>OU015503.1:112118037-112120537 GCA_907164885.2 Dolomedes plantarius
ACATACTTAACTGCAAAGACCAGCGGAACAATCTTCCTTTTAAGTTTTTAACATTTTTGAGCCAAACTAAAGCCGCATGGTCCGTATGTATGGTAAATTTTTGTCCGAAAAGATAATGATGAAACTTATTTAAAGAATCCACTATAGCGAGACATTCCAGCTCAGTAATACAATAATTTTTTTCATAATCTTTTAATGAGCGGGAGTGAAACGCGACAGGGTATAGGACACCAGAAGCATCTGTTTGTTTTAAAACCGCTCCTACACCAGTGTGACTGGCATCAACATAAATATGACATTCAGCTTTTGGATTAAAAATTTTCAACACAGGTTTACAAATTAAAGTTCTTTTTAACATTTCAAACGCTTCTTGGCATTTCTCAGTCCATTGCCAAGGTGTATTTTTTCTTAACAAGTTATTTAGTGGCTGTCTAATAGTGGCATATTTGTCAATAAATTTATGATACACATTAATTGAACCGAGAAATCTTTGTAAAGATTTTACATTATTGGGTGGTTTTAGCTTTTTAATAACCTCAATGTTGGTGTTATCCGGAGTGACAATCCCATTGGTAATTTCATATCCTAAAAATTGAATTTGTTTTTGTAAAAAGGAACATTTAGAAAATTTTAGTTTTAAGTTTTCCTGTCTGCATATATCAAAAATTTGTTGAATGTGTTCAATATGATTAGAATAGCTATCTGAAAAAATAAAAATATCATCAAAATAATTTGCAGCAAATGTAATTTTATATTTAGTTAAAATTCTACGAATTGTTCTCTGAAAAATGCTGGGTGCATTGCGCCAACCAAAAGGTAAACGTAGCCATTCATATAATCCATTATGGGTTGCAAAAGTGAGTTTTTCTGTGTCATCTGGGTGAATAGGGATATGCCAGTAACCTGAGGCCATGTCCAATTTTGAAAAATATGTACTTTGAGCTAGTTTATCAATCAATGTCTCGACTAGAGGTAATGGTTCGGCATCCGACTTCGTCACCTGATTTAATTTCCTGAAATCAATACATAACCTATTCTTTTTGTTTTCATCTTTTTTATAAACAAGTGTTACTGGTGCCGAAAATGGAGACGAACTTTCTTTTATGATATTGGCTTTTAATAACTCTTCAATTTGAGTATCAATTTCTTCTTGTTGTTTTGGTGAAGTTTTATATGCGCGTAACGAAACTGGCAAATCGGAAGTCAATATCACTCTTTGGGGTTCTATTCTTACTGATCCCACGTCATATTTATTTTTCGCAAATATGTCTTCATATTCCTCTAAAAGTTCTTTTATTTCGGAACTTCCTACATTTTCACTCATTTTCGTTTTTTCCTCGACTGTACTCTGATAATGTGTGCACCCATTACCAGAATCCATCTCGGAAACATTCGAAAATGTTAAAACGTTTTTATTTTTAGACTTTGTCTTTCCTTCCTTTTTCTCTTTAACGGTATTAACATTTAGCTCAACATGATTTTCGGCCATGATATGCAAAGACAAATCGCTGCATTCAGAACTAGAGAAAGTGATCAGTTTTCTCCCATCCTGCTCAACAATTTGGTTCGCACAATTAATTACCAAACGAAAATCAACACAACTCTTGAAACCCAAGAGGGCATATGGTAAATCGGTGTCAAGTATGAAAAACTCTGCCGATTTAACAATATTACCAATTTTAAGGTAGAGATTGCATGTTTTGTTAAGCTGTATTAGCCCTTTTGTTTGTTTCACGTTTATCACTTTATTTTCTCTAATGGGAACATTTAATTTTTCAACAATTTTACTTGGAATTATATTCAGCGAAGATCCCGTATCAATATTTAACCATATCTTATTATTCGAACTCGAGTTATTGTCATTATTTGTTTTTCTTTTATGTACGTACGTTTTGTTTTTTGTGTATCCGGATACTATTAATTGTCACTTTTCGGGTTGTGGCTTAGGCGCTGCAAATTCAGACGTAGATGGTCTATTGATGCAAGAGAATCCCCAATGATAAGAATTCATGATCCCTATGTTTGCACAAAACTTACAGGGGTTGGGGGGCAACTCTTGCACCGCATGCGTCGTTTGAGCCTTTGCTGGTTTTGAATTATTATACATTCGTGGTGTAATTTTCTTGTTCTTACTACATTGGAAAGATTTGTGTCCTAGCTGTTGACAAATAAAACAACGGATTTCCGGTTTAAGTTTTTCTGTCTTTCCATTCGTATAGGGTACCCGATAGAACGGTACTTTTACTTTGTCGATGTCTTTGCGAATTTGTTCGTAAATTTTCAATTTATTTTTAAACTCAACTAAATTCTCACATCCATATAAAATGGCTTTGTTCTGTGTAGTGTCATTAATCCCGTTAATGACGTAGGTGATTAAAGCACCTTCGTCTATATTACTTTGATTAGCAATTTGTTTCATGGTTAAAAAATATTCTTGCATTGACTCATTATATTTTATTTTACGTTTTTGTAGGATGTTATGTATTTCCGCCGAATTATA
>OU015503.1:112128037-112135537 GCA_907164885.2 Dolomedes plantarius
AGGAGTCGTCAAAATGAAACGAAATTTTACATACGTAATGACAACTTTGATATAAGTAAATGATAAGAAAATCAAAGAAAGAGGATAATTTATTTCAGAGAAAAAGGCAAAAGAACGGAGGAGTTAATAGTCCGTTGGACCCCCTCTAGCGCGAATGCACGATGCGATACGATCGGGCATTGAGTCATACAAGTTCTGTATGATGTCTTGAGACATTTCGTTCCATATTTGCTGTAACCTTGCCTCTAGTTCGTTCAAACTCGTGGGATGCCCAACTCGTCGTCCCAAATGATCCCAGATATGCTCGATTGGAGACAAATCTGGGGATCGGGCAGGCCAAGGAAGGGTAGTAACAGTGCGGAGACAGTCTTGTGACACCCTTGCCGTATGAGGCCGAGCATTGTCTTGTTGAAAAATGGCTCCTGGGAGCCGTTGCGTGAGTGGCAACACATGTGGTTGCAGGATTTCATGAACATACCGCTGGGCTGTCATGGTGCCACGGAACAATACTAGGGGTGACCGTGTATTGTAGGCAATGGCACCCCATACCATCACACCAGCTGTGGGATCTATGTGTCGCTGTACAGCAAAGGCAGGAATGAAGCGTTCACCACGGGCTCTCCACACACGAACACGATTGTCATCACTGCCGAGATTGAATCTGGATTCGTCGCTAAAGACGACCTGGTTCCATTCCGCTGCAGTCCAGTTTCCTCGTGCGCGGCAAAACTCCAAACGGAGGCGTCGATGGGTGGGCGTCAAGGGCAGCACACGTAATGGGCGCCGCGATACCAACTGTCCTTCAGCCAGGCGCCTTCGTATGGTTCGAGAAGACACAGAGACCCTAGTGAAGGTGCTACCTGTGCCTGGATGGCGGCCGATGAAGCAGTTGGCTGTACGCGTGCATTTCTTACGATGTGGCGGTCTTCTCGACGACTGGTCTGTCGAGGGCGTCCTGAGCCTGGTCTTCGTGTACATGACATCTCTCGGGTCCACTGGTCCCAACACCTCCTCACAACACAATCAGAGCGGCCTAATTGACGAGCTACTCGCCTAGCTGACCACCCAGCTTCCATCACCCCTACGATTCTCTCCCTCTCAAACTGCGACAACTGCTTATATTGTCTTCGAACACGGCGTAATGGCATGTCTATCTCAGCTCTTCCTTTGTAAATGATTCAGCACACTCAAACAAGCTTTGGTTACCTGTTTTATACTCCACAGAGTACGATGTTCAACGCCCTCTACCGGCTATACGTAATGCGCAATCAAGCTGCATTTCTAATCATTTGCATATCTCCCCGACATGTACCTTCATTGCAAGTTTCGTTACGATCCCGCAATTATTTCTTGGTGCGCTAATTTTTTTGTCCATGAGTGTATTTTAATATTTTTTTGGATAATGTCCAATCGTCTGCCTCATTAACAAGAAAAGAAAATTTTTTTTGTCTATTTAGTTGTTATGCACGCGACTATAAATTTATTTAAAGTTCCAGAAAAAGAAATCACGTGATCAGCATTTAATAAATTAAATTCTAAAAATGAATCTTTAAAAATTCCCCAAAATTCAGAAAATGGAGGTAAAGATTCGAAAAAGATCTCATTTTAAAGGAATTTTTAGGATCTTTCTCGTGATATAAATTGTATAACCCTCAAATTATTATCTTAAATGCAAACTTAACAAAAGTTACTAAAACAGCTTAAAAATTTAATTAAAAAAAATCTAAGAAGAATTTTTCAAAAATCTCTCTTAGTGCACCCCTACACTATTAGAAAAATTTCCATGCAAAATTTCAGCCCTTTGGATCCAGCGGTTTGGTCTGTGCGTTGTATGTGTCAGTGAGTCAGTCAGTTACGGAACTGTTTTATATATATAGATAGTTTTAAATTTCCATCTCTGATGAGCGCACAAAACTCCATGATATCGCTGTTTACAAAAGGACCACTTTAGAAATGTTTGCAAATGAAAGAATACTTTTAAAAGCATCCTATTAAAATGGAGACTTTGTTTGGTGACGATAGGCTACAAAATACCCCTAATTCTGTTTTTACACGATAGATACGTTCCTGAATAATACGTGTAAAAAAAGGCATTGTTTCTATGGAAGAAAAGAAGATTAGTTCCGGGTCTAAAAAATCAGTAAAAATAATTCAAAAAAACCAATTGAACATTATTTTATGTCAACAAAATTCACATGTAATAATAATTACAAGATAAAAAGAACATTTTATATACCATGTTTTTAAATTTTCTGTTTGAATCATATAAAGTTGACAGCTCTATGTATTGATAAATACTTTAAAAAAAAATTTTTGATAAATTTTTGATCAACTTGAAAGAAAATGAAAATAATTGGAAGTTAACTTGCGTTTAACTATTCGTTCCCGTTCTGGCCGATAGAGGGCTGCACCAGTCTACAGAACAAAATTAGCTGAAAATGGATTCAATTCTGCTTAAAGATGGCTAAAATTATTAAAATAATGCATTGTCATCGTGTTCTGAGCTATTCTGAAAGTTTCAAATGTCTAGCTAGTCGGGAAGTTAGTTAAAAATTGATTGCAAGATTTGTACTGGGCAAACACACACACAAACAAGAAAGCGAGTTAATAACAAGTAATATAAAAAAAAATTTAAGTCAATTCATACTTAGGTCAACAAAGAAAAAAATTTTTTTAGTTACTTTTTGGCGGGGAATTGCGTTTGGCGGGGAATTGCACTGATATTGGCTCGATTCTGTGAACACCATTATTGCCGAGAAATTTTTTTCTCCCATATAAAACAAAAATTAATTAATTAAATTTAATTAATGAATTAATATTTGAAAAAACTGTATTAACATCAAGTGTCATCCACTACAGGTTTTAAAAAAATGTATTTGAACTTGAGTGGATGAATTAAAAGTATTTTATTAACAATTGAAAATTTGAACAAGATATATAAAGCGAGAGTGTGAACTAATAGTAGGAATTGAAAAATATGGTAATAACTAGCTGAAAACCCGTACTTCGCTACGGAGTACATTCAAATTAAATACAACGGTCAATGTATGCAATTCATGCCAAATATATATATATATTATATGATAAATATGACGATCAATGTATACAATTGATGTAATATATATATATATATATATATATATATATATTTATTTATTTATTTATTTATTTATTTATTTATTTATTTATAAGAAAATCGTAAAGGATAATTTTATAGACAAAATAATGTAGAAGAAAATATTCAAATTAAATCTAATATGAAGAATACTAAAGAATATAGTACAGTTAATATAGTACAGTTTGTAGAACATTTCTTTTACTGTATTTTAATATTTTTTTGGATAATGTCCAATCGTCTGCCGCATTAGCAAGGAGAAAAGAATATTTTTTGTTTATTTAGTTGTTACGCACGTGACGATAAATTTATTTAAAGTACTAGAAAAAGAAATCACGTGATCATCATTTAATAAATTAAATTCTAAAAATTAATCTTTAAAAATTCACCAAAAATCAGAAAATGGAGGTAAAGATTCGAAAACGATTTCATTTTAAAGGAATTTTTATGATCTTTCTCGTGATATAAATTTTATAACCCTCAAATGATTATTTTACATGCAAACTTAAAAAAAAAGTCACTAAAACAGCTTAAAAATTTAATTTTAAAAAATCTAAGAAGAATTTTTTAAAAATCTTTCTTAGTGCACCCCTACACCATAAGAAGAATCTCCATGCAAAATTTCAGCCCTTTAGATCAAGCGGTTTGGTCTGTGCGTTGTATGTTAGTCAGTGAGTCAGTTACGGAACTGTTTTATAATATATAGATAAAGAGAAATTGGATTGGACGGCTCGTGTTAAATCAAAATGATACGTGCAAAAAGAGAATGAAATATTTTTTTGAATTCGTGTTAAATCAGATTCGTGTAAAAAAGGTTCGTGCTTGATGCGTCAGTTCGGACTTGTAAGAGCCGATGCTTGTAAGAACTTCGATGCTTGTGATGTATTGAGTAAAAACCTTAACTGAATATACTCTGCAAATGCTCGTTTTAAGCATTTATTTATTTAGTGCTCTTTTAGCTAAGCATGAAAAGTAGCCAAGTTTATAAAAATTGAAAAAAAAATGGCTTTCGAGTTTCCGGGTTGAAGGATCTTCGAATGTGAAGGTGTAAACCTTTTGTCATGAACTACCGTATTTACTTTTCTGTTTATCATTCATAATAGAAAAAAAAGTAGTTCGTGGCCTTGAAGAAAGGAGGGGGGGGGGGGTGGAGAATATTCTATCGCAGAACCTGGCTGTCATCCAAAAATGTGCATTGATTCATTCCTCCCTCGCCCAAGAATCAAACTCTTTTACTCACCTTCATCTTCCGGGAGGTGGCAACGCAATTCGCATATAGCGTATGCGCTCGCAGACGATCGAAAAGAACTCCTTTCTCTAATTACAGGTGATGTAGACCGATGAGGGTGTTCGGGTGTCGATTGAGACCTCGGGGATGACACGGAACACGCAAGGAGCGAGCGTTCTTTGTTCCACGCAACTTATTTGGCGAATCTGTTCCAAGAAGCGCGAATACTTTTTGACGCTTTCCAGTCTCTTTGACGAGGGAATAAAGGCGCATCTGTTCATTCCGGGCGCGTGCTCAACAAAGGAACTTAGGGGTGGTCGAAGGTGTATAAGGATTTCGCAGATGTCAGTCTCGAAAATGACCTCATGATTTCATGGAATCGAATTCTCTTTCGCAGACACCCAGTTCAATAATTCCTCCAGCACTTTCGACCTTCGCAGACTTTTGAGGCCGACGTCTGTTTGTTTGTGAAGCGGCAAGCAGTTTGTCTCTCTCTCTCTCGACATTCGCCCTTCCACACCGCAAATTTATTGGGGTTTTGAGGGGGATGGAGTGGAAAATCTAGTAAAAATTCATACTAAAAGATTTCGTTAGACGAGGACCACCGAAATTGCTACTGTACCGTAATAAAACAGCTAGTTAACAAGAAGAAAACCAAAACTTTATTTCCTACTAGCTGAAGTACCTGGCGTTGCCCGATTTTCAAAAAATAATACGCCTATGTTTTAATCTGAAATATCATCTATATCTATATAAAATTTCAGCTCAATGGAAGCAACACTTTTTCACTTATAAAGGAACAAACATAGGCCTATTCGAAATAATCAACAAATTTCCCAGTTTCAATGAAACAAGCTGATTTTTGAATAAAGATCAATAATTCAAGTTCGATTTACGCAAATTGTGCATAAAATTGTACATAAATTCAAAAACACAAAGTTTATAAGTTAAATAAAGTTCTGTAATTGTTGAGTGTTAATCTCTTGGTTTAAGACTGGATAGTAGTCTTAGAATAATATTACGCAATTGTATAATAATTGTACATAAAGGTTGTAAATATTATATGTTTCTCGTGTTCTCATTTGATGAGCACATGGCGTTCGCTGCGCAAACTAGCGGTGGGGTATCTGAAGCTTGCAAATTTGAAGTCAGAACGACTTCAAATTTGAACTGAATACACTGGAAGAAGGGGGAAACGATTTGGCATAATTAAAAAAAGTTCCAACATTTTGGAACTTTTTTTTTATTATGCCAAATCGTTTCCCCTTTCTTCCAGTGTATTCAGTTCAAATTTGAAGTCATTCTGACCAGTGGTTCTTTTTTTTTTTTGCAGCCTTTTGAAAGTAGGACTTTAATTATGGACACCCTGTATATATATATATATGTGACATTATAAGTTGAATCTTGACATTATAAGTTGAATCTCGTCTATTTCTATAATTCGGGTCCCCACATCTGTTAAGAGAGGATCCTTTCTCAGAAATAGCCCACCCAAAAGCAAGTGAACATCTGCAAATTCCAGTGGGGAAAATAACACAATAAATTCTTTTCAGTTGATAGGATTATTAGCCATGCCGCCCAGAAGGAGTAACAAAACCCCGTCTCTAGTCATCTAAAATCCGCAGTTCACAATATCTCAGAGATAATGGCTGCAGGTGCCAGAGATAAAGGATCAAAAGTGTCAAACAATATCATAAAGATAAAGCGCACCCAATGTGCTTCTTATAGTAGTATACCACCCACGAAAAACATCTGTGTTCATGTAAACAGTCGCTGACTTTGGTACAGCCCCTAACTAAGAGGCAGTCTGCGATTGTCTGTCTTTGTAAGCACTTGTATGTTCCGCGTCATGCTAGAAGGACGCTCTGATATCCGCTCCCAACTATTCTGAAATAAAGGACTGCAATTTTATAGAACTCTACCTCGTCGTTTGTGATTATTATTGTGTGTGTTATGGAATCAGGGGTGAAATGTCACACACATATATATATATATATATATATATATATATATATATATATATATATATATATATATATATATATATATATATATATATATATAGTTAAATTATTTGAAAATAAACCATCTCGATGCCATCTGAATTCTTATAAATAGTGGAAGACCGTTTTGTACGTAATTTCTAAACCAACTTACCCCAGTAAAATACAACGGTTTCATAGTTTGGCCAAAAGTCTGACGAAACACCTGTAAATTTACCGTCGAATATTTCATTTCCCCCGGTCGAGCCAGGGGTGTCCGAACTCTAAAACAAGGAACAGCAAAAAAAAAAGTATTATTTCATCAAGGTTCGTTAATAACATAATTTATATCTCCTCGCAAAAGTGAACGATTCTTTTTCAAGACCATCGAACTGTTACGACACTCCCGTCCAAAAAATCACTTCGTTACTTCCCCGTACTGACCCTCCCAAATGAGTGCAGTCCCCGGATGAAAGGGAAGGGAAAGCAGAGTGTCGTGTCGTAAAATCGAAAATTCCCCACATCCTCTTTCGACTGACGCTCGCGTTACGAAACAAACGGTAAAAAGATGAGATACGCGCGAGGATGAATGCGTTCTACTTTTTTCCTCTCACCTGTTGAGGCAAGAGCGGTGATTCCATCGGAGGGGTTGTGAAAGTGGAGCCCCGTGACCTTCGAGTCTCGGTTCAGGAACCTTTGGAGGGGATCGGTTCATAGCCGGATGGTTTTATGTAACTTTGGGAATTATAGACGTTCCATTAGTGTGGTGATATTTGAAAGAAAAAAAAAATTTTCTTCTTCTCAAAGATATAAAAAAATTCGCAGAATTTAATGTCGCAAGATAATGTGCGACTATTCTTTTAAGTTTATGGAGGAAAGACTGATAATTTGATATGTACAGGGCCTGATTATGAACGCTGGGGGCCCCTGGACAGATGCTATTTGCCCCTCCCCCTTACGAATATTTATAAAAATAATTGCAAGATAAAAAAAATTTTTATACAGAGGCTGTTCGCACATTTTTTAGACGATTTTGGTAAGCGGTAATAAAAAATCGTTTGCTGCAAAAGAAATAATTGCAATTGTACTATGTTTCTAAAAGTGAAAATTATCGTCTGCGGCTTGAAAGTTTTGTTTTTATTCAAAATGACGGTTTTAACAAAGCAGTGGTTCGA
>OU015503.1:112138037-112188460 GCA_907164885.2 Dolomedes plantarius
ACAAAATGCTTTATTGGCATTCTTGAATAAATATCGGCTCTATACAAAATTTACAAACTAAACATGATCTAAGGATAATTCGCGGGGACAGGATATCTCGAGAGGGATACGGCAGGCTCTCCGTCTCTGGCACACGTCCGACGATGGAGGTTGTTCACACCTGTAAAAAAAGGTCATCTGCCCCCATTTACGTCGAGGTGGCGACTATATACCCTCACAAACGCCTGTGGGTGGTTGAAGCGGGTTCTCTTTGATTTCCTTTCTGTAAACCGTCTTCAAACTATTCCGCGTCTTCCGCTAAAGGCTAAACGAGTATCCTCCGGACAGGCTTTGTCTGCAAGGAGGGGGGATTTCTTACAGAAGACGGCTTCCTAATTGTCCGATGGCGACGCGGCGTCTGCCACAACTCGGTGACAAAGCGACTGTCACCGATGAATACGGTAGGTGGATAATGGCCGTCTTGCCGCCAGGCCCTCTCAGGAATTCCGGGTGTGAAAAGAGGCGCCAAGTCATTACAGACTAAATTCCTCCCCTCCCCAGATGTTTTTCTGCAGAGAGTTTTCACCTGCAAAAAACAGAACAAAAACATGGTCCTTCTCAGGACAATTTCAATTATAAAAACTTTTCCCGAAGGCAAATGCACACCCAATTGACATTACGAGTAGACCGTTAATTTTGATCAAACTCTGGCTTTACCTTCATGAAAGAAAATTTTTAACTGTACTTCAAAGTATTATTTTTAAAAGCACAACAAAAGGAATTTATACTTAAAATTTACGCACTTTAAAATCTCTAATAAGAGGACATGCCGTAGCAAAGAAATTATAAAATTACACAATAATATAACACGTCCTGGCAAAAATTTAAATAAAACAGTATACTAATACATGTCAATCAAAAAAAAAATTAAATTCATAGAACACTAGTACATACACATGACACTACATAAAAACATTATAACTAGTAAATCACTCAACTGGGATCCCATAATTTACCTTAATTGTGATCACATGACACAAATAAATTCTCAAATTGATATTAAACACAGTTACCATGAAACAACTTTACACAAATAAAATTAAACACAAATCCAAAATGGATACCTAAACTTCATACAGAACATATCATCACGGTTACTAATACACATGAAAATTTTAAATTTCTTACTTATCTTTTAATACATTTAACACTTATCGTCATAAAACAATTTAATACTCGGTTTGCCGTAAATCCTGGATCAGGGAACTTAATTCGTTCACGATTACCTGTGATCCAATCTTTTCCATTTAAGTGGACAGTCATCAGTGACCTAAATTTAAATATTCCTTTTATCCTACTATAGGATTCACAATCGATTTAGGGTCTAATTTTTCAGTACTGACTGACATAAAATTATAACAAAATAGCTCATTGGCTCATTCCTTATCAAAAAAAACTCACAAACTTCACATTCCTGTAATCACTTGGATTCTTTGACAACACTTACATTTATCTGTTGTCGTAACAACTCTTCAGACAAAACTTATCGATTTCACAATAAATCATCCAATTGCGGTATCCAAACACCGTACGGAGTGCATTTTGACTCCAATTACTACCTTCTTAGGTATACACAAAACATACACATCTGCATTTAAAAGTTAGCCCATACCTTTCTGAGGCATTCTACTGGCTTATGCAACAAACAAAACAGAACATAAAATGTTACAATTGAACATTAATTAAAACCTATCTGAGGCATTCCAACACGGCATACATAAAACCGTCATATGGCGTTTGCCACTACAAAACCGTTATATTATGATAACGTCAAAGGAATTTCACCTGAATTTTCCTTTAAAGCAAAACTCAACTTCTATGGTCGAGTCGTTCAAATTTTCAAACAATTACATGTTACAATTCATAAAATACATTACTCAAACGAATACACATTAATTTCTGGTCACATTTTTACACTGAAACTACAATTAATCAACATACTTATAATATACATTTAAACTTTTACGACTAAACTTCGGCTTAGCCTGGTGTTCGGCGGGAATTAACATGGTTAAGACGTTTCACAGTATTCTTAACATTAGGACATTTCCCCTTTTGACATTTGTCACAAGCCGACACGTAATCATTTATATCTAAGTGACAATATGGCCAGTAAAAATACTGAGTTAATGATTCTTTCATCTTAGCAACGCCTAAATGAACATTAGTATGTTCGTGGCAGAGTCTTTTTAATTTCTCTCGATACTTTCGAGGCACAATAAGCAGGTTTCTAGTGGTTCCATCGTTATTTTTTTTCTGGTAAAATAACATCTCGTTTACCACCACGTACTTATTTTCTTCGGGCGTCTTCTTTTTCGCCCTATCAAAAATTACTTTTAATTCTTCGTCCTCACTTTGTGCAACTCTAAATTCTTCGGGTGAAGTCTTTAATAAGTCGGGAGTAATTATTTGTTTCTCCTGGAGAGGCAAGATAGTCGCGCTCTCTTCCGAAGTGATTTCTTCTACCGCTTCTGATCCGGGGATCACTTGCTCTATTCTCGTTTTTTCATCTCCCGTGTCTAGCCTTTCTCTATCAAATTTTAGGTTTTCGGCCCGAGTTTGCACAGTATTTTTCACCGGAACTTCAACATTCCTGTTGATCTTCTCAAGCAAGGCTGCCGTTTTATTTCCTAACAAATAGTGTTTCTGCTCGAATTCCGTATTGCTGACAGCTGCTCTAGTTCTGGTGTGGCCCCATTCACATTTTAAATCGACCTCTGCTATAGGTAAGCAAACGGATGAATCTAACACAGGTGCACTGACATAAACGTGCTCTCCTGTGTACATATGGGGTTGTACCAAATTTTTAGAAATCAGATCAATGCTCGCTCCTGTGTCTCTCAGAATAGACGTAGATTTTCCATTAACGACTCCCTGACTGATATATGGAGTCATCACGCCACTCGAGTCTCCTCCACTAGTTTCTGTTGCCGCGATAATTTCCGTCTCTTTAAGTTTAGGGCACTGTGGTCTCAGATGGTCATAAGAACCACATTCGTAGCAACGGAGCTGTTTTCTTTTCTCAAAAATTCTTTCCTTGTTTTGTCCACTAGAAGCTTCTTTTTCCACATCTTTTTTTTCTTTCTTCTCTTCCTTAAAATTATGGTTATTTTTAAATGGCTTATTAAATTTATCTGTGGACTTTTGATTCTTTGGGAATTCTCTTGTTCGGAAACTGTCTTGCAAGCTTTCATACTTATCTATTTTTTCCGCTAATTCCAAAGGAGTATTAATCTGCATCCACTGCTCCAAAAAATGATCTTTTATATCGGCAGGTACCCGTCTCTTCATCTGTTCCGTTATGTGTAGGTCTCTCAGTTTTTTAAATGTAGTGATTTCTAAATCTGCTATCCATTCATCATAATAGCCACTAAGCTCATGGGCATAATTCCTCCATGACTTATCTGCGAGTTTAGGATGGCGATAAAACAGTTGTTTTAATTTCTCTGTATTCATCCTAAATCTCTGGAGAATCATCTCTTTGACGTAGTCATAATCTTTTGCCTGTTCTGGCGATTCTCTGGCCATCATGTTGGAAATTTCTGGGGTTAGTACCCCTAACAAATATGGCACCCAATCTTGTTTAGGGACTCCCGCCATCTCTGCTCTTCTCTCGAAATTAATTAGATACAGGCCCATTTCGTCCCGTTTCTCGTCAAATTTCTGCATGGTTTTAAGGAGCTGAATGTTCTGAGTTGCGTCTGCATCTCTGTCCCTCCCATTTCGGGCTCTATTGTCTCCATTAATTCCTAATTCCAGTCTCCTCATTTCGAGAGTAAGTTGGTCTTGACGAATTTTGTCTTCTCTTTCTCTCTCTCTCTCTTCACGTTCCTTTCTATCTTCAATAATACGCTCTAGTGCGAGTCTAGCGTCTTCTTCGACGTAATTTTCGTTTTCTGTAATGATCTTCTTAATTTCGAAAATCTTAAGCGTATCGTCAGCTAGTCCTCCTAACTCTTCTAAAAGTTCTAAAAGGTCCCCTTTCTTACCCTTATTTAAAAAGGACATTTTTCTAAATTTAGGGTTTCTAATTTAGGGTAACTAACTTTAGGATAAACAATAAAATTATCCCTCAGCTACTGGCTATACTTTCCGACGGTATGTGTCCTAACCGGAACTAACAAGTTCAAAACTGATCAATTTTAGACCGAACTATAATTTTAGCCCTTATGAACACCAAACTAGCACCGCACAATATAAACATTCACAATTTACTCAATACCTATCAAATCAAAATACCGAACTCTTACACAGAATACACATAAACAGAATTCTCAAATTAATCAATGCTCTATATAGATTTCTCACACAGTAATACACAAATACTAAATTATCACTGTTAATATCAAAGCATAAGAAACTTAAATATATCTGTTACTATTAAAAGAAAAAAAATTCTAAATAAACACTGTTATTATCAAAAGCAAAAAAAATTCACTTTCTTTAAAAATAGAGAAAAACATACAGTATTTGCAATTAACAAAACACAGAAATTGGCTAAACTTATTGCAATTCCTAACAAACAAAATATTGGTTCTTTACTTGAACACTAACTGGTTACTCATTCATATACCATAAAAACACACAGAAATTGGTTTTACTTATCACAATTCCTAAAACAATAGTTCCTACTTAGAACTTCAAATGGTTAACTCATACACCATTAAAACACAGAAATTGATTTAAATCATCCAAATTTCTAATATAAAATATCAGTTCTTAATACGAACTCTAAATGGCTACTTATACATATACCATTTAAAAAAACACAGAAATTGATTTAATTCATCAAAATTTCTAAAATATCAGTTCTTAATACGAACACTAAATGGTTAACTTGTACATATATCATTTAAAAAACCCACAGAAATTGATTTAATTCATCAAAATTTCTAAAATAAATTATCAGTTCTTAATACGAACTCTAAATGGCTAACTTGTACATATACCATTTAAAAAAAACACAGAAATTGATTTAATTCATCAAAATTTCTAAAATATTAGTTCTTAATGCGAACTCTAAATGGCTAACTTGTACATATACCATTTAAAAAAACACAGAAATTGATTTAATTCATCAAAATTTCTAAAATATTAGTTCTTAATGCGAACTCTAAATGGCTACTTATAAATATACCATTTAAAAAAACAATAAAATAATTTTTACTTATTGCATTTATACAAAACCATTATTTAGTTTTTAAATCAAAGCCAGAATCTGATAAAAAGAATCGGCCTACCTGTAATCCTTTCGTTCATCACTGATATCCTATCGTAACTTCTGACACCATTTAATAACAGTCTGTAAGAACTTTGCCTAAAACTAAGACTGACAGCCTTTAATATTTACAAAATGCTTTATTGGCATTCTTGAATAAATATCGGCTCTATACAAAATTTACAAAGTAAACATGATCTAAGGATAATTCGCGGGATCAGGATATCTCGAGAGGGATACGGCAGGCTCTCCGTCTCTGGCACACGTCCGACGATGGAGGTTGTTCACACCTGTAAAAAAAGGTCATCTGCCCCCATTTACGTCGAGGTGGCGACTATATACCCTCACAAACGCCTGTGGGTGGTTGAAGCGGGTTCTCTTTGATTTCCTTTCTGCAAACCGTCTTCAAACTATTCCGCGTCTTCCGCTAAAGGCTAAACGAGCATCCTCCGGACAGGCTTTGTCTGCAAGGAGGGGGGATTTCTTACAGAAGACGGCTTCCTAATTGTCCGATGGCGACGCGGCGTCTGCCACAACTCGGTGACAAAGCGACTGTCACCGATGAATACGGTAGGTGGATAATGGCCGTCTTGCCGCCAGGCCCTCTCAGGAATTCCGGGTGTGAAAAGAGGCGCCAAGTCATTACAATATATATATATATATATATATATAAATAATGTATATATATATATATATATATATATATACATATATATATATATATATATATATATATATATATATATATATATAAATATATATATATATGTATATATATATATATATATATAAATATATATATATGTATATATATATATATATATATAAATATATATATATGTATATATATATATATATAAATATATATATAAATAATGTATATATATATATATATATATATATATATATATATATATATATATATGTATATATATATATATATATATATATATATATATATATATATATATATATATATATATATATATATATTCACTGTTAGGCTCATATTCTTGGGATAAATGCTATCCTACCCCGTAAGGAAAAGATTAATGGAGCTTGAGACAATGGAAATTTCTGAACACCAGCTGAAGAAATAAATGAAAAGGTGACCTTTTTTTAGCATTAGACATTATTTTATCGGAGAGAAAGCAAATGACCGACATGCAGAAACCATTAAAAACAGCAGTAGCGACGTTATTGGCGTTGCCACTCAACACCTTTCGAAACTCCTATCACCACACCTCCTAAATTAACTCCTAATCGACAGTGGGGCGATTAAAAGAATAGATAAAGATATTTCGTTTTTTGAAAATTATTTTTTAATCTGGCGTTTGTTTATCGCCCGAAAGAAACCAAACGCATTTATTCCCCCCGTATCGAACAAAATGTGTGTGCTTTCCAGCTTTTATCGTTCGACACCCGAGAGAGTTGAACAAAAGGGGGCATGGAAAAAAAAGTAAAAAAGGAGAACAATTCTAGAGAACAAAGGTTCGCCCGAGAAGAACAGAGAACTTGGGCGATAAAAATGCGTTTTGTTATTTTAGTGTTGGCTCGCTGGAAGTAAGCCAAGGACGGACTGGTTGGCTATCTCGAGTGAGAGTGCCGCTATCTGGGTCAGGCAATATTTCGCCGCGGTCCACCCCCTTTCGGAACTCGCCTCGCAGACGACCTTTTTCAAAATCGGCGGGAAAAACCGGCCGCTTCATTCCGGGCATTCCACGCGGCCAGTTCTTCGAGGAAAAAAAATCGTTGATACATTTGACTTGGATTTTTCATTGGATCCAAGGAGTTCTGCGTTGTGGTCGAAATGTTTAACTTGTTAACGAAAAAATATCTTGCTCAATGGAGGATGTCTTTCATCCATCCGGGTAAAAGAACAAAATATTGGGAGCCGTCCGCCTGTCGTTGACTCAACTGGTCTGTGGCTCAGTGTTCCGGTATTCTATCTATTCAGACCGGTTAAACTGAATTAACAGAAAAACTTAGGTTTTTCTTAGGTTAGGGAGTTTCCGAGTCCAGCGTTTTGCTGCATTTCTGACCGGTAACAATCAACAACCATTGCGGACAAAGTTTTATGCCCAGCACTGGAAAATATTCGCGGCAGAATGCATAGCGATTGTTATTGTTAAAGTTTTCTAGTTTCAGTAGCGCCGAAAGAGTCAAATATAGAGGAGGGGGGGGGGGGCAAAGTAAAATAGATTAAAACTTTTACACCTTTATTATTAAGAATACATATATACGGTTATAAAAAATAAACTTTTATGTTATTTTATGTTATATTATGCCCTATCACACGTCAACGTGTACGCGTTTCAAATGCATCGGATTCAAGGTTCCCTTTCGCGATGAAAAACATCGTGTAGGGTTGCTTTTAAATCGCAAAAGCAAACGTCTGGAATTGGCGTTTAAACGCGCTTGCGTACTTGAAATTGGCGATTAATCGCTCCTGCGTTTATGGAATGACGTTTATCGCGCTTGCGTTAACGAGTGTGAGGTTGCAATTTAGTATTCGGTTTTGTTAGGCTTTATGATTTTAAATGAAAATTCTAATATTTTACGAGCGCTAGCTAGGTAGAAACAAAAAATTAAATTTTCTAGGGAACTGAATTAAGGGGACTCACGACCCTTAAGACCAGGAAATAAGGCATATTTTCATACTTTTTGACTCTTTGTAACTCTTTCAATTTACTCCCAATTTTTCCAAATTTTATGTATATGATAAATTGATATATTTATTTTAATAAACAAATTTTCAACTCTCAAAATAATTTTAAATAATTTTTTTTTAATGCTTTAGATATACCTTGTTTTTTAAGTATTTTTATTGTATACTGGCTTGCGCGCAGAACTATGAAATTAATTTTACGCTTAAATGAATAATTCCTGTTTTATATTTAAAATAAATAATTCAATATACAATTGAACATAAAACATTCAACATTAAAATATTTTTTTCAATTTTTTAAAACTGTTCAAAATATACTTAAAATTTCCTTAAATTTTTGCACCCCTGAAAGAATAACAAAATGTGCAGTGATTGCAATAATTCTAGTTCAGACGCAATAAAATAACATGATTATGCAGTGATAAAAAATTTCATGCAATTATGTTTCATAGTTTTTGAGATATCAGTTGCGGAATGATGCAAAATTACATTTTGAGAGAAATGAGTTTAGAATTTTTCTTACAAGAAACTTGATCAGTAATTAAATATTTAGAATATCAATATCTCCGATACTAAGCGGCGCAATATTTTCATGCGGTTTTCTTTATTTTGTTCGGAAATGATCAGGCTTTAACATATATTTTTTTCAAAAAATCGAATGTTTTAAGGATTTAAGAGTAGTGAGTCCCCTTAATAGAAAACTGAGGTTGGGAGTTTCCGAATCCTGCGTTTTGCTGCATTTTTGACCGGTAAAATCAACAACCAATGCTGGACAAAGTTTTATGCCCAGCACTGGAAAATATTCGCGGCAGAATGCATAGCGATTGTTATTGTTAAAGTTTGCTAGTTTGTTCAGAGGCTTATTTAGTGGCTTTTTGATCGAGGTAGGACGTTAAGTTGACTTCGCAGGACTTTTTTCCCCATGGGTATAATTTCCTTCTCGGTTTTCGATTACTCCTCATTACTTTGTAAAGTAACTTCTGTGCCGTCAACAAAGAATACTTTTGATGACCACCTTTTAGGTTAATTAGTCATTTTTTTTCTAAAATACTGGAACGTATTCCTTTCTTTTCCTCGGATTAGAGCCAGGCCCTGATTTTCCACTAGGCCCATTAGGCCTGGGCCTTTGGGGCCTAGGGGGCCCCAAAAATTTTAATTTTAAAAGGAAAAAAAGAGAAAAAATTACGAATTTAATTTTTTTTAATTTTGCCTTTTTTAATAGCAATTTTTTTATATATCCTTTCAAATTTGATTGATTGATTGGTTCATCATATGTATAATTACATGTATAGTTCATCATATGTATGTTATAGTGTACTATATAAGGGATTAATAAGTTTTTCTGGTTGCATTGTATTGGTGTTTTAATGATGAAGTTAATATGTTGTATTGCTTTTCTAGGCCTCTACGCTTCAAATAGCCAATTCTTGGTAAAATGGTACTTTCACAATGATTCACGGTTTTTTTTTTCCTGTGTGTGTTAAATTTGGAAATTTTATGCCCACATCAGTGTTAGGGGGCCCCCAACCCGAGTTGTGCCTATAGTCAAGAATTTTCAAAATCGGGCCCTGATTAGAGCCTCTTTACTGAACGAGCGCCATTTCCCCCTCTAAGATAATGTTTTGCCGTAAGTAATAAGAAATTCATATTTAAGCCATCAGACGGCACACATTGAAATTTGAATTTGTAATGAACTCATCTGTTGTCTAAATGATGGATAAATACACCGTGCAATATGATTAAATATAGCTGTAAGCTGCCGTTCACGTTTTTATCTCTTTTTGAGTCGACTTATGTTGCAAATTGAAAAAATATATATATTGTTTTGGCGTACTGTAGCGCCACCTGGCTACTTTGCGGTTTGTATTACGCTCAGTGTTGCCAACGTGGGGGTTTCCCCCCTAAATTTGGGGGTAAGTTAGATGAAAAGGGGTGTTTTTAGGGGCATTTTATGGGGGAACATTTTTTAATATTTTGTACAATCGAGGCGTGTTTTTTTTTATTAGATTGTAAGTTCCATACATATGTCAAATCTAAATAAACCTCCATTTCATTATGTGTGTATTTTCTATTTGTTTCAATTTATCTCTCAAACAGGATGTCTATAAGGAACCAGAATTTCTTTTAGGAAGGTCTAGGAGGATCTCAAGTTGGTGTTGGGGGGGGGGGGGAACAAGGGGGATTTCGAGATGGCGCTAGGGGGAGGAGCTTCGTACAGTTTGGCAACACTGATTTAGTTGGCACTCTTGAACGAATAAAAAGCCTTACGCTTGAATTCTTGGTGATAATGCATTTCTCGAATTTCTCCAACTTATCCAAACATGTGGCAACCTTTGAATTTTATTTTTGTTTTATGAATGTTCGATAAAAAAAACATGTTGATCTGGAAAATATCTAAAAACTTAAAAAATGGCCTAATGGTTAGTTAATAGTTATTACAGCCTTGAAAACCATGCTATTCACTTCCTATTCATTTCAAGGGTACAGTATCTTTTCAAATGTATCGCTATTCTGCATCGTTGCAACTGCGTTGCTTGATATTTCTAAAATTGTATTACCCTGAAATCAGTAGCAGTAGAATAAAACAAGTTTTGTTTAAATCGGGCCGGAGGTTACCCGATTATTGGTCTTTTGAAGGGGAGATTACGATTAACTACCATTTGGCGATTTTCTGAGTATGCAGAAATTAAACAAAAATGAAATTCAAAGAATGCCAAATTCGACGAAAAATTGCCGCTAAAAGGGTTAAAAACTAGATCGATAGTTAATTTCAAACGTCATAGCTGCCTATTGTGGGTAGAATATAAGAGTATCTGAAATATTCCGATTACGAGAAAAATGTTTTATTTAGAGGAAAATTTTTACGTTCAATATTATGGTTCTGAACCGAAAAAATTAAGGAAAAATAGTCTTTTTTTATTAAAAAAAAGAAATCAATCAATCAAAAATGTCGTCGAAAGTATTTTTTATCATGGCCACAATGAAATTATTTCTCAAAAATAAAGAGAAATTGACTATTTATATTGTTCTATCATAAATAATACGAATTGATTTCTTTATTTAATTTCGTTTCAAAATACACTTCCGTTTTGGCGTATTATAGAAGTTGTCTTGAATTCTTTAACTTGAAAATAATACCATTTGTCAGTAATACTAAAACTTGGTAAATTATAAATGGTATAACCGTAATACTTCAGTACCTGGTAAATAATTCCATTACCATAATACTTCATCTTTTTAATTTAGTTTCAAAATAGACTTTCGTTTTGGCGCATTATCGAAGTTAGCTTGAATTCTTGAACTTGTAAATAATACCATTTGTCAGTAATACTATAACTTGGTAATTTTTTTTCCTTCCGAATACGGAGGCACTTGTCGTCAAACATTCGCCTATACAACGCCGCAATTTTACTGCCCTTTTTATTGTGGGGGCACCATATAGGCGGACAGCATTACCCCCTATGAAGGGACGACACGAACGGAGGCATTTTTCGTGGCGCGACGCCAGGATTCGATCCGAGCACCCTCAGCACCGAAAGCCAGCGCGCTGTACCACTGGGCCGCCACGAGCCTAAACTTGGTAAATTATAAATAGTATAACCGTAATACCTCAGTGCCTGGTAAATAATTCCATTACCATAGTACCTCATCTTTATAATTTCGTTTCAAGGTACACTTTCGTTTTGGCGCATTATCGAAGTTAGCTTGAATTCTTGAACTTGTAAATAATACCATTTGTCAGTAATACTATAATTTGGTAAATTATAAATAGTATAACCGTAATACCTCAGTGCCTGATAAATAATTCCATTACCATAGTACCTCATCTTTATAATTTCGTATCAAGGTACACTTTCGTTTTGACGCATTATCGGAGTTAGCTTGAATTCTTGAACTTGTAAATAATACCATTTGTCAGTAATACTATAATTTGGTAAATTATAAATAGTATAACCGTAATACCTCAGTGCCTGATAAATAATTCCATTACCATAGTACCTCATCTTTATAATTTCGTATCAAGGTACACTTTCGTTTTGACGCATTATCGAAGTTAGCTTGAATTCTTGAACTTGTAAATAATACCATTTGTCAGGAATACTATAATTTGGTAAATTATAAATAGTATAACCGTAATACCTCAGTGCCTGGTAAATAATTCCATTACTATAATACATCGTCTTTATTATCTGCTGGTGCAATAGTGGGTGATCCCACACTTCGTAGGTTGTCTAAATTTGCCGCAAAATCTTTTCTGTTCGAAAATGACGTTGTTGTAATCCGTGGCGTTCGCTGCATAATAAAACTTGAACCGTGAAATTCAATCGAACGACTCGGGTCTCGACGTTACGGTTTTGTTGGACGCTCACTTCCCTTCAGTTCCATCTGCGTGCAGGCGGCTCGTTAGCAGCCCCACAGGTCGTTGCGCAAAATGGCGATGATCACGCTAAGGAATGCTCTCTTCCCGCTCGCTTTTTGTTTGTTTGCTTCACACTTCATCACTTTCTCTTCCGAGATTGCGAGATCTATGAAGTAGGTCGGGACAACCTTCCCACCACCCCCCTCGTTTCGTGATCTCTTTCGAAGGTAGATTTATTTATTCTCTTTTTTCTTCTTCTTTCTTTGGGGAAGTGAAATTCGGTTATTTGCGAGAAATTTATCCGTTTTTGGCGGGAAACCACCAGGGAACTCGCTCGTTCTGATTTAGATTTCGAGGTTAGTTTGTAGTCTTATTAGTTCGGTGAAATTCGAACGTTTTTGTAGAATATCTTACCTGAACACCAGGAAAATGGTGGGTGATTTTTCTTGATAAAAGTCATACAAGGGTTGGAACGGAATTTCGAGTGAAACTGTTTCAAGGGGCTTGCAAAAAGGCAGAAAAAATATCTCTAACGAAACTACAGCGGGTTATTAACGTAGTAAAGGTAGCATTCCTACAGCACGGCATCTTACAACACGGTTTTGCTCTAAGACGGAAGGTAAATTGCGGGAACCCTCGTATAACACTGCAGCCTGTAACACGGTTTCGCTCTAACACGATAAAAAAATTGCGGAAACCTTCGTACAACATTGTACTTCTATAGCACTAGATAAAAAGATTTTTGTTTAACACATTTAAAAACTAAAGTACCTTAAAATAATGACGGGAAGGAATAATGAACTATAGTGGCTTTACATGAAAATGGATAAACAAATTATAATTTATTCATTTATAACTCTATAAAATTACAAGAAGGTCTAAGCTTAGCTGAAAATCTGAATCACATTTCCTGAATGCAGTCCCTTCCGCCGAAAGAAGCCGAAAATTCAAAAGGGAGCTGCAAAATTGTCTATCTCCGTACCGTGAATCTACATTGACCTTGTAAGAACCGGCAAATAAACCAAAATTACAGATTTTTTAAAGAGGATAGAAGGTGCAAAAAATCCAAATGAATAAAAAGGTTCTGAAAGTGAAGGTGATATCTTACAACCGAAAAAACGCTCTCGTTTGATTGTACTGAGCACTGATGAAGAAATTTATTAATTTAAGGGCGCATTAAATGAAAATAATAATTTTTTTTGGTTTCTTTTCGTTTTGTGTTACACATACATTTATATTTTTAATAAAAATTAAGTTACTAAATAGTAGTAAATATGGAATTTAAAAAAAAAAAGTTTTTAATAAGTTTTTGGAATGTAACCCCATGTTTTGAATAGTATCTAGGTCTCATATAACACGGTTTCACGCAACACGGCCTTTTCTAGGACCCTATCTACCGTGTTATAGGAGGGTTACCTGTATTACTTATCGTTTGCTTACCTCTTTTTTTTCTTTCTTTCCTTTTTGTACTCATTTTGGTACTTTTCTGTTTAATTGTTTGCTGCTACTGGGTTTGGCGCGCTGCCAAAATTATAACTCGCTATGTAGGACAATTTTTTTCTCCCCGAAGGACCGTTATTGAGGAACGTAATCCTACGTTAAAAATAAAATAAAGTAGTTGTATGGAGATCGTATTATTTTTATGACTTTAACAACCGTTTTAGAAGGAATATTATATTCTATATTTCGATGTTATTTTTTTAATTATTTTTTAACCAAACGAAAGTTTACACATTTAAAAAAAAAATCAATAAAGTTCTTAACCATTGGTATGTATTCTTTCAAAAATTCGTCATTCTATGATAAAATTCCAAATGGAGCACTCGCTGACATTTCATGCCTGTTTCAGAGCGTTAGGGTCCAAAAATGTAAAGTCCTTTCATAGTTCACTGAAACCTTCATGTTTTATTTAAAGAATATATCTGTGTTTGCTATGTAAAGGCTGTTAAGTCAAAAATGGGCTAAAATGAGTTATAGAACCTGGCATGTTTGAAAAATCAAGGTCTACTGCAGGGTTTGGAAAGCTAAGTCCAAATCCACTCCTAAATATTTTTATTCATCAGTGAAAATTTGAGATGTTAAGTGAAAAATGGGCTAAAATGAGTTATCAAACCAGGCATGTTTGAAAAATCAAGGGCTACTGCAGGGTTCGGAAGGCTAAATCCAACTCCACTCCTAAATATTTTTATTCATCAGTGAAAATTTGAGATGTTAATTGCAAAATGGGCTAAAATGAGTTATCAAACCAGGCATGTTTGAAAAATCAAGGGCTACTACAGGGTTTGGAAAGCTAAATCCAATTCCACTCCTAAATATTTTTATTCATCAGTGAAAATTTGAGATGTTAAGTTAAAATGGGCTAAAATGAGTTATCAAACCAGGCATGTGTGAAAAATCAAGGGCTACTGCAGGGAGCGGAAAGCTAAGTCCAATTCCACTCCTAAATATTTTTATTCATCAGTGAAAATTTGGGATATTAAGTCCAAAATGAGTTATCAAACCAGGCATGTTTGAAAAATCAAGGGCTACTGCAGGGTACATAAAGCTAATGTCAAAATAAGCAAAAATTCCAGGGACGTTAAGTCAAAATAAGCAAAAATGAGTTAGCCAACCAGGCATGTTGGAAAAATCAAGGGCTACTGCAGGGTACAGAAAGCAGGGAACAACTCCAGGGTACTGGAATTGGACTTAATTAGGAGTGGAATTAAGTCCAATTCCACTCCTAAATATTTTTATTCATCAGTGAAAATTTGAGATGTTAAGTGAAAAATGGGCTAAAATGAGTTATCAAACCAGGCATGTTTGAAAAATCAAGGGCTACTGCAGGGTTCGGAAGGCTAAATCCAACTCCACTCCTAAATATTTTTATTCATCAGTGAAAATTTGAGATGTTAATTGCAAAATGGGCTAAAATGAGTTATCAAACCAGGCATGTTTGAAAAATCAAGGGCTACTACAGGGTTTGGAAAGCTAAATCCAATTCCACTCCTAAATATTTTTATTCATCAGTGAAAATTTGAGATGTTAAGTTAAAAATGGGCTAAAATGAGTTATCAAACCAGGCATGTGTGAAAAATCAAGGGCTACTGCAGGGAGCGGAAAGCTAAGTCCAATTCCACTCCTAAATATTTTTATTCATCAGTGAAAATTTGGGATATTAAGTCCAAAATGAGTTATCAAACCAGGCATGTTTGAAAAATCAAGGGCTACTGCAGGGTACATAAAGCTAATGTCAAAATAAGCAAAAATTCCAGGGACGTTAAGTCAAAATAAGCAAAATGAATTAGCCAACCAGGCATGTTGGAAAAATCAAGGGCTACTGCAGGGTACAGAAAGCAGGGAACAACTCCAGGGTACTGGAATTGGACTTAATTAGGAGTGGAATTAAGTCCAATTCCACTCCTAAATATTTTTATTCATCAGTGAAAATTTGAGATGTTAAGTGAAAAATGGGCTAAAATGAGTTATCAAACCAGGCATGTTTGAAAAATCAAGGGCTACTGCAGGGTTCGGAAGGCTAAATCCAACTCCACTCCTAAATATTTTTATTCATCAGTGAAAATTTGAGATGTTAATTGCAAAATGGGCTAAAATGAGTTATCAAACCAGGCATGTTTGAAAAATCAAGGGCTACTACAGGGTTTGGAAAGCTAAATCCAATTCCACTCCTAAATATTTTTATTCATCAGTGAAAATTTGAGATGTTAAGTTAAAAATGGGCTAAAATGAGTTATCAAACCAGGCATGTGTGAAAAATCAAGGGCTACTGCAGGGAGCGGAAAGCTAAGTCCAATTCCACTCCTAAATATTTTTATTCATCAGTGAAAATTTGGGATATTAAGTCCAAAATGAGTTATCAAACCAGGCATGTTTGAAAAATCAAGGGCTACTGCAGGGTACATAAAGCTAATGTCAAAATAAGCAAAAATTCCAGGGACGTTAAGTCAAAATAAGCAAAAATGAATTAGCCAACCAGGCATGTTGGAAAAATCAAGGGCTACTGCAGGGTACAGAAAGCAGGGAACAACTCCAGGGTACTGGAATTGGACTTAATTAGGAGTGGAATTAAGTCCAATTCCACTCCTAAATATTTTTATTCATCAGTGAAAATTTGAGATGTTAAGTGAAAAATGGGCTAAAATGAGTTATCAAACCAGGCATGTTTGAAAAATCAAGGGCTACTGCAGGGTTCGGAAGGCTAAATCCAACTCCACTCCTAAATATTTTTATTCATCAGTGAAAATTTGAGATGTTAATTGCAAAATGGGCTAAAATGAGTTATCAAACCAGGCATGTTTGAAAAATCAAGGGCTAGTACAGGGTTTGGAAAGCTAAATCCAATTCCACTCCTAAATATTTTTATTCATCAGTGAAAATTTGAGATGTTAAGTTAAAAATGGGCTAAAATGAGTTATCAAACCAGGCATGTGTGAAAAATCAAGGGCTACTGCAGGGAGCGGAAAGCTAAGTCCAATTCCACTCCTAAATATTTTTATTCATCAGTGAAAATTTGGGATATTAAGTCCAAAATGAGTTATCAAACCAGGCATGTTTGAAAAATCAAGGGCTACTGCAGGGTACATAAAGCTAATGTCAAAATAAGCAAAAATTCCAGGGACGTTAAGTCAAAATAAGCAAAAATGAATTAGCCAACCAGGCATGTTGGAAAAATCAAGGGCTACTGCAGGGTACAGAAAGCAGGGAACAACTCCAGGGTACTGGAATTGGACTTAATTAGGAGTGGAATTAAGTCCAATTCCACTCCTAAATATTTTTATTCATCAGTGAAAATTTGAGATGTTAAGTGAAAAATGGGCTAAAATGAGTTATCAAACCAGGCATGTTTGAAAAGTCAAGTGCTACTGCAGGGAGCGGAAAGCTAAGTCCAATTCCACTCCTAAATATTTTTATTCATCAGTGAAAATTTGGGATATTAAGTCCAAAATCAGTTATCAAACCAGGCATGTTTGAAAAATCTTGGGCTTCTGCAGGGTACATAAAGCTAATTCCAGGGATGTTAAGTCAAAATAAGCACAAATGAGTTAGCCAACCAGGCATGTTGGAAAAATCAAGGGCTACTGCAGGGTACAGAAAGTAGGGAACAACTCCAGGGTACTGGAATTGGACTTAATTAGGAGTGGAATTAAGTTCAATTCCACTCCTAAATATTTTTATTCGTCAGTGAAAATTTGGAATTGTGAAACAAAACAGAAACATGTTAGTTTTCAAACCCGTTTTTCTCAAAACTACGATTTTGGATTTGACACCCTTTATACGGCAAACACAGATATTAAATAAATGTTGAAAGTTGTTTTTTCTACCACAGATGTGTGAAATTGAAGCCCTAGAGTGCGATTTTAGGACATGTTCACACCTTTTTAAATTCTTTAAGTAAATGTTCAGTCTTTTTCTGCTATAGTGGTGAGAAATAGATATTTGAGAGTTCGATTTTAAATGACATCTTTTAAGTCGGCGGAAGATTTATTTTTGCTCTTGGATATACAATGCAGCCAGAATGACCGCGATATTGTTTTATTTTTTTCCCGCTGTTTAATGTATTTTCTTGGAGCACCCTTGTAGAAGTGAAATGGTATAATTCCCCACGGTGTGTGGCCAATAACGAATGTATTATAAAGGATGCAGAGGCAGGGGTAAATACAGGCTTGTAAACCAATAAAAAATAGAAGAATAGCTGTCGGTGTGGCCAGTGATAGCGATCTGAAGTCTAAATTTTACAAGATGGATGGTCGTTAGTTTATGGCCCACAGTAAAAACGTCAGATGAGAAGGATCAAAGTTGTTTTGCAAAATAAAATTATGTTGGGGGAGGTACTTCATAGACTATGGACAGAGGCGACAGAGGCGGTTTAATAAAGAACTAATAGGGGCAGGAACCACTGAAAGAAAAACAGCCCACTGCCCAATAAAAATTATTTGCATTCCTTTAAAAAAGTTCTAATTATCGATTTTCTTCATCAAAATTTGTAAGTCTGAATCCTCAACTCTCGTTTCAACTCTTTCTGTAAAGTATTTTGAGTCCTTGTAAAATTTCACTGCCAAAAAACAACTAGCGGGAATGGAACTTCGATATTTTCTCTATCAAACTACCGTGCTTCTTTTATATTATTCAACATAAATATTGAATCAATTTTTTTCACCTTATTGACTGAATGCAGGGTTTTGGGGCTGATAATGTCCCAAAACCCTGTACTCAGGTGTTCGATTTTTAACCTTCATCCTAGCTCTGTCTCGGAAAATGAATTATCTCTCTACAATAACCAAAATTCTGCATCTGGTTGTCTATATTGCATTACTTCAAAAATTGGCTTTCAATAAACGCCATATTTGAAAGAATGTGGTACTTGAAATGATTGGAAAACAAAAACAGAATAAAGTTTGCTTCGTTAAAATCGAGCCGGGGTTACTTGGTTATATGTAGTTATAATTATTTTTCATTGTATATTCACCACATCGTTGATGGGATGTCTAATTATAAATAATTTTATGGCTATAGTTTAAACTAAGTACCACTTGGCGATTTCTTTTTTAGATTGTCGATCATCGTGCCAAGTGTTTGCTCAAAACAAGTTGTTTAAGGAACGGTCTTAAACCAGAGCGAATAATCAAAAGTTTAGTCATAAATGCTGCAAAATATTGCCACACAGAGGATATAAAACAAGAACAGACTAAAACTTCTATCCGCATCAGCGGAATTTACTGTCGAGGCCTGCATTCAAAAGCTAATGGTCGCCCGTAGAATACTCGAAGTATCGTTATCCAAGCTGAACATTCTTAAGAAAGATATACTCAAGAAAACAGAACACTTAATTTAACATAACATACATATATTAACAAAACACACCAATATTAACAAATAGTATTGCAAAGGATATAAGCGGGGCTAAGCCTAGCATGCCACATTATAATCATCCTTTCAAAACTAAACCATTTTCGTAGAGACTGTTTCTTTTCGAGCCATCTTGGCGACAACCTGACAACTTGCCACCACATTTGGCGGAATTCGCCTTGTATAATTTTAGTTTTAGTATTTTAATGGTTACAAGTCTCACAAACAGTAACTAATTGTATTTATATTTTAAAAAAAAGTACCATTTAATTCACACAAAGAGGAGTTAATTTTAAATTGCATTGGTGCCATCTGTCTGCTGAAAGAGGAATTCTTTATTGACGGCAAAACTATTTTACTTTCAGAATAATTACAAGATAAAAAGAACTTTTTATATACCATGTTTTTAAATTTTCTGTTGAATCATATAAAATTGACAATTCTATGTATTAATAAATACTTTTTTAAATTTTTTTTGATGAATTATCCCATCAACTTGAAAGAAAATGAAGATAATTGGAAGTTGCATTTAACTTTTCGTTTCCGTTCCAGCCAATAGATGGCTGCACCAGTCTACAAAACAAAATTAACTGAAAATAACTGAAAATGAATTTAATTCTGCTTAAAGATGGCTAAAAGTATTAAAATAATGCATTGTCATCGTGTTCTGAGCTATTCTAAAAGTTTCAAATGTCTAGCTAGTCGGGAAGTTAGTTAAAAATTTATTGCAAGATTTGTACTTGACAAACACACACACAAACACACAAGAAAGCAGGTTAGTAAAAACATGGTAAAAATGGCGCGAATTTTGTTTGGGGGTAAGTAAGTTTTTATTTATTCGAAAGCTTTTAAATCGATCAATAATGTCATTAAAAACCCTTTGTGGAGCTCAAGTTACAAGTCAAGATAGGGCGGTTTAGTTAATTTCGACTTTCGAATTACGAATAACATCGGTGCCCTGAAATATCCGACCGTCTGGGCTTAAACGTTTGAGGCGGGATTTTCCGTCTCCCACTTTCATCTTGAAAAGTGTTTGCAACGGATTACTTCATTCTCCACTCTCCAGGCGTCCGAGGGATTAATTTTCGGTCACTTATGAATAATGCAGTACAGGTTGGAATTATCTGCTGCAAACTATTTTTTAAGCTGGCGTCACATCTTGATGTCTATTAAGGCCGTAACGGAGTAAAAAGACATTCGTGTGACATCAAAGTGACGAAACTCTCTTGTATCTTTATGTCTTTATTTATTACGAAATGTCTGTATTTATCTGTTAAGAAAGAATGCTATCGCATTGATCAAGTACATTTTATTCGATTTTTATGATATTACTAGCTGAAAACCCGCTCTTCGCTACGGAGTAGATTCAAATTAAATACAACGGTCAACGTATGCAATTTATGCCAAAACAAAGATATATATATATTTATAATAAATGCGATGATCAATGTATACAATTGATGTAAAATATATATCTATATATATATATATTATTTATAAAAAAATCGTAAGGGATATGCATTTTTTTTTATAATATCCAATCGTCTGCTGCATTAGAAAGAGAGAAAAAATATTTTTTTTTGTCTATTTAGTTGTTACGCACGTGACGATAAATTTATTGAAAGTACCAGAAAAAGAAATCACGTGATCGGCATTTAATACATTAAATTCTAAAAAACGACTAAAAATTCACCAAAAATCAGGAAATGGAGGTAAAAATTCGAAAAAAATTTCATTTTGAAGGAATTTTTATGATCTTTCTCGTGATACAAATTTTATAACCCTCAATGTATTATTTTAAATGCAAACGTAAAAAAAGTTTAAAAAACAGCTTAAAAATTTAATTTTAAAAAAATGTAAGAAGAATTTTTGAAAAATCTTTCTTAGTGCACCCCTACACCATAAGAAGAATCGCCATGCAAAATTTCAGCCCTTTAGGTCCAGCGGTTTGGTCTGTGCGTTGTATGTCAGTCAGTCAGTCAGTCAGTGAATGAATGAGTCAGTTACGGAACTGTTTTATATATATAGACTGTTGAAGGGAGACAATCTTATGGTCAGCAGACGAAAAGGACCTAACTGTATCACGATTTGGTCGAGACAGAGAGTTCGATCTCGCCAATTTTACGCAACAGACCGTGAAATTGTACGGTACGAACACCATCTGACGTCGCTGCTTATAAAGCAGTTTGAATTCGATCGGCTTGTAAGGACTAGCACATTTTTTTTTAATGTACCCATCCATTGAAACGATGTCTACCGAAATGACACCACTTTTAGGCATGAAATCGAAGTAAAATACCCTGTAGGTGTAAAAAGAGTATAACTTTTGTGTGACTTAGGGGCATTTATTTTTTTGATGAGCTGGTAATAAAAATAGATGATACTTATTACAAGCAGATGGAGCGAAAAGATTTCTATCGAGGAGCAGTCAGTTTTAGGACTCATAAAAAAATGCTGTGTAAACTACATTTTAAATTTTGTGTCATTTTTTTCTTCAAATTTTTCTATAATGGGTGCTGTGGTTCACATTTTGAACTAGGCAAATAAAAAGATTTCTGCCGACATTAGGATCATAGTTTTAGGCAGGCCCTGATTTTCCATTAGGGCCGGGCCTAGGGGCCCCCGAATATTGCCCCCCCCCCACAAAAAATATTTTAAAAGGAAAAAAAAGTAAAAATTCCTAATTCAATCTTTTTACCATGTTTTTATTAACTCGCTTTCTTGTTTGCTTGTTTGTGTGTATGTTTGTCCAGTACAAATCTTGCAATCGATTTTTAACTTACTTCCCGACTAGCTAGACATTTGAAACTTTTAGAATAACTCAGAGCACGATGACAATGCATTCTTTTAATACTTTTAGCAATCTCTAAGCAGAAAAATCCGCAAGGTGGCGCTTCGATCGAATTCAATGCTTGCACTTTTGCGTAACGGCGTTTGACGATTTTGAAATCAGAATACATGTGAATTCAGTTTGTTTACAAAAATATTGTGCGAAATTTTTTAAAAAAATTATAAAAGCTAACAGTTTATAAAGTCCGTGGATACTGGAAACGACTAAAAAGTGATTAAAATTAAATAAAAGAAAGTGAAAGAGAATAATTAAGTGAAAGTTTGTGCAATTAAGGGAGAATTGTCAAGTTTATATGATTCAATAGAAAATTTAAAAAGGTGGTATATAAAAAGTTCTTTTTATCTTATAATCATTTTAATTTAACCTTTTTTAATAGCAATTTTTTTACATATCCTTTCAAATTTGATTAATTGATTGGTTCATCATATGTATGTTATAGTGTATATAAGGGTTTAATAAGTTTTTCTGGTTGCATCATATTGGTGTTTTAATGATGAAGTTAATATGTTGTATTACTTTTTGTTATTTGATAATGATCTAGACTTGCACTTCAAATAGCCAATTCTTGGTAAATTAGTACTTTCACAATGATTCATGATTCTTTTTTTTTGTGGGTGTGGGTGTGGGTGTGTATGTGTCAATTTTGGAAATTTTACGCCCACATCAGTGTTAGTCATAGTCAAGAATTTTCTAAATCAGGCCCTGGTTTTAGGCGTTTAGTCGAAAAGTTGCACATTTGTCTTAGCATTATGCCACTCTTAGGCCGTCTGCACACGGAGCAACTCAAAAGAAACTGATAACTGACTCAAATCACAAACCAGTCTGTGATGAGTCGCAACCTATGTAATTGAATGGAGCCACGCACACGGCGCAACTGGTTACAAACCCGTCGACGGGTTTGTAACCAGTTGCGCCGTGTGCGTGGCTCCATTCAATTACATAGGTTGCGACTCATCACAGACTGGTTTGTGATTTGAGTCAGTTATCAGTTTCTTTTGAGTTGCTCCGTGTGCAGACGGGCTTATGCCACACCTATCAAAATATTTGAGACAACACGGACTGTCCTTCGCTGGCTTTTCAAAATGACGTCAATATAACGCATTTTCCCTTCTTTATTTTTAGTCTAAAACGTCAATTTAAGGGGACAGTTGACTTTCAAAATTGTGAAATTTGTCCAAAAATTCGATTTTTTTATTTTATTGAATCGTGAAACTACGGACGAGTAGAAATGTGTTGCAAAAAGAATTTTTAATTTATGTGATTACTTTCCTAGTTATAGGCATTTGTATTTAATTTAGATATTATGTGGTTACTAATAGCAATAACTTTAAATGTGTTTTTCTCAAAATAAAAGTTTTCATGTCATACGAATATTCAAACTGCTCCGGGCGCATTTCTAATTATCGTATTGCTTCGAAATTTAAGTTTTATATACTTAACTGTATATCAAATAAATCTTATTGAAAAAAATTATGCTTCGTAGCTCAGAATTTCTAAATTTTGTACTTGTAAAGATGATTTAGAGGTATTTTGCGTAATAAAAAGGGTGTTTTCACTGTTATTATTTTTTTATCTTTATATTTTTAATGAATGGTTAAAATAAGCAATAAGTTTCATTGTTAGTTCTATAAGGTATCCTGAAAATAAAAATTACTATATTATATGCAAAAGAAATGCGCATGGAACATTTTTAATGAGGCCAATTTTTGATATAATTAATAATTAATAATTCATAAATTATTAATATTTCATCTTTAAATTTTAACCACTTTTACATATCTATGATTCTAATCACATATTCAAATTTCAAGCAAATCCATTGAAAACAAAGAAAGTTAGGTTTGAAGGTCCACTGTCCCCTTAATAATTAGTAATCACCAAGGAACAAAATACAAATTAACGTGTTTTCCATTGTAAAGATTACGATTTCCTGGATATTTAGTATACGATATCCAGGAAAGGTTAAAAAATCTAATCTTAAATGATACTACCCATTATCCAATCATAATGCGAGTAATTTTTTATTGCGGCAGAGTATAGTCTCCCACTGCATTTGCCACTGCTTGACTTCTGTGACTCATGCCTTATAGACTTCCGGATCTATCGAAAAAAGGCTCTGTTCTTTTAAAATAAATCGGTATTCAAAGGAGAGTCACATACCTGATTCTTTTATCTGGCAGCTTCTAAAATATCCTGCATCATCTCATTAATTCAAAGTCAGATTCATCAAACGGCTCTTTTGCACATTAACGTTTATTGTACAAACACATAACATAAATTACATAGACTTTCAAGAATTATAAGGCCTTGGAGCCTTCAGACATTATTTTTGCGTCTACAACGCAATCGTGTTCGAATCCTCTCTGACAGAAAAACAACTCTCTTTTTCTCGAGCGCCACCTATCGGGACTATGGGAGTAATATTCAACAGGATCAGCAGACGATGCTGAAGCAGCAAGCAATACTGTAGTGTCGGTGAGTCAGATGCTTCTGTTTCGATGGCCCTGTTCCAAGCCTGCCAGAAATTCATTGCTATTGAACAGATATTACAAGCTTTAAGATTCTAGTGCAAATCCTGAATAGGGTACCTCTTGGCAGCATTTAAAAAATATCGCCAAGCTAAAGCGGCAAAAAACGCAAAACCATATTCACAATGGCAGTGCGCGTGTGTTATTACTCGACCAATAAAAAAAGAAAAGGCATTTTTATTGGTCGAGTTTGGCACTTGCATTTAACTTTTTTTTTCATTTACTCATATACAGTGATTTCAGCTTTTAAGAATCACGTTTGTTATTACTGTTTTTGATTCTCATAAGCGGTTGATTCTTATACCCGAAATTTAGGTTTTTTGAAAGGCACACACACCTATATATACATATATTAGATAATTTACCATAAAATACTCTTTAATTTACGTTAATTATCTTTTATTAAAATTATTTTTTATAATTTTAAAAATGCAACTTAATTTCTAGACCTATAAGTAGATACACATAATTATAGTAAGAGAAGAAAAAAATCCAATATTTTTTACAACATACCTGCTTAACAGTTTTAACATTTCAACTACAGGAAGGGAGCAAAAAAAAGTTTTCTATGGTAATTTGACGCAATAGTTTTCAGGAGACTGTTTATACCCCTTTCAATACCAATAGTCTCAGACGAAGATTCACCTTCTAGCTTACGTTTCAGGGTTTGATAATGTGCTGAATCTACTAATGTCACGTTTGCCTAAGTGATTGAGGACACTTCGCCGAAGATTTATTTGATTCATGGTCCAGGAAGTCGCAACCAGGATGTGGGAGGTAGAAAAACAGAGATCGGACCCGGACGGGCAAAGATGCCCACGGGTCAAGCTAATTGGACAGTGTTGTGCTAAACCGTTTAAGGGGAAACTATTATGTTATGTCTAACAAAGAAAGGGATGCATTTTACGACTGTATTCCATCCCATCTTATCACTCTTTCTTTAAAAAAATAAAGAAAGAACTTCGTGCTTTTTGAGGGTTTAAGTGGCTTTTTTGGAAAAATGAAAGGAAAGCGAAGATTGTAAGCTGATTCTTAAAACCGGTGGATTGATTCTTTAAAGCGAAAATTTTAACATGGAAATAATACATTTCTTTTTGTTTTTGCGATATTGATTCTTATAAACGGTTGATTCTTATGACCACTGATCACTATAAGCGGTGGTTACTGTATTTAAGTTGCTAAGCCGACTTTTTGGGCAGTCCGTGAGAGATAACTACTGAATCAATTTACTTCACTTTGGTCTTAAACGAAAGACTGTAATCTGTAGATTTGTCAAATTTGGTTTTTGTAAACGCAATTTCTATTAATGAGCGATAATTTACAATTAAAAATTGATTTCTGCGCATGCTCAGTGACATGTTTTATTGATAAACACGGTTATTCCGAGGAGTCTCTCTAGATCTCTCTCTGTCATTTTTATTTTTATGATAATTATGTTTGTTAAATATAAGATTAAACCTCGTGGAAATTGTTTATTTCGCGCTGCTTAATTAGCGATTATGTACAATTTTAAAAAATTGCCTTCTGCGCATGCTCGGTGACATTTTTGAATCTGGCTTTAGATACTCACTAAGCACGAGGCCGCTTAAACACGTTAATTTGTTTCTGCGCATTTTTTATGATTTTCAACATTTGGCAATGATGTGTTGACTATAATTTGTGTTAGTGCACTTATTTACGATCTAGCCGTCATGTTTTGACGGGTATCAACTAGTAGATTTCTAAAACGGAATGGAAGTAATATCGCATGCTCATCACCTTTGTGAAAAGAACTTGGTGAAAAGTTTCGGCATTTCTCACCACGTTAGCTTGGCAACTTTTTCAAAATGTCGCCAAGGGGTACTCTATTCTGGAATCAAGCCAAGGTTCTCGTTCAATATTTTTCATTGATAATTTTTTTTAATGACATCAATTTACTTAATGTTGACTTAGTAAATATCGATTTGCTTTAACACTGTTTGTAACAATTTTTTAAATAATTTTTTCAGAGATGCCTCTGAAATATTTACTGCAAAGAAGAGAATCCATCATTTTCAATACTAATCAGCGACTAATGGATGTTCTTAAAATCTGGACAGAGGAACAACGATTAAATGAAAGCAAAGGCAAATTTAAGGTAATTTTTTTAAGAGAAATATTTATTTCTGCTGTCAGACAAGACCTTTTTAACAAGAACTTTTGTCACTACAAAATTTTTTTATTTTAATCCTTCTGATTATTAAACTTACGATCATTTTGTTAGTTTACTTTTTATATGTTTGTGTTGCCATAAAATAACCTAGTAATATATGAATATGTACAAAATCCATCGTAACGACACTCTACGTGATCTGCCACACTATATGTACAAAATCTATGACTATATGTACAAAATCTATCGTGATGACACTCTATGTGATCTATCACACTACATGTACAAAATCTATCGTGACGACACTCTACGTGATCTATCACACTATATGTACAAAATCTATGACTATATGTACAAAATCTGTCGTGATGACACTCTATGTGATCTATCACACTACATGTACAAAATCTATCGTGACGACACTCTACGTGATCTATCACACTATATGTACAAAATCTATGACTATATGTACAAAATCTATCGTGATGACACTCTATGTGATCTATCACACTACATGTACAAAATCTATCGTGACGACACTCTACGTGATCTATCACACTATATGTACAAAATCTATGACTATATGTACAAAATCTATCGTGATGACACTCTATGTGATCTATCACACTATATGTACAAAATCTATGACTATATGTACAAAATCTATCGTGATGACACTCTATGTGATCTATCACACTACATGTACAAAATCTATCGTGACGACACTCTACGTGATCTATCACACTATATGTACAAAATCTATGACTATATGTACAAAATCTATCGTGATGACACTCTATGTGATCTATCACACTACATGTACAAAATCCATCGTAACGACACTCTACGTGATCTGCCACACTATATGTACAAAATCTATGACTATATGTACAAAATCTGTCGTGATGACACTCTATGTGATCTATCACACTACATGTACAAAATCTATCGTGACGACACTCTACGTGATCTATCACACTATATGTACAAAATCTATGACTATATGTACAAAATCTATCGTGATGACACTCTATGTGATCTATCACACTACATGTACAAAATCTATCGTGACGACACTCTACGTGATCTATCACACTATATGTACAAAATCTATGACTATATGTACAAAATCTATCGTGATGATACTCTATGTGATCTATCACACTACATGTACAAAATCCATCGTAACGACACTCTACGTGATCTGCCACACTATATGTACAAAATCTATGACTATATCTACAAAATCTGTCGTGATGACACTCTATGTGATCTATCACACTACATGTACAAAATCTATCGTGACGACACTCTACGTGATCTATCACACTATATGTACAAAATCTATCGTGATGACACTGTATGTGATCTATCACACTACATGTACAAAATCTATCGTGACGACACTCTACGTGATCTATCACACTATATGTACAAAATCTATCGTGACGACACTCTACGTGATCTATCACACTATATGTACAAAATCTATCGTGATGACACTCTATGTGATCTATCACACTACATGTACAAAATCTATCGTGACAACACTCTACGTGATCTATTACATTATATGTACAAAATCTATGACTATATGTACAAAATCTATCGTGACGACACTCTACGTGATCTATCACACTACATGTACAAAATATATCGTGACAACACTACGTGATCTATCACACTATATGTACAAAATCTATGACTTCATTTATTTATATGAGGCATCATTTTACTTTTATTCGTATAGTATAAAACGATGTAAAATACCCGAACAATCTCAAAATGTCTCTCGACTTGTAAATATCATGACCAAACATGGAGTAATCCGCGTGTGATTGTCATTCCATTTCAGATCTCGTCTGCTTGAACTTTGAGATCTAATGAATACCTTCTCTCGGTGATTCTTCGGTTTTTTACAAGCGTTTATCTATCGTATGTTTAAATTAGCGCTTAACAAAAACTGTTATCTCGTTTCATTTATACGCCTTTCTAACAGCAATTAGAGATATCTGTCCCAACCGTTTTTTCTCTCGATCATCATTAGACATATTATACCTTCTTATCTCGCCATCTTTGGATTTTAGAAAAAAAAAGCCGTTTTGGTATCGGCAGGGGAAACCTGTGTCATTCGGAACATAGTAATGATCACGAAAATGGCAAAGAAAACCTCGCAATCGTTCTTTTCACGTCGGATAGCCGATGGGAATCGTTCGATAAAGACAAGAATCCATTTTGATCGACATCTCAGGGGGTGCGGCATTTTATCTTGAAGGCTGTGCGCGTAATTATGGCGGTAACGGCGCGTAATTTGGGAAATTGCAGTGTTTAGCAAAATGGCGCTGATTCACGGGGTGGAGTTTTACTCCGAGGTCTTAACCTAAGAACAGATACTCATAAAAACGTTCTGAACCTGCTGTGTAACATTCTAACGAATAAGCAAGAAAGACGAAAAGGGTTGTTACGGTACTTATTTCTACTTTATTTTACTCGTTATTACTTTTTATTGTTTTTTGCGTTAGTTCCGGTTTTATTTTAACAGTCTACTTAGTAATGGTTAGATGTTACAAAAAACAACAAAACTAAAAAAAAATCGAATTTTGTGCGAAGTTGGTGCAGTTAGGTTGGTTTTAAAGTCGGGCGACTCACCACGTGTTCTGCCAGCTGTTCTAAATTATGTGCATTTTCTGAACAGGAGAGTGGAACAGAATCCGAACTTCCAACCGCTTAACGACAATTAATTATCTTTCGGGGTGTTTTCAAACTCAGAGAATTATTTTGCTCGTGCATCACGCAGACATGGCGAGTTTTGCATGGTTCTTGGCTATCTCGCGAATCGAATTCGAAATCTCGCCGACGATACACCATTCTACCGGCGAAATGCATTTAATGTTTTGACCATTCGTTCCTAATATGTCAAAATAACGCTCTTTTTGACCTCAAACGTCCAATGATAAGCCGTACTGACTGTGATTGACAAAAATTCTGAATAACTTGAGTTCAATATTTCATGTGCTGCTCTCTTATCCGTTTTCGAAAATTGTGGCTGAAAATGGCTCACGGAGTTCCTCGAGGAACGGGGTATCGCAGTGTTGCCAACCGTTTTAACGGAATTATCTCTCTCTCTCTCTCTCTATCTATCTATCTATCTATCTATATAAAACAGTTCCGTAACTGACTCATTCATTGACTGACATACAACGCACAGACCAAACCGCTGGACCTAAGGGGCTGAAATTTTGCATGGCGATTCTTCTTATAGTGTAGGGGTGCACTAAGAAAGATTTTTCAAAAATTCTTCTTAGATTTTTTTAAAATTAAATTTTTAAGCTGTTTTTTTTTACTTTTTTTAAGTTTGCATTTAAAATAATGCTTTGAGGGTTATAAAATTTATATCACGAGAAAGATCATAAAAATTCCTTTAAAATGAAATTTTTTTCGAATCTTTACCTTCATTTACTGATTTTTGGTGAATTTTTAACAATCAATTTTTAGAATTTGATTTATTAAATGCTGATCACGTGATTTCTTTTTCTGGTACTTTAAATAAAGTTATCGTCACGTTCATAACAACTAAATAAACAAAAAATATTTTTTTCCTTGCTAATGCGGCAGACGATTGGACAGTATCCAAAAAAATATTAAAATACAGTAAAAGAAATGTTCTACAAACTGTACTATATTAACTGTACTATATTCTTTAGTATTCTTTATATTAGATTTAATTTGAATATTTTCTTCTACATTATTTTGTCTATAAAATTATCCTTTACGATTTTCTTATAAATATATATATTACATCAATTGTATACATTGATCGTCGTATTTATCATATAATATATATATATATATATATATATATATATATATTTGGCATGAATTGCATACATTGACCGTTGTATTTAATTTGAATGTACTCCGTAGCGAAGTAAGGGTTTTCAGCTAGTATATCTATATATCTATATATATATATCTATATATCTATCTATATATATATATATATGTATGTATATATATATATATATATATATATATATATATATATATATATATATATATATATATATATATATATATATATATATATATATATATATATATATATATATATATATATCTATTTATCTATATCTATATATATATATACATATATATATATATATATTTATATATATATATATATATATATATATATATATCTATCTATATATATATATATATATATGTATATATATATATATATATATATATATATATATATATATATATATATATATATATATATATATATATATATATGTGCTTTATTTATATAGATATATATATATACACAAAGAATCACACATAATTAATCACGTGTGGAGAGTTTTCCACAAGGGAGATTTACCTTTTTGCAGGGTCAAACTTAAGTGTAGCCACCGATGATTTTATTAATTACGCGCTACGTATGTACCGTTTGTAGATCTGTCTATTTACACGAGCAAGCTCTGATTTAGATCATTTCTAACTATATCAAAGTCAAGGTTTTGAAACGGAAACACACCATGAATATTCATTTAAACGTGACTAAATTACGACACTTATAGCCATAAAAAATGGCTGCAGTGAATAGATACTTTTTTCCATGGCTAGCCGTCATAAAGTTTCACAGGGTCAGGATAAAAATTTGGCGAATACCAGAACACGGATAAATTGTCAATACTGGCACACAGATAAATGGAAGCCTGGCATGTCCGACTGTCGGTGGACATTGAAAAAGAAAAATGCAAACTGTAATTAGAGGGAGTACTCTTCAGATATTTCCAGCATCCAGTGCGACTGAATGCCTGACCTTTTGAAAACTCGCTCTACAGACAATGGATCACAGACAAATTAATTAATAACTCGGGGTGTGTGAATAAACACAATGAAATACTGCTAATAGAGCACGGGGTACTTAACTGACCCCACCCTGCTCGGGTATGAACTGGGTTAAGGGTTACCGTCAACGTAACTGACCAGCATTCTGGACTTATCCTATGCATGTTTCTCCAATTTAGATTGACAAGGCAACTTAAAGTGGGTTAACAATGTTTGGTGTCCGTCCGAAGGGTTCTGCATTCTACCTCTCTGCGTATGTACTAACCTATGTTAGGAAGCTATGAGGTTTCACTGGATCAAGTTAACCCTTGCTCAGATCTCACGCTGGGACATTTCACTCTAACTATGTAGAAAAAAAATGCACCCCTGTTTCCACTCACTGCAGCGCCATCTCTTGATAGATATAAAACTAATATTTGCATATGCATGGAAATTCAAATTCAATATTAGTCATAACTGCATGTGCATGTAAAATTATAGGTGTATAGAGAATTAATTATATGTGGATAATCTATATATATAAAACAGTTCCGTAACTGACTCATTCATTCACTGACTGACTGACTGACATACATACAACGCACAGACCAAACCGCTGGACCTAAAGGGCTGAAATTTTGCATGGCGATTCTTCTAATGCGGCAGACGATTGGACATTATCCAAAAAAATATTAAAATACAGTAAAAGAAATGTTCTACAAACTACTCTATTAACTGTACTATATTCTTTAGTATTCTTTATATTAGATTTAATTTGAATATTTTCTTCTACATTATTCTATCTATAAAATTATCCTTTACGATTTTCTTATAAATACATATATATGTATATTTTACATCAATTGTATACATTGATCGTCGTATTTATCATATAATATATATATATATATTTGGCATGAATTACATACATTGATCGTTGTATTTAATTTGAATGTACTCCGTAGCGAAGTACGGGTTTTCAGCTAGTTATCTATATATATAAAACAGTTCCGTAACTGACTGACTGACTGACTGACATATGACGCACAGACCAAACAGCTGGACCTAAAGGGCTAAAATTTTGCATGGCGATTCTTATTATAGTGTAGGGGTGCACTAAGAAGGATTTTTGAAAAATTCTTCTTAGTTTTTTTAAAATTAAATGTTTAAGCAGTTTTTGTAACATTCTTTAAAGTTATCATTTAGAATAATAATCTGAGGGTTACAAAATTTATATCACGAGACAGATCATAAAAATTTCTTTAAAATGAAATCTTTTTCGAATCTTTACCTCCATTTTCTGATGTTTGGTGCATTTTTTAAGATTAGTTTTTCGAATTTAATTTATTATATGCTGATCACGTGGTTTCTTTACCTTTTGGGATATTTTAAAATAATTTTGCATCACGTGCATAACAACGAAATAGACAAAAAATATTTTTTTTTCCTTGTTAATGCGGCAGACGATGAGACATTATCAAAAAAACAATATTAAAATACAGTAAAAGATATGTTCCTCAAACTGTACTATATTAACCGAACTATATTTTTTAGTATGTTCTATTAGATTTAATTTGAATATTTTCTTCTACATTATTTTGTCTATAAAAATATCCGTTACGATTTTTTTATAAATATATATATATATATTTTTACACCAATTGCATACATTGATCGTTGTATTTATTATATATATATATATATATATATATATATATATATATATATATATATATATATATGTATATTGGCATTAATTGCATACATTGACCGTTGTATTTAATTTGAATGTACACCGTAGCGAAGTACGAGTATTCAGCTAATAGTTGCATATGCATGGAGTTGCAAATTCAATCTCAGTCATAACTGCATGTGCATGTGTAAAAAATGCTGCATGTGCATGGAAAATTATAGGTGCATAGAGAATTAATTATACGCGGAGAATTATACTTGCATATACCTGGAAATGCTAATTCAACCTCAGTCAACACTGGTTACTGCCTCACTGTGTATGTACTCACCTAAACTGTGAGTTATATAACCATAGGTTTAAGCGGATCAAATTAACACCTGGCAAATCTCACGATGTAACATTATATTTAAACTAGCTGAATACCCGTGTTTCGCTACGGAGTACATATTAGGATAATTACAGTGAAAAAATTATGAAATTGCTTTTTAGATGATTTCCTTATAAACAATATTTTTTTTTTGGTTTCTTCATTGGGCGGAACTAATATTTCCAGGCTCGTCCGCGAACTCACGCATGAGCAAGCTACGAAAAACTGACCGTGGGAGAAACAATTTTCTCTTAAATCTACGCCATCGTATTTTAAAGTTTGGCCTTGAGACTTACTTATCGTCACGGCGAAGCATACGTTGAGGGGAAATTGCAGTATTTGAGCAATGCCTGGATAAATGTGATCTATCAGTTCCTGGATGATAGTTACTAATTTGAATTAAATTCTTTAAAAACTTCCATTTCAATTAGTCTAGTGGTTAAATTTTATCTTTTACTGTATTTTAATTTTTGTTTTGTCAATTTATTTCGTTGTTATGCACGTGACGCAAAATTACTTTAAAGTATTACAAAAAGAAATTTCGCGATCAGCATCTAATAAATTAAATTCTGAAAATTAATCTTTAAAAATTCACCAAAATTCAGAAAATGGAGTTAAAGATTCGAAAGAGATTTCATTTTAATAGAATTTTTATGATCTTTCTCGTGGTATAAAATTTATAACCCTGAGATTATTATTTTAAATGCAAACTTAAAAATATGTTACAAAAACCGCTTACGGGATTCGACTGTAATTCCTTGCTCTAATTGACAGATCTACTGACTCTCCAAATGTATTTATGCCTTTAACGATATTTCTAACAATTCCTGTAACGTGGCGTTGGAGGAAGGTATCTTTTCTAGATTGACATTAACTAAAACGTACCTGAGGTCAACAATATCGACTTAACAGCCTTAAAACTTAACTGTATACAGAAAATGAAGAAATGAGGAAATTAAAATTTGATCAAATCGTAAAGGATTTCGCTGATGGAAAAAATAGAAATATTTGTTTGTAAATATTTTTGTTCTGTAATTAAAATGTTTGTATTCTTGTTACTTTTTGATTTTTTATTTGCTTATAAATTACATATATAATAGCCGTTGTCTCTGTATAACACTTCCGGGCTGTACCCATCTTTCAATTGAAGCCCTCAGTAAACAAACAGCCGGTTAGGCTTAATTTCAATTTCAGATGTGGATCAGAATTTTTTCTTACCTAAAAACTAATATCTTCTCCATCAAATCACGTTTGTTCGGCCTATTTTTCTATAAAACATTCAGAACAAAAAAAAAATTGGATGTTTTTAGCTGTATATTTAACAGTTTTTAAAAATCTGTTTACTTTTGCGATGAATTCTGAAAGTAAACGAACTTGAATGTGAATGAATCAAGTAGCTCAAGTAATCATATCGCGTAATGAACTGTAAAAAACTGGATGGCAGTCTACTACTCCAATCGCATGAAAAACTAAATAAATAAAAAAAAATGAAAGGGTTTGCTTTTACAAGGTGTGGATTAAATGCAATATTGTTAGATAATTCGGTATATTTTTTAACTTTCATATACTTTTTCCATTATGACGTCATTATTATTATGACGTCAAAATGACGGGTTACCTTCTAGTGTATATATAAAATAAATATGACGCCTTCATATTTTTATCCGTTAAGCTTCACATTAACTTTTTATCATTTAATGTATACAGAAGGTCTTTCGCACTTTATGGAAACGATTTTGATAGTTAAGTTTTATGTATAAATGCCGTATTTTTTTGCGGCGATTTGCTTCTATCTGATAGCCATGGTTCTTGGCAATAGCTCTAGCTCGAATTTTCCATGAAAGTGAACTTTTTCTTAGAACTGTCATCTCAATTTTACCCTATTCCTCTTGGACGTTTTTCAAAGTCCGTTCAGTGTTCTTGGATGCCGTTTTCCCCAAGGCTCGTTTTAATAAAATGAAAGCGCAAAAGTCCATCGGAGAAGCGTCGGGTCATTTTACAGGTATTTCATTAAATGAGATACGCTTTATTCTTGTTTCTGATTTTTTTTTTTCGCTAAATAAGCGGCAATTGATTTAGACGTGTGACTAAAGGCTTTGTCCATATGAAGCTCAACTTTATCAACTTTATCAACTTTAGCAATAGAAAATTGATCTTTTTTTTATTACAGTCACTTAATACACACATGCCTCATCGAGTGTTACCACGAATTTCCATTTTTCAGGTTTTCCAGTTTTCTAGGTGTTTTTCATTTATTTTCTATAATGTTATTCTTTCAGCAATATGCTTTGGCAAAAGAAGATGAACTTTAGGTTTAAACATCTTTTTCAACTTCAAATCTTTATGAACTAGAAGGTAACCCGTCATTTTGACGTCATAATGCTAATAATGACGTCATAATGGAAAAAGTATATGAAAGTTAAAAAAATATCCCGAATTATCTAACAATATTGCATTTAATCCACACCCTGTAAAAACAAACCCTTTCATTATATTTTATTTATTTAGTTTTTCATGCGATTGGAGTAGTAGACTGCCATCCAACCCGCCATTTTGACGTCATAATACTAATAATGACGTCATAATGGAAAAAGTATATGAAAGTTAAAAAAATATCCCGAATTATCTAACAATATTGCATTTAATCCACACCTTGTAAAAGCAAACCCTTTCATTATGTTTTATTTATTTAGTTTTTCATGCGATTGGAGTAGTAGACTGCCATCCAGTTTTTTACAGCTCACTACGCGATATGAATACTTGAGCTACTGGATTCATTCACATTCAAGTTTGTTTACTTTCAGAATTCATCGCAAAAGTAAACAGATTTTTAAAAACTGTTAAATATACAGCTAAAAGCATCCAATTTTTTTTTTAGTTCTGAATGTTTTATAGAAAATTAGGCCGAACAAACGTGATTTGATGGAGAAGATATTAGTTTTTAGGAAAGAAAAAATTCTGATCCACATCTGAAATTGAAATTAAGCCTGACCGGCCGTTTATTTACTGAGGGCTTCAATTGAAAGATGAGTACAGCCCGGAAGTGTTATACAGAGACATGGGCTATTATATATATAACTAGCTGAAAACCCGCGCTTCGCTACGGACTACATTCAAATTAAATACAACGGTCAACGTATGCAATTTATGCCAAAAAATAAATATATATATTTATAATAAATGCGATGATCAATGTATACAATTGATGTAAAATATATATCTATCTATCAATATATATATTTATAAAAAAATCGTAAGGGATATGCATTTTTTTTTGGATAATATCCAATCGTCTGCTGCATTAGAAAGAGAAAAAAATATTTTTTTTTGTCTATTTAGTTGTTACGCACGTGACGATAAATTTATTGAAAGTACCAGAAAAAGAAATCACGTGATCGGCATTTAATAAATTAAATTCTAAAAATTAATCTTTAAAAATTCACCAAAAATCAGGAAATGGAGGTAAAAATTCGAAGAAAATTTCATTTTGAAGGAAATTTTATGATCTTTCTCGTGATATAAATTTTATAACCCTCAATGTATTATTTTAAATGCAAACGTAAAAAAAGTTTAAAAAAGAGCTTAAAAATTTTAAAAAATCTAAGAAGAATTTTTGAAATATCTTTCTTAGTGCACCCCTACACTATTAGAAGATCGCCATGCAAAATTTCAGCCTTTTAGGTCCAGCGGTTTGGTCTGTGCGTTGTATGTCAGTCAGTGAATGAATGAGTCAGTTACGGAACTGTTTTATATATATAGATGATTTTACTTACAGTGCCAGAAGAGATTCCTAGTTTCGATGCAACGGATCTTTGAGTCGGTGGATTTTCTTTTAGGATCAGAGACTTCCCTTTCTTGAAATTTACCTACGTTCGAACAGTCTTAGGATCAGGTTTCGCGGTCATGTTTTCATTTTTACCCCCAGTTAGGCATTTTCTCCTTTCAAATTTAATATATTATAAATACCTTTTTTTGAAATGCCGTAACCGTGATTTTTACACCGCTTCATATTTTGTTGATGTGAATATTTCTCTTCGGAAAGCGCAGTTACGTAACCTTTGGACCATTTTCAAAATAAATCTTTTATTTTACATTCCAATCAAAACAAAACAGTAGCAGACGATTATTCTGAAGTCGCCAAATTTTTATCTCAAAATCCAAACGGCAAAAATAAATTACAAAATCGTTTCCATAAAGGGCGAACAACCTTCTGTAAAGCATACTAAGTCTGAAATTAAAGAAATCAATTTTATTTTATTTTTTTACATACTAAAAACTAATTACATAATAAAATTTATAGAAAACCGATACAAAAAATAAATTTGATTATAATCTAAAATAATCTAAACATGGCAACTGCAATTTTGACATATCATTGTGGCATGTTTTAAGCAGATGCAGACTGAACTTCATCTTGACACTGTAAATTGAAAAACCTTTTTCTAGGTAGACGGGTCCATGGTGAAAAAAAATAAAACCAGTGATAACCTTGGGTATATAAGGCCCAAACTGCTTTTTGAGACTTGTTTGTCACTTCAGTTTTGGAACTAAACTAAGGTAGGATCAAGGAATGCCATCTAGAGAATTAGATAGGAAGGTACTCTAGTTGTGAACTGGTTAACTAGTTTCTATCAGACTAGCTGAATGCACGTGCTTCGCTACGAACTACATTCAAATTAAATACAACGATCAAGGTATGCAATTCATGCCAAAAAAATTATAAAAAAATCGTAACGGATATTTTTATAGACAAAATAATGTAGCAGAAAATATTCAAATTATATACAATGGTCAATGTTTGCCATTAATTTGTATGTTTAATATCGATAAAACATATTAATTGGAATTAAATTCTTAAAAAAACTTCCATCTCAATGAGTCTAGTGGTTAAATTTTATCTTTTACCGTATCTATCTATATATATAAAACAGTTCCGTAACTGACTCACTGACTAAAATACAACGCACAGACCAAACCGCTGGACCTAATGGGCTGAAATTTTGCATGGCGATTCTTCTTATAGTGTAGGGGTGCACTAAGAGAGATTTTTAAAAAATTCTTCTTAGATATTTTTAAATTAAATTTTTAAGCTGTTTTAGTAATTTTTTTTAAGTTTGCATTTAAAATAATAATTTGAGGGTAAAATAATAATCTGAGGATTATAAAATTTATATCACGAAAAAGATCCTAAAAATTCCTTTAAAATGAAATATTTTTCGAATCTTTACCTCCATTTCCTGATTTTTGGTGAATTTTTAAAGATTAATTTTTAGAATTTAATTTATTAAATGCTGATCACGTGATTTCTTTATCTGGTACTTTAAATAAATTTATCGTCACGTGCATAGTAACGAAATAGACAAAAAAATATTTTTTTTCGTGCTAATGCGGCAGACGATTGCACATTATCCAAAAAAATATTGAAATACGGTAAAAGATATGTTCCTCAAACTGTACTATATTAACTGTACTATATTCTTTAGTATGTCCTATTAGATTTAATTTGAAAATTTTCTTTTACATTATTTTGTCAAAAATATCCCTTACGATTTTTTTTATAAATATACATTTTTGTTTTTTTTACATCAATTGCATACATTGATCGACGTATTTATTATATATATATATATATACATATATATAAATTAATTGCATACATTTACCGTTATTAATTGCATAGATTGGCCGTTGTATTTAATTTGAATGTACTCCGTAGCGAAGTGCGGGTTTTCAGCTAGTTTCTATATATTTTTTGTCAATTTATGTCGTTCTTATGCACGTGACGCAAAATTAATTTAAAGTATCACAAAAAGAAAAGAAACCACGTGATCAGCTTTTAATAGATTAAATTCTAAATATGAATCTTTAAAAATTCACCAAAAATCAGAAAATGGAGGTAAAGATTCGAAAAAGATTTCATTTTATAGGAATTTTTAATGATCTTTCTCGTGATATAAATTTTATAACCCTCGGATTATTATTTTAAATGCAAACTTTAAAGAATGTTCTAAAACAGCTTAAAAATTTAATTTAAAAAATTCTAAGAAGAATTTTGCAAAAATCTTTCTCAGCGCACCTCTACACTACGAGAAGAATTGCCATGCAAAATGTCAGCCCTTTAGGTACAGCGGTTTGGTCTGTGCGTTGTATGTCAGTCAGTGAATGAGTCAGTGAATGTTTTATATATATAGATAATACAAAACTGTTGTCTCCAGGGCCTCATGACTTATGGATAACACTGAAGGGTTAAATCAGTATTCATTCGTTTTCGGTTTTTACGTTGCAGGTTGTACCGTACCCAAATAATTTCGATGCAAGTCTTCGGTGGTTTACCTAACATGTCAAGTCCTTGGGACTTGTCAAATTTGGTCGGTTCTAGAAATTAAAAGGCAATTGCCGACTGTTTTATTGGCTGCATCACTCTGGCTTTCTGTTTCACTCCAACAATGGCCTCCGCCCCAATTAATTAACGCGGGCGCACACACAATGAAATTCTCGATACCTCGCGAGTCATAACCGTAAACCGCACCCAGCTTTACGCGGGAAAAAAAAAAACTGGGTCGCGGGCGCCACGGTGCGCATTCTGGGATTAAAAGGGGAAAAAATAACGGAAGACGGGAATGGCAACAATGGGGAAGACAAGGGCGTGTCAGACGAGAATGAAAGAAATGAAATAAAAAAACCGATTCCCGCATATTTTCTAGTCGTTAAAGTTTTGATTTACGAAGCGATCGTTTTCACGCGGACTGCCTCGTCTTACAGTGTGATGCTAAGCAGGTATTGTGGACGTTTAGTGTGTTACGGGGTGACCCAGGCGTTTAAGAATGCAAGTGCGATCTTCCTTGGATGAATCGTTCCGGGGACAGAGCAACGGGATTAAGAGCGTTTATATTTGTATTTTTTTTTTCGACGGTCGAACGAAGGGTTGTGTTTTGAATAAGAATCACTGGGATATGTATCGAGTAGTCACTTACTTTATTTTGATGATGGACCCACCTGTTAACACGACTTAAACTTAACAGTTTCATCAAAGAACGGGGAACTTTCGTATTCGAAACTTCTATTTCTGTTCTCTCGTAGCATTAAACGTTTTTTTTTTTATTATTTTATTTTATTTTATTTTATTTTATTATTATTTTGGCGCGGGATGGGGCGGAATCGAGTGCCGTCTGTCTCTATCGTGATCCAGTTAATTAATATATATATATATATATATATATATATATATATATATATATATATATATATATATATATATATATATATATATATATATAAAACAGTTCCGTAACTGACTCATTCATTCATTCATTCATTCATTCACTGACTGACTGACATACAACGCACAGACCAAACCGCTGGACCTAAAGGGCTGAAATTTTGCATGGCGATTCTTCTTATAGTGTAGGGGTGCACTAAGAGAGATTTTTGAAAAATTCTTCTTAGATTATTTTAAATTAAATTTTTAAGCTGTTTTTTTTACTTTTTTTAAGTTTGCATTTAAAATAATAATTTGAGGGTTATAAAATTTATATCACGAGAAAGATCATAAAAATTCCTTTAAAATGAAATCTTTTTCGAATCATTACCTTCATTTCCTGATTTTTGGTGAATTTTTAAAGATTAATTTTTAGAATTTAATTTATTAAATGCTGATCAAGTGACTTCTTTTTCTGGTCCTTTAAATAAATTTATCGTCACGTGCATAAAAACTAAATAGACAAAAAATAATTTTTTTTTTCTTGCTAATGCGGCAGACGATTGGACATTATCCAAAAAAATATTAAAATACAGTAAAAGAAATGTTCTAGAAACTGTACTATATTAACTGTACTATATTCTTTAGTATTCTTTATATTAGATTTAATTTGAATATCTTCTTCTACATTATTTTGTCTATAAAAATATCCCTTACGATTTTTTTATAAATATATATATATTTTACATCAATTATATACATTGATCGTCGTATTTATTATATATATATTGGCATTAATTGCATACATTCACCGATGTTTTTACTTTAAATGTACTCCGTAGCGAAGTGCGGGTTTTCAGCTAGTATATATATAAAACAGTTCCGTAACTAACTCATTCATTCATTCATTCATTCACTGACTGACTGACATACAACGCACAGACCAAACCGCTGGACCTAAAGGGCTGAAATTTTGCATGGCGATTCTTCTTATAGTGTAGGGGTGCACTAAGAAAGATTTTTCAAAAATTCTTCTTAGATTTTTTTAAATTAAATTTTTAAGCTGTTTTTTAAACTTTTTTTAAGTTTGCATTTAAAATAATAATTTGAGGGTTATAAAATTTATATCACGAGAAAGATCATAAAAATTCCTTCAAAATGAAATTTTTTTCGAATTTTTACCACCATTTCCTGATTTTTGGTGAATTTTTAAAGATTAATTTTTTGATTTTAATTTATTAAATGCCGATCACGTGGTTTCTTTTTCTGGTACTTTCAATAAATTTATCGTCACGTGCATAACAACTAAATAGACAAAAAAAAATTTTTTTTCTTCTCTCTAATGCAGCAGACGATTAGATATTATAAAAAAAAATAAATATCCCTTACGATTTTTTTATAAAATATATTTTTTACATCAATTGTATACATTGATCGTCGCATTTATTATAAATATATATAATTTTTTTTGACATTAATTGCATACATTGACCGTTGTATTTAATTTGAATGTACTCCGTAGCGAAGCGCGGGTTTTCAGCTAGTATATATATATATATATATATATATATACTGCTGTGCATAAATTAATAATACAAGAATGTACATGGACCTGCCTGCACACACACACACACATATATATATATATATATATATATATATATATATATATATATCTGTGTGTGTATGTATATATATATATACAGTCGAACCCCGTTATAGCGAACCCGGTATATAACAAACTAATGGATATAACGAAAATTTTGGTCCCGTCGTTTTCCTGTTTGGTAATTTAATTAGTATGTTGTCAGTTTAATGTAATCTATTTTAGTCGATTTAATTCCTTAACGATAATTTTTAATGTATTTTATCATTTTTAATACATCATTATTTAATTAATACACATTGCAACTAATGAGTTATATATTTTGTGAACTCCAGCAGTTTTCTTAACGGTTCGGATATAGCGAACCACCGGATAAAGCGAACAAAACCTTTGGTCCCCTGAAGTTCGTTATAACGGGGTTCGACTGTATATATATATATATATATACCAGTACAGTCAATAAATTCGGGGACTTTATTTACTACAACAACGAATACACTTACAAAGTCTTCTGGACACAATCACCTTCAAAATAATGTCCTTCCGCAACTATACACTTCTGCCAGCGTTGATACAACTCCTGGAAACCGTTGCGTGAGAGCTGTCGTGAAGCGGTTGTCGCTGTTGCCATCACTTCTTCGGCATTCGCAAACCGCTTGCCCTTGATTCGATCTTCAGTTTCGGGAACAGGTAGAAATCGCAAGGAGCGAGGTCTGGGGAATACGGGGGATGTGGCAGAACTGTTTAGCAAGGGCTTGTTGCACCACCAGGTATCCGTACGCCGGGACATTGTCATGCAACAACATCCATATGTTGGATTTCCAAACGTGTGGACGTTTACCACGGATTGCCTCCCGGAGACGACGAAGAACCTGTTCATACCATTTGTTGACGATGTCACCTTGTGTTGGGCGCAGCTTGTCCTTTCTGGACCTTGCGTCAATAAACTTCAACAAACCAAATAACCACTGCTCCCACCCGTTGGAAGTTCGCCTCCGTTTATGGGGGTCACTGGCCACCCACTATCACCCACTTCGCGGATCATCTACAACAGCGGCTATCCCATGTTTAAACAAGCTGTACCATTTGAAAACTTTCGAGTTGCACATAACTTCGTCTCGATACGCTTTTTGCAGTAACCTTAACGTTTCTGCAGTGGTTTTTTCTAATTTGTAGCAGAATATAATGTTGGAACGTTGCTCCAAAAAGGACATTTTGCTACATCGACATCATAGGCTGACAGTATGCAGCCAAATGGTGAGCTGCGCACCTCAGCAGTTTAGCAAGACGTCATGTGACGTCTCACGCGTACGCAGATAACCAGACTTGCAAACCACATCGTTATTTCGGTTCCCCCACACACCGGGCATGAAGGGGGAGGGTAGTCCCCGAACTTATTGACTATACGAGTATATATATATATATATATATATATATATATATATATATATATATATATATATATATATATATAAAGTGCCGTAACTAGACAGGGGCACCCGGCCAGAGCCCACTTGGAAGGGGGGCCCAAAATGCTGTATTTGTTTTATTATTTTACCAAACCTAATTAATTAAGGGGGCTCAAGTGCAAATTTTCGCCCAGGCATTACGGCCTTGCCCAGGCTGTGTCCGTTGCTTGTAGCAAAATCCCTGGCACTCCTAAACGGCATTTATTACACAACTGGCTGCATTGGGAGGCGATGACGCACAGCTGTTGGACGAATGGGTCGAGTTGAAATTACGATCCGAATCGGGAGATGATTTTTAAAGGAAAGAGAGAGGGAAAGAAGGATTTTTTTAAAATCAGTGCCTGAAAAATACATGACAAAATTGTGTCCACCTGCTTCTCACGTTGTTCGCACGGACGCATTTTTGTGAATCATCCTATTCCAAAGTGAAATAGACGAAGAACGGATATAGATATCCGACCTCGATGACGTAACGGGAGTGGCATGTAGCAATTAGAAACCTGATTGATTTGTCTAAAACAGTCAAAAGTGTGTCTCGACGTCAAGGCAATCAATTTTAAATAAACGTTTGGATACATTTAGGTTTTGAGTTCTTTTTTTTTTACTTTATTATATTATGACGTTGTGGTGTACTGTGTCGCAGCCCGCGTAATGTAGCAAACATATGTATGTGGCCCGAGAAACAAACAAAAAAATTCCAGGTAGTCTCCTCTAACAAAACTACGAGAACAACTCTTGAGTAAAACACTCTTGAGTTTTAGTGTGATCTATATATATATATATATACAAGGTGCACCCAGATCAAACGATAAAATAAAAAAGTGAAAGATTAATCGCCTGGCTAGAAAGAGTGACATCTCAACTCTTGTTAAAGCCAGTTTAAACTGGTTATTTCGTCGTTTGCATATCAAAACACCGTAGTAATTTTCATTTACTGAGAATGCATAGTACAAAAACATTTGCTTCGGAATGGACGTTGTGACATTAAATTTTGTTGCAAATTAGGTAAATCTGCTACTGGAACTTTTGAGATGATTCGAACAGTATATAGCGATGCATCGTTATCAAGAACACAAGTGTATGAGTGGTACAACCGCTTTAAATGTGGGCGAGAAAGCATTGAACCAAGCTACAATATAAACAGTGAACCAAAGACAGGGCACCTTTCAACTTCAAAGAATGAGGAAAATGTGGAGAAAATTCGTTCTTTGGTAAAAGCTGATAGACATGTAACAACTCAGCAACTTTCAGACATTCTTGGGATAAGCAAAGAAAGCTGTCGATTAATTTTAATTGAGAATCGGAAAACGAAAAAAGTTTGTGCTCGATTTGTGCCTCGGATTTTGACAGAACCGCAAAAAGAAGACAGAAAAGCTTGCTGTGAATATTTGCTGACTACTGTGCAACAGGACAACAATTTCTTAAAGTGTATTATAGCAGGAGATGAGACCTGGTGTCTACAATATCCCAGAAACAAAAGACAAAGTGCACAGTGGAAAGGACCGTCTTCTCCCATACAAAAAAAAAAAACACGGATGTCAAAGTCGAAGACTAAGGTGATGCTGATTGCAATTTTTGATTACATATTCTCCCGACTTATTGCCAGCTGATTTTTTTCCTTTTTCCGAAGCTTAAGATGGCCATGAAAGAACAGAGACTTGAAAACGTCTCGGATATTAAATCAAATGTTACGCGTATTTTTCGAGCGGTTAGTTTCAACGCCTATAAACAGTGTTTCGATGACTTGAAGAAACGTTGGAAAAATTGTATAGACTCCTTTGGCGCTTATTTTGAAGGACATAAAATTACTTGAAGGTGAGTGATATTTTTCTTGTTTTTAAAAAATTGTTCGGTTACTTTATGGGCGCACCTGGTATATAAAAGTTCCGTAACTGACTGACTGACTGATATACAACGCACAGACCAAACCGCTGGACTTAAATGGCTGAAATTTTGCATGGCGATTCTTCTTATAGTGTAGGGGGTACACTAAGAAAGATTTTTGAAAATTCTTCTTAGATTTTTTTAAATTAAATTTTTAAGCTGTTTTTGTAACTTTTTTTAAAGTTTGCATTTAAATTAATAATCTGAGGGTTATAAAATTTATATCACGAGAAAGATCATAAAAATTCCTTTAAAAGGAAATTTTTTTCGAATCTTTGCCTCCATTTTCTGATTTTTGGTGCATTTTTAAAGATTAATTTTTAGAATTTAATTTATTAAATGCCGATCACGTGGTTTCTTTTCTTTTTGTGATGCTTTAAATTAATTTACGTCATGTGCATAACACCGAAATAAATTGACAAAAAAATATATTTATTTCTTTCTAATGCGGCAGAAGATTGGATATTATCCAAAAAATATTAACATACAATAAAAGATATTATGTTCCCCAAACTATACTATATTAACTGTACTATATTCTTTAGTAAGTTCTATCAGATTTAATTTCAATATTTTCTTCTACAATATTTTGTCTATAAAAATATCTGTTACAATTCTTTTATAAATATATATATATATATATATATATATATATATATATATATATATATATATATATATATATATATATATTGTTATTAATCGCATACATTGACCGTTGTATTTAATTTGAATGTACTCCGTAGCGAAGCACGGGTATTCAGCTAGTATATATATACAGGTAGCCCTCCTACAGCACGGCATCTTACAACACGGTTTCTCTCTAACACGATAGGATAAATTGCGGGAACCCACGCATAACACTGCAACATGTAACACGGTTTCGCTCTATCACGATAAAAAATTGCGAAAACCTTTTTGTACAACACTGTACTTCTATAGCACTAGATAACATGATTTTTGTTTAACACATTTAAAAACTAATTACCTTAAAAGAATGACGGGAAGGCATAATGTACTATAGTGGCTTTACATGGAAATGTATAAACAAATTATAGTTTATTCATTTTTAACTCTATAAAATCACAAGAAGGCTTAGCTGAAAATCTAGAATCAATTTTCCTGAATGCAGACCCTTCCGCTGAAAGAAGCCGAAAATTCAAAAGGAAGCTGCAAAATTGTTTATCTCCATACCGTGATATCTACAATGACCTTTGTAAGAATCGGCAAAGAAACCAAAATTGCAGATTTTTGAAAGAGGATAGAAGGTACAAAAAATCTAAATGAAGATTCGTTTGATTGTACTGAGCAGTGACGAGGAAGAAATTTATTTAATTAAGGTCGCATTAAATGAAAATAATATTATTTTGTTTCTCTTCGTTTTGTGCTATACATACATTTATCTACTTTATATATAAAACAGTTCCGTAACTGACTCACTGACTGACTCACTGACATACAACGCACAGACCAAACCGCTGGACCTAAATGGCTGAAATTTTGCATGGCGATTCTTCTTATGGTGTAGGGGTGCACTAAGAAATATTTTTGAAAAATTCTTAGATTTTTTAAAAATTAAATTTTTAAGCTGTTTCTGTAACTTTTTTTAAAGTTTGCACTTAAAATAATCATTTGAGGGTTATAAAATTTATATCACGAGAAAGATCCTAAAAATTCCTTTAAAATGAAATCTTTTTGGAATCTTTACCTCGATTTTCTGATTTTTGGTGAATTTTTAAATATTCATTTTTAGAATTTAATTTATTAAATGCCGATCACGTGATTTCTTTTTCTGGTACTTTCAATAAATTTATCGTCACGTGCATAACAACTAAATAGACAAAAAAATATTTTTTTTCTTTCTAATGCAGCAGACGATTGGATATTATCCAAAAAAAAAATAAATATCCCTTACGATTTTTTTTATAAATATATTTATATATATATATATATTTACATCAATTGTATACATTGATCGTCGCATTTATTATAAATATATATATATATATATATATATATATATATATATATATATATATATATTTTGGCATGAATTGCATACATTGATCGTTGTATTTAATTTGAATGTACTCCGTAGCGAAACGCGGGTTTTCAGCTAGTAGTTTTAATAAAAATTAAGTTGCTTATATGGAATTTTTTTTAAATGCTTGTTTTTAGTAAGTTCTCGGAACGTAACCCCCGCTTTTGAACTGTCTCTTGGTCTCATATAACACGGTTTCACACAACACGGCAGTTTCTAGGAACATCTACCGTGTTATAGGAGGGTTATCTGTACTTATAAATTCTCGTCTGGTATTTATTATACTGCAAAATCGTCTGGCAATCCGGCGTCCACGTTCTTAGTCACTTGCTGTGAGGTAACGCTGCTATTTCGCTTTCGGTTTTCCCCTTCATTTCACCACTGCCCCCTCGGGTCAGTGATGCTATCGGCCGAGGTGAGGCAATACCTCCTAAACGAACTTCTTTAGGAGGCGTTGGGTGAGGTACCCGCGAGGCTATCCGGTCAATACATACCGGCGACTCTGACTCACCGAGAGGGAAAGTCTTGTTGCGGTCGATTCGAGAAATTGAAGGTGAAATCTCATGTTTGTGAACCCGGGTGAGAAAGCCCCATTCATTTAATCCACTCTTCGTCATATGGGGTCAATGTTTAAAAGAAAAAAACTGTTAAAGTTCTACTTTTGAAGAATAAAGGAACAGAAATAACTCGGTCAAACCTGTGGAAACGAAATCGTTTGAGGTGCAGGTGGGGGGGGGGGGGTCGTCGATTCTAAAGGATGTGGCGAATTGTCGGTTACCATAAAAGCGAAACGCTATCGAATATTTGAAATACCGTAAGGTGGGATTACAGTCGAACCCCGTTATAACGAACTTCAAGGGACCAAAGGTTTTGATTGCTCAGTGGCGTAGAAAGGCAGGGGCAAGGGGGTCTATCATGCCCGGGTGCCAATATAAGGTCTATATACAGTGGAACCTCGCTTAACGAGCACCTCGCATAACGAGTATTTCGCATAACGAGCAAAATAAATCGTAAAAAAGTAATATATAAAAAAAATTTAAAGTCAATTCCTATTTAGGTCAACAAAGAAAAATTTGAGTGTGAACTAATAGTAGGAATTGAAAAAAAGGATTGCCTGCCAGAACCTTGCCTACTATGCGAGATTAGGAGGGGGGGGGGGAAAGAGAGAGAAAATGTTTGTCAGGTTGGGGATTCGATCTCGCAACCTACAGGACGGGAGAAGCCCGCGATACCGCAGTGCTACCGTTTTCACAGTAACAAGAGGGAAATTACTATTCAAGAGCAAGAGACGCTCTAGGTCTAAAACTAAAATCGATTAATTAAATTTAATTAATGAATTAATATTGAAAAAAAACTGTATTAACATCAAGTGTCATCCACTACAAGTTTAAAAAAATGTATTTGAACTTGAGTGGATGAATAAAAAGTACTTTTATTAACGATTGAAAATTTGAACAAGATATATATAGAGAGAGTGTGAACTAATAGTAGGAACTGAAAAAAAATGGCTCGCTTAACGAGCAACATTTCGCATAACGAGTGACGTGGTTAGAAGTCCCATCTTCACGTCACTCGGATCTTCACGTCACCAGGATCATCAACGGCCGAAAAATAAGTATTTAAGGGTAGTCATGGATGGTTCGAGAAGCAAATATCACGGGACTGGAGGATAACAATGATATTGAGGAGCTTGTGGAAGAGCACAACCAAGAGCTGACCACCGAACAGCCAATAGAATTGCAGTGTCTTTCACAGCAAGCAGTTGTAGAGGAGAGTTTGTCAGTGGAGAAGGACGAAGAAACGGCAAAGAAACAATCTTCTGGCGCAATAAAAGAAATGGTGAAAGCATGGGAAACTGTTGCATCGTAAGTTACAAAGCATCACCCTCATCAGACGGTGGCTATGCGCGCTATAAATTTACTAGACGGTAACCCGTCATTTTGACGTCATGATACTAATAATGACGTCATAATGGAAAAAGTATATGAAAGTTAAAAAATATCCCGAATTATCTAACAATATTGCATTTAATCCACACCTTTTAAAAGCAAACCCTTTCATTATTTTTTATTTATTTAGTTTTTCATGCGATTGGAGTAGTAGACTGCCATCCAGTTTTTTACAGCTATGAATACTTGAGCTACTTGATTCATTCACATTCAAGTTTGTTTACTTTCAGAATTCGTCGCAAAAGTAAACAGATTTTTAAAAACTGTTAAATATACAGCTAAAAGCATCCAATTTTCTTTAGTTCTGAATGTTTTATAGAAAATTAGGCTGAACAAACGTGATTTTATGGAGAAGATATTAGTTTTTAGGTAAGAAAAAATTCTGATCCACATCTGAAATTGAAATTAAGCCTAACCGGCTGTTTGTTTACTGAGGGCTTCAATTGAAAGATGAGTACAGCCCGGAAGTGTTATTCAGAGACAACGGCTATTATATATATAATTCAATGACAATGCGGTGACACATTTTTAACAAATTTTGAAGCGCCGAGAAAAACAAATGCCGCTAGATAGCTTTCTAGTAGAAAAATTAGATACGTGTCATAAATTCGTAAATAATAAACTACATATGGATGATTTTGCCCCTCAAGAATTTATGTATAAGTAATTTTCTTTAAATAATAAACGTTACATCTAGCAAATTTTGAGTATTTTTTGGCATGGAACGCATTATCGT
>OU015503.1:112188960-112231460 GCA_907164885.2 Dolomedes plantarius
TTGAATACATATTCTCTCCCCACTGGTACCTCCCAGATATGATCTAATTTTGTAAATCTTAATTTGAGTGATTGTAAGTTAATTTGTATCTGTGTTGTGTGTTGGTGGGGAGAGGGGGAGAGAGAATTCTTGACGTAAAGTTTTCATAAAAATAAAAATGGCAGTTTTGATTGCTGTATAATACATACGGAGGACATTGCAAGATACCCTGGTTTTACAGCCCTAAAAACATATCGTTGTGCTGCTTTTTGAGGATATGCTTTGATTTGCATAAATGTAGTGTTTATCGTTAAAAATATAGGTGCATTTTCAGTAATATATTCTTATAGCAAAGTAGGATATTTCTTAAATAACCCTGATGAGTGTTAGGGCCTGTTCACATGGAATCTGTCAGCGTCAGTGTTACTCGTATGGACACATATTTAACCAATTAGAAACCTCCAAACGATTAGCCACAAAATTGTCAAGGTCTGTGATTGGTTTAAAATATGCCAATAAGAGTAACGCTTACGCTAACGGATTCTGTATGAACAAGCCCTTAAAGTTAAAATGAAGCAGTTAAAATTCGACTTCATGTACTACCTTCATGATAACCATTTACAAAGAGTGAATAGATGTTTGGCGGGAATCAAACGCACCTTTGCTTCTACGATTGGCAAAATGCCCCTCGCTTTTTTGGAAGGACCAAAGTGTGTTGACTTATGTACGCAATAAATAATTTTGCAGATGTGGAGCAGGTGCAAGGGCGCCGCGGATTTTTGAAAACATGTGTAATTATGCGAGTGGGTAGATACAGATTAAAGAGGATGGGGCTCATTTGCATGCCAGGAATGAATTATATGCACACCGCGCATGTCTGGCAGCGTCTCAGATGGAGTTTCATTGGATGATGCATGGTGTGTCCACGTCTCTATGACAGCACAGAAAGAAGGGTTCGCTTTCGTTCAGAGCAAACGATTTTGTTTTTCTGAAAGTAGAAGTTAAATTTCAGTTGATTTTTATATTACAATTTTCTTTCTGCTGCCAATTGAGCTGTTTAGTTGCAAGATTTAATTAGAAATTATGAAATTTAAACATTTACCCATGGAAATTGGATTTATGAATCAACTTACTTTTTATTTCTTAAATATATTCATATTTTTTAGTTTGACGTTTTGAATTGGCTATGATATTGATTGTTCTAAATCCGCAAAAATGTTGGGCGGATTTTGTTTTTGTTACTTTCATTTTTTTTTTTTTTTTTTTTTTGCATGATAAAGGTCGTGCTTATTGTGCCTTCAAACATGCAATATAAAAACACTCAGCTAATTTTGAAGCAAAAGAAAACTATGATTTTTACAATTATATAATAAATCATATCATACCATTTTCAACGTATTGAACTATCTCGATGTGTCTTTTATTCGTGTGTTGTTCACCTGTTAGTTTTTTGGGATTTTGTTTTCCATTCACGGAAAAGAAATAACAGCTGAAAGGAAACATTCCATTCACATATCTCAGATAATTCTAAGGATTAGATAACATCACAAAATATTTAAATTCTTCTCTTACCTAGCAAGTTTGTCTACATTTTAGAATAGCAAGGAACTAAATGCTAATCTAGCGCATACAAACAGGTTTTTGACTGATATAGATAATTCTAGCACATTATTATTCTAATATTACTATTCTAATATTACCCTAAATATGCGTGATTGATACATTGTAACAGTATTTATTATTAAGCTTTACATAAGTTATCGCCAAAATTGTCAAAATAGTTATTTTAAGCCTTTCGATAATATTCTGACCATAAAAGACTACAAGAAACTCCGGGGAATACAAGAAAATCGGAGAGCATCAATGCACGCGGTTTATGGAGCCCCAGATGTTTTTTATTTTTTATTATTTATTGATGTCGAAGAGAGAAAGAAACATTTAATTTTTAAATAAAATGGATTGATTGTATCCCACGTGTACTCCAGATTCTCCTAACAACAAAACAAGGGACAGTCTTTTTTATAATCCATCTCTTTGCTCTGACTCCGATACATTGTTCCATTACCTGCAAAAAGAGAAAAAACAAAATTAGACCAGAGTCTTTACGGGGACACTTACACACCAATCCACCGTGTCCGAGAGAAAGCAAGAAAAAAAATTTTGTATAAATAGGTTGCCACACAAAAAATATTTCTAAACTTGGTTCCTTCTCGGATATAAAACTCTAATCTCGTTTTCCATCGCGAGACTTGAAATGCGATTACAGCACGAAATTCTCGATCCTTTGCCGGATTTTCCCCCCATTTCCGTAAACCAATCGGAACGGAAGGATTATTCGGGATTTTCAGCCATTTTTTTTTTTCACTTCGCATAATCGTTTGGCCACAATGGCGGCGGATTGTTTGAATTAGGTTCGCGTGCTGTGGCCGGCTTACGCGGGTTTCATAATATGAGGAAAAGGCGAATTGTTAAAAAAACGAAAGCATTTTACTTTCTTCTACAGTAATAATCCCTGCAAAAAAAACACAAAGGAATGGAAAAAAAATTTTTGGACATTTTTGAGTAAAGCCTGTTATATAATTGTTGTTGAGAGATCAATATTATGAAACGGAAGTAATTTTAGCCCGGCAGTATGAATAGTGCAGATCACGTGATTTTGGCATGTTTGATTGGCGATTTTATATCTCGCTTTTTTAAGCTTCTCCAAAATTTTGAAGTCATGAAATAGCGCTTGCCCATAAACAAAATAGATTTTTTTTTAATATTTAAAGCTCGCTTAGTATCGCTAAATCGAATTTTTATATGACTGCTTTATTCTAAATTTCATTCTTAAGAGGGGTTCTTTAAAATACATCCGCTTAGATTGTTTAAAAATACCTCATATTTTTTTTAGGGTGGTATGTGTCATTAGTGTGTGACGTCATTATAGTGTTTTGAACATAAATATGGCACGGGGCAATTCTAAACAAACAACCGGTGCAAATTGGTTGTGGATACTTGAAAGTGGTAAATGAGATGGACAGTTAGAATTTACGACTGGTACAGACACACAAATTAGCATTTCAAAGACCATCGACAAAGTAGATAAGCAAAATTATTCGTTTCTTTTCTTAGGTTTTTTAGTTCAATACGTCAGACTAAACCGTTGTTGAACCATCAGACAAATGATATCAATTTTAATCCATTTTCTTTGATAATGTTCTAGCGTAAGATATCCAGAGAAGGAACTTAAAATATGAATATCATCATCTTAAATGGCACTACCCATTGTCGAGTTTGCTATACGACAGAATCTAAACGTTTGTTTACTTGACAATGCATGACGTCAGTAGCCCATACCTTATTTATTTCAAGAGCATTTTTTTATTCTGGAAATTTTTCGTATTTATTAGGCTATGAAATGTGTTGTCATTAAATAGAGATTGAAAACCTTGGTTTGTTAAATATTATCAAACATATTTTAAATTTCTACTGAGAAAAAATTGAAAGCTGAGATCTTATGGATATCGATTATGTTACGTTAAATTAAACAGTATGTTAATAATATGGCCTGTTTAATATTAGCATTGTAACTAATGAAAAGACATTCAAAAGTACTTAATTCTGACGTTAAAACCTTTTAATGTAAAAACGGTACTACGAATTTACTGCTTAAAAGTTGTTTAGTTATGAACGGAGGTCGTAGTGTCCTCGAATGAAAACAAAAATTGTATTAAAATTATTATTTTTTTTTACGTCGAATCGATTTTATCTCCTGCATCTAAGATATATAATTATGCTTTCATTTCGAGAACTAAGAACACCACACATAAGAATCTAGTACGAGCACGACTTAATAATTACGGGAATGTTATCGTTATCACTTTAAATCAGTGTCTTTAAAATAATGGAATATGAATAATTTATGAATCTGTACATCTGATAAAATTATAGACATAAAAATGAGGGTAAAGAATTCTGACACATGTATTTACTCTATGATTTGTGTTTCGATAAATGAAACTGAATTTATTATTCAGTTTATAATTCAATCTTTGGCAACACCGGTTGCTTAATTCTGGGAAGTGTGATTTTAGAATAAAGTATCATTGAAAGCTTGTTTGCAAATAAATTTGTTTAAAATAGTAAACAGGATTTTACTTGTGGAATGTTTATGACAGCAGTGCAGAAGTTAGTACAGTTTTTAATATTATATCAATTAAATCTTAATACTTTATTATATCTGACAGGCTTCTTGACAACTTTTTCTTTTCCAAACTCTTTGGTTGAAAGTGCAATCGTCTGTTCAATCGTTGCATGAATATTTTGATGAACAATAAGCTTTTCTGAAATGATAAAGATAAAGCATTGTTGGGATGAAATTGTTTCATATCTTCCGTTTTGTGTGTGCAGCGCATAATTCATGTGGATTTGTCGCACGCTCGTAAGGTACTGTCAAAGAATATTTTTGTTGCGGAATGCATTGTATTTGAGAAAATATTTACTTAGATCTTAGATGTTTGTTATTTATATTCTTTTGATATTGCGGAACGCACCTATCGTATGTACAATACTGTTTCAGATTTTGAGAAAGCACATTAAGTGGTAATTTAGAAAAACGTATTTCTGAAACAAGACATAGATGATCAAGGTAGTATTTCTTTTAACTCTAACAATGTTCAGGAGCATTTCTCTGTACCTAAAATTCCGGAAGTAGTTTCGAAGTGTATGATGAAATAATTATACTCTTGAATAGTTTGTGAAATTGGTAATTATACTTAATATAGGTAAAAATAATTATAAATTAACGTCTTTAAATATTTATTTTTAGGAATGTATGAAGTACTAGCTATTCAGAAACAGTGTTTAACAAAAGTGGATATAAATGATCAATTCATTAATCATCTTTCAACATTCTGTAGCAGTTATGAAGAATTTTAAGGCAATACATTACTTTATCAAACAGAATATTTTATCTCGTGAATTTACTTTTACATACTGACTGCATTCTTAACAATGTCAGGTCCAGGCGATGGCCGAATGGCTAGGGCGCTGGCATTCGGTTCAGATCCTGTGGGTTCGAGTCCCACTGTTGGATGGATGTTTGTAGGCGTTCGGAATCGGCTTTAAACTGTAGGTCCCGGTCTAATTAGACGTCGTATAGCAAAAAGTTGATCGTAGTGCACCAAACCAAACCTTAACAATGTGAGTTTTCAATCGTTGTAGTATAGTAACTACGAAAATATCAGTTGCCATTTCTGGATTATATTCTTCAGAACTCATCATTAAACTTAAAGGATAGAATTTCGTTTTCATATTGGAGAAAATCATATATTTAATGATATGCTTAGTAATTCTAAGAAAAGCTTATTTAATTTAGTTGTATAGAAGATTAGATTAATTATTCACATAATTAAGGCTTTTGTTTGTATTTTCTATTTTTTTTTTACACTTGCCTTTAGTAGTTTGTTTGTATTATTTTCAGTGCAACAAACTATTTTTGTTTTATAAATAAATATAGTTGTTTTTAAATCCCAACATTTTTTGTTGGAATAAAAAGAACGTTGTTTCAAAATGTAATTACGTGCTTTTAAAAACCCGTTTTGTGGAGAGAGTCTGCGTTAAAGATACTTTGGAATTAAATAAAACCTTAAAAGGTCAAGATAAATTTGTTTACCGTAATTAGCATATTATAACTTTTTTCTGAAAAAGGTCTATAAATTTTGGCAATTTGTTTCCCTTATAATCTACCTTTTCTTACTTTTATTTCAAATCAGATTCTGGTGCTCTTAAAAGAACATCTGTTTCTTTTAGCTATCAGTTACGCTAATTGAAGTCTTGGATGTGTTAGAATTTTTCTGTGGATGGCTTGTCTCTTAATGTTATTCTCGCGTGATAACCGTCATTAAACACGTCTTACCCATGGAGTATTTTTCATTTCCTTGTTTTTTTTTCTTTCGTTTCTTCTTCAGAAGGAATATAACCATTTTTCCATTACTGCATGTGTTAAATAACAACGCCTATTTTTTAATGTCATCGGTGTTTGTCGTTATGTATATCAAGAAACAAAAATCCCTCACTATTTTTCAGTACCAACGAATTACCACTAGTAAAAAAAAAAAATAAGTTCTGAGTTTTAAATAAGGTTAATAAGGCAAACAACACTGGCTCCAATATGTTTTGATTTAATAATAGTCTTTAACTTTTTCTAAGTGTTTTTCTAGAAAAAGAATCATTTATTTTTGCTTGCAGCTTTTAACAAACGATAAAATTAAACTATGTTATTTTAGCTCATATAGAATAAATAGTACACCATTCAGTATTTTTTACTTTTTATCCGTTGCGTTCAGTCATTGCTTTATTCAGTAGGCATGTTTTGTTAGGGTATCGTAAAATTAAAAGAACCAGTGTTATGACATTTACATTCCATTTTTAAAAGAATATGTCCATTACTGAAGTAACTTCATGCATTTATACATTGAATAGTTTTAATTTTTACCACTAATAGCAGTACTAAATACTAAGAATAAATTTATGTTAAAACGTGTAAATAAAACCGAACATAGATGATCAGGTATTTATTATCGTTTGACTCTTATGATATTCTGATGTATATCTTTATACCTTAGTAAAGAATGGAGCTCTGATGCCTCTATCAAAACGATTGGGCTCTAAAATTATTAAAGAAATTAGATTAATTATACTAAAATAACTTTTTATGCGATTAAAAATCCTTTGAAAATATTTTATTTGAGCCCCCTGGTGAGATCATATGGAATTCGTATAAATCCTAAAAATTTTGGCGGAGAGGGTCGTTCTAGATAACCGTTTACAAAACTACAGTTAAGCGAGATATACATAATTAAAGCAGCGTAAAATTCTAAACAAGCTATTCGTTAGCCATGTTCATTTGTAAACTATACTTATAAAAATTGGAATGATTCGTGACGGCATGTTAATTAAGCTTTTGGAACTTATCGTATTTAGTTACGATATATTAGAGGATTACTCTAATTTTCCGATGCCATATTTAAAACAATCCCTAACCAAACTTGTCCGTTAGTACTGGAATGAATTTGTGTATGCGAGCACAATCATTGAGTGCCACAAATCATCGTAAAACTTGTTGTTTAAAGAAATATACCGCTGAAAAATTCAGATCTGCTTGTGAAATAAATATATTAATGACAGGGGAAAAAAAGATAAAAATCAGCCTAGTATGTGCACAAAAATATTCGGTAGCTGACCTCCCACCCCGTGGGAAATCCCTGAAATTCTCTTTTCGAATATTTTCCTGTAATATGCGATTGTTTCGTTTGAGTTGCATACCGTTGGCGGAATCGATTTGTCACGTAACGTAGACAAATGTGCACTTGTCCAAAACGTAGAAAGTAAAATGCAGGTGCTGCTATATATCATTGATTTTGTTTCAGTGATATTCTATTATGTACTGACTGTGGGAATTTGGAGTTTTTGCCAATCTCCAACATAAGAGAGTGCCGTCTTAAAAGAAAGGGAACTCTTGATTGTTTTTTACGGTAAGGATGCATAAGGATTTACATGAAGTATATATGAATATTGTGCTTTTAACAGTTATATTTTATTAAATGTTTTCTTCTCTGGAAACATTTTTAGTGCGCCTTTCAAGTACTCTGTTAAATCATTGGTTGTTTCATGTAACAAAAAATTCAATTATTTACGATCAGTTCTGATAGCTTTTATATAATTTAGGCATAAGAGTTGTGCATTTTATAAACTGTTGATAGTGTTTTTGAATGAAGTTTGATTGTTCCACTTAAAATCTTCATTACAAAGAAAAATCGTTCCATAAAAATTTTGTTGTCAATACTTATATATATATACACACACTTAAGTCATTATACTTACAAATGTATATGTTACATACGTATATAGGGACAGATTAAGCAATTTTGTTCTGAAGTTAACGTCTGAGTAAAACGTTATTTAAAACGACCTTTGTGGTGTAATTTAAAAATACGGCTGCCAAATTTAATGTGTATTGGTCAATACTTTTTGAGAGTCTGGGTTCATTTTGATCGAAATGAGTCAGTCTCCTTGGTATAATAGTTTTTGCTCTCAATTTTTGAGATTTTGATTTTATAATGGGAATTATTTCTAAAATAATGTTGAAAAGAAAAGATAATTATTCCAACTGAAACCATACGCTTAAATCTTGAATTATTTCGATGCGTATATAGTCATTTCATGCATACGAAAATTGCTTTGCAAGAGGCGAATAAGTTTTGAAAAGAAATAGTTAGAATAGCTGTTACATTTAAAACGATTAATTCAGATCACTGCTTATAAATTAGTCTCTAGATAGACTATAATTCTTTTACATTTCTCAAGCAGGATAACTGCGCAGAAGCACTTCATGTAAAGTTAACTAAATACACTTCGTGTCTTCATGTAGAGCTGACATTGTAAAATCTATTAAAATATAAGTTTTCTTAGTATCGCTTCTAAAATCTTCATGACTCCTAGTTTCGATATAATGTACCCTTATAGGCTCATATATTCTCCTTCGAGTACAACAAACTATTTTTTTTAACTGCTCCTCTAGAATCCCGTTGAATGTAATCACATTTTTAAAATACTGTTAGAAAAACAACTTTAGGAAAATGATCCCCGAAAAAGACAATTCTTAACGATTCGCCGGGGTTCCTCGGTTGACGGTATATCAAAATTCGTCAACATAATATAGCTTAGTAGCCTCTTTACCGCTTACACTTTTTAATTTCATTCTCATTCTTTAATTGGATCATTATTACAGTCCAATCACAGCTATACTAACCGTCTATTTTCTTCCATTTGTCCAGGTCAAGATTTACTAGTTCTAATTATTTATACAATCTCAGAAAGAAGGACACGACTTCACCTTCTTGACAAAAGATGTCGTTGAACTACATAGAAACGGACATTAGCTTATTAAGAAGTTTCTGGGTATTCTGACGAAGCTGCGAAAATGAGGCAATAATTTGTTGCGAAAACAAGCCCGATTAATATACACTCACACACACACTGGTGAAGAAAAAAAAAACTCGTTTTAATTCCAACTTCGCGACAAACTGTACTCGTGCTGCATTTTTGAAGACCGTTTCCAAATCGTCTGCGTGGATTTGGCGACAAAATAAATCAACGTGGGAGCAAAATGGTGCAAACTGGAAATTTATTCTTGTTTTCACTGCTTTATTAACAGTGGGTTTGTTATGTCCAGTAAAGGTGAAAAACTAAATAAATAAATGGGTATAATTTTTTTTTCGTGTAAGTGTCTGAAAGAGAAAAGTTAGTTTCCAGTGTAGGCAGTAGACTACAAGGTTTGACAAGAATATAGAGAGCTACTTACGCATAGTCCATTTGGTAATTCTCTGAATTTCATAATCAGCCTCGAATTTTAAGTCTTAGCGGTGAATTAATAATTAAAAATTATCCTTTGTCAATACTTAATCATAACTGGTACTTAATGTTAGTTTATATGAATGCAGTTATTAAGCTACTAAGACTTGAGTAACATTCATTTATGTTAATACGAACGTATTGAAATACATGCACAGTAAAAAGAGCTAAGCGTAGCTCTAAAATGTGAGAGTTCTTCAGTTGGTGGTAGTTATGTCAAAGATTGCGAAAAAATCGCCAAATTTCTAAGAGCCAAAATTGGCAAGGTGGTGACCGAATGGCTAGGGCGCTGGCATTCGGTTCAAATCCTGTGGGTGCGAGTCCCACTGCTGGCATGGATGTCTGTAGCCGTTCGAAATCAGCTTTAAACTGTAGGTCTCGGTCTAATTAGCCCTCGTGTAGCAAAAAGTTGACCGTAGCGCTCCAAACCAAACCAAACTAAGAGCCAAATTATTTCTCGATGAAAACAGTTCTACTTTATATCATTTCCAAATAGACCTTTCAAATGGTCTACAAAACATAGTGTTCAAGATTTTTTTTTTAATCGATGTTCCTGAAGATTTGGCCATTTTGTATTCTTAAAATCTCAAACATAAGAAAGTTACATGTTAACTAATGTTAAAATAGTTTTAATATCGCTTAGTTTGAAACACCTCGAAATAATTTGAATTATGTATATATACGTATATATAAATTTATTTGTATTTATAATGGTATCCTTATTATCATATAGCGATTTTTTTATACACCATATTTATTTCGCTGAAACTTTTTAATTTTTTCTCTAACTGTATAATATCTATGTTGTGTGTTACCCAACTCAATCTGTCGGACTTTCGCAAAAATCGTTTTCTTAAGTTACCCTTGAATAACGTTTTTGCAAACGTTTCAGGTGAAAGTGAACAAACGCATCCTGTTCCTAATCTGATTTTCCTTTCATCGTGTTATCTCAGAAAAAGAAGCTCTAGAATTCTTGTACCGAACTACCGTTCATTCTTTCCATTTTGATGGATTGTAGTTGCGTCCAAATCTAACGATACCTAACCTTGAAGACCCCTGTTCTCAGATTCGATGTAAATCTTATCGTTACAAAAGATCACTTGGGCACACAGTGCTGTGTTACCTGCGTAAGCTGCTGGGAGGTAGGGAAAGTGCGTTCTTATCTGTGTGACCTAACGTAACCGTATGCAGTGATAAATGTGTTATTCGAAATTCGTATTGTCCCTTTGAAGGGTACCGCAAGAATCCGGTGGTTTTCCAACCGTTCTCTCCTCTCCGTTTCGTAAATGGCGTCACTTAATGACGTTTCGTCCTTAATTACCAATTTTCTTAATAGTAATTGCGATAATTGTTTTACAGGGGGGTCTAGTTTAACTGAACGTTTCCATGATGTTCTGACATGCGGAAAAATGTATCTATTTGAACCGAAAATTCTGGTGTTCAAGTGCGCCAAATTGGCAACCATTGGCTCCATTGGCAACCGATCTCTTCAGTATTCCATAGGACCATAGGACAAGTGTTTTAACTGAGTTACCTAGGCCAACGCCTTCAAACTCAGATATTTCATAATTATAACAACGAAGAGCTGGAAATGTTCAGAAAGTAGAAAATTCAGTATTCCCAAAAAAGAGGAAGTACTTATAGCAACGGCACAAAGTCCCCGACAGGCCAATTTGGCTAAATCCAGGCACAATCAACCGAAATGAGTGCGCGTCTACCCGCTGCGCATGTTAATGCCTTATCCATTACAAGGTAGAACATGGCAATGCACACAACCCTTCTCCCCCGAAATAATGATCCCCAGCCACGGAATCCCGACTGGGCACGGCCAACAACCGAAATGCACCGATTTCCCATTTTCGAGCCTCCATCGCCAAGTAGTTGATCCAATTTTCGATAATTCATTCTTCGTACGGTAATTCGTACAGCCCATTTCCTGTAAGCAGGCCCGAGCCGTAGCCTAGTTAGTGACAGCCACACACAAGTGAGTACACGATAGAAAATCACGAGGAAATAGGAAGTGGCGACGAAATCAAGTAAGCAAACTGCGGAGATATCCGAAACCGTGAAAAAAAAAAAAAGAGCAAGGATCCATTCTTTTTTTCCTGCCAGAAAACGAGGAAATCGCAAGTAAAGGGAATTATCGTCTGTGAAAGCCAAAGCGTTGCCATTGTTCTTAATTTCATTACATTTGTTTTGATTATTCATAAGGCTTAAGGGCGGGGGGAAAGCGCTTAGAGCGAGCTGTTCAGGAAGTGTTTATTGGACGAGTTGTTAACGGTGTTTTCCCTTCCTCGAGCCATTTTTTTTGTTTAATTATTTTATTTAGATCGCTTAATGGGAAGGAGATAATGAAAACAATAGGTTAGAGACGAACTCTTCTTTGCATGTTAATTTATATTTAAAAATATTTTCCGTCCTTGGCATCATTTTGGAATTCTCAGCTACTCGCTTTTTACGCTATACTTTCACTTCGGTGCCTTGAAAAAACGATATAACGTATTTTTATTTATTTATTTTCTAACTAAACTTGGGCGTGTACTCACTCATTTTGCTATGAAATAACAAAATCAGTACTATGAGTATCTACAGCGTGGATAATCGCTTTGAAAAGTACAAAAACTTGGTGTCCAGGTTATTAGTTAATTTTTTTCAAAACGACTTTTCCAAGGTACCGTTCAAAATGGCGCCAGTTACCCTCTTACGTGAGGAACAAATGTGTGCGGGGCGAAAAAAAGAAATGATGAAAGATTCGGGTGTGTGATTGATTCATCTGTTCACGTATAAAAATTTCGTCTTAAAGGGGGTCTAAGTTTGTTATGGCGGTGCCATTTTCATTTTTGTTCCGTGGGCTGCGTGCTGACCGCTTAACTTCCGATTGGGTTTACACAATCCAGTAATTTAAATATCGCTAAAGAAGAAAAAAAAAGATATATAGGGTAGACCGGGGCTTGTTGGCCCATTTTTTTATTCAATATATTTTTTAAAATAATTTGTTAAAATTTTTTAATTTTTTTTTAGTTTGTACAATCAGCACATCTTAAAGCATAACCTCGTATGAGAAAATTTGAAAAATATTAATTGATAGTTTCTATATGAAGCTCGGCAGGACATCATTTCACTGGGCCAACCTGCCCCATCGAACGGGACAGGTAGGCCCTCCAAGTTGATTTCATTTTCGGATTAACTAACGGAAATGAAAAAACACATAAAATATCAAATGTAATTTTAATATGGTGTAAAAAAAGACACAAAGGATAAGAAAAGATATTTTGTCCAACTTAACTAATGCCTTCGTCGATCTTTCTCGTCATCACAATGAACGCAAACATAAAATATCGTGTCACCAGTGACACGTGATTCATGTACCCAACGATTGCACCTGGTGCATTGAATTCAGTCTTCTCCTGATTTATTGACCATTTTTATTCACTTTTATAGGCTCATGAATGTAGAAAACAAACTCTTGGACTGCGGGGCATCTCGGGCCACTGGGCCAACCTGCCCCGGATTAAACGGGCCAACTTGCTCCATATCGCCATTTTGGCTTTTGATCGTTGTGTCAAATATTCTGTTAATATTTTTTTTCAAATCGGTAGGTAGAAAATGAGCCCAAAAAAACAATCTTTTAGATTACTATTCACCTAAGTGAAACTTTAATTTAGAAACAAATCAGAAACATTATTTATTAGTGAAAAAAAAAAAAACTCACTTCAGTGAAAATTTGAAGTGGCTTTCGTATGATTGCTTCTTAGCTGTTGACGATGTTATGGGTGAAAGAAAACGTGCTACGACACACGTCGCTTAGCTAGTAACTCAATCTACCGGATAGTTTAAAAACGTTGCTATAAATACGTTGAGCAGCGATTTTCGTCCCGTCCCTTGCCTTCCTCTATTGCTCTTCTGACCCGCGTTCTCTCGTCCCTTGTCCGTGTACTGCTCCCAAAAGTACCATGGTGTAAGCGTATTATTTTCAAGCTCCGGCAGGGCCGGTAGCTTGATCTCGTCACTAGGTGTTTCGACTACAACATGTTTGTGTTTCATCTACTCTACATAGTTAAAGTTTATCGTGCGTGTAAAGCCACTATCATATATATATATATATATATATATATATATATATATATATATATATATATATATATATATATATATATATATATATATATATATATATCATTGATTATTCACTTCTTCTGTTTCTTATGGATTGTACGGTGTCTATGTATGTTTATTACTCAGATCATACTTATTAGAAACAATCCATTGGTTTTTAGACAGTATCGGCACCGCTGATGACAAGATGCTGCCTAAAACATATTTTTCACTTATCTTTTCATGTGTTTAGTTCCTGGCTTTGTGGTTCTGAGCATATACTGGATTTTCACTTTCAACTGTGTCTTTTATATGTATATGTATATATATATATATATATATATATATATATATATATATATATATATACATACACACATATAAATGTCTTTAGTATTTTTAATGTATAATAAAAAATATTAAAGATAAATTCATAAATTTAAAACAGTAATTAATATTTAGTGAATATAATTTTGTCATCTTTAAAAAATGGACTTGGCTCAGTCTTGCTCTCAGGTATTTATATATATATATATATATATATATATATATATATATATATATATATAAAACGGGCAGAACAGAAAACGCCTACGCAGTAAGCAAAGGCTGGCAAAATTCTAAAATTTGTAGAAAAAGTATTTCGACAATTTCCACCCCCATCCCACAACCGGAAATCTCTCCCTCGGAATCTGGAACCATCTCTACACCCTAGTATGGGATTCTGGTTGTGCCACCGGGCTGAAATATAACGTGCTACCGTTGGCATTAGAAGAAAGAAAGAAAAAAATGGATCGTTCATTTACAATACATCACGTGACGCGAGTGGCCCAAAACAATGGCCACTACTGCGAATGACCGCTGGGTATTGCACATGAAACCCTTTGTCGCAAAGGCCCACGTGCCTCCAGGCTGCAACATAGAAAAAAAAAATAATAACAAACCCCGCCCGGATTTCGAGATACTCATCGACACCATTCCTTCTCCTAATCGCAACCGCGATGGACGGACACACACACTCACGCACACAAAAGAACCACCCCGTGTTTTTGTTCCATTTCTCTTCCTGGAGAAGCGACATCACCTCGATACCTGCTGGACGTCCCATTGAAGAATATTTTCCTGCACTCTGATCAAGGGCGTCATCGCGGATTTTTTTTTTTCAAGGATAGAAGGATTTTTTTTTTCGAATATAAATAGATCGATTATTTGCCTAATTATACTTTCATGAGCTCCCATTTTTTTTATGTGTAATAAAAAAAAAAATTACGTATGTGAAATAAAGAATGGACGTCTATCCGCGCTGTTGAAGGATGAATACTAGTTAATGGTATAGAAGAATCCCATAAAAAGACTCCCGTTGGTTTTTGTTAGTTAAATTTTTCCCCTGCGACGTAAATGGTTTTCAGATTCGAACTGACCTTGGCTGTGTCATAACCGAGATGCTAATCGTCGGTCGTGGGATGGTGGATGGAGCGATGTCGGGAAAAATCGTTTGCGGAACAGCGGTGCGAGGGCAGGGCTATGTTAATGAATCGCTACCCTGTTGAAAAATAGACCTCCTAGTCGATAAATTTCAACCTTGATGAATGTCTCCTGGGAAAAAAAAGAAAATCACTGAAGCAAAACTTGGAATGTGAAAAATGGAATAACGCCATTTCTAGCTGAAACTTAAGAACATGTGTAGATTTCCTCTCTTCGCGAAAAGCAAAACACGCGATCTTGTTGGTTTTGAAGAATCAGATTGGCGTCATCTGGTAAAAAACTACTGACAACTGTTGTATACTGCAATAGAGTAACATTATCTATATATATAAAACAGTTCCGTAACTGACTGACTGACATACAACGCACAGACCAAACCGCTGGACCTAAAGGGCTGAAATTGTGCATGGCGATTCTTCTTATAGTGTAGGGGTGCACTAAGAGAGATTTTTGAAAAATTCTTCTTAGATTTTAAAAAATTAAATTTTTAATCTGCTTTTGTAACGTTCTTTAAAGTTTTCATTTAAAATAATAATCTGGGGGTTATAAAATTTTATATCACGAGAAAGATCCTAAAAATTCCTTTAAAATGAAATCTTTTTCGAATCTTTACCTCCATTTTCTGATTTTTGGTGAATTTTTAAAGATTAATTTTTAGAATTTAATTTAATAAATGCCGATCACGTGGTTTCTTTTCTTTTTGTGATATTTTAAACTAATTTTGCGTCACGTGCATAATAACGAAATAAATTGACAAAAAAAAAAAATTTTTTCTTGCTAATGCGGCAGACGATTGAACATTATCCAAAAATATATTAAAATACAGTAAAAGAAATGTTCCTCAAACTGTACTGTATTAACTGTACTATATTCTTTAGTATTCTTTATATTAGATTTAATTTGAATATTTTCTTCTACATTATTTTGTCTATAAAAATATCCGTTACGATTTTTTTATAAATATATATATATATATATATATATATATATATATATATTTGCATTAATTGCGTACATTGACCGTTGTATTTATTTTGAATGTACTCCGTAGCGAAGCACGGGTATTCAGCTAGTATATATATATATATATATTAATTACTCTCGTTTCTGAGACAAATTTGGTGCATGGTTGAGGGAGAAAAAATATCTTTAATTTTTTTTCTTATCCCCCGCTCTTTCCCCCTTTTAATGTCTCTTAAAAAATGGCGCGGAACCGTGAAAGCGATTTTCAAGCGCAAGAACTTTTTTGAGGGTTGGTTTCGCTTTCCCTTTTCGTCGCTTGGCACCTTTTGCGGTTGCGGGCGTAGTTAGCGGGAAAACGCGGCCAGGAAGTAGCAGTAGTAAGAAAGTGACGAAACCCAAAACAATGCTCGCCATTAGCAGTCAATGGGTGTCGCGATCCTTTGTTTCTCCGCGGCCTGCCCAAGCGACGTCATTCCCCCCGCGTTTCTTTCGCTCTCCGACTTGCATCTGGGTCATGAACATTTCGTCGAGATGTCAATTAGCACCTTTTTCAACATTTTTTCGGGCGCGCGTACGGAGCGAAAAAGACGCCAAGGGACGAATCCGAGGCGTACAGTCTCTTATACCGCGTTTGTTAAATTGGGGAATCTTCAGAAAATTATTTTAGGAATAATTATTGAAAAAGAGACCATATAACGTATGAGAAGTGCAATGTGTTGTAAAGTCGTGTTGCTGACAAAAATCTAGGCTTAAGGTTTCGATCAGTGGAACCACAACTTGAAATGATGTTTTTCAAATACTATGCAGTTATTAACCCTGAGGTGCTATAGTTATCCTCACCTTGACAGATTTGCATCTGTCAAGGTTTACATCTGCCTTTTTTTAAGTTTGCCAAAATTTCCAATATGACAAGTCATGTGGCGATCGATGCCTTGGCGACATTTAACAGAAAGAAAAAATAATAAACTGAGTCGATTAACACCTTTGGCGCGCTTGTATAGTTTATTTTATTTATTTATTTATTTATTGTCTCTACATGCAGACGATTTTTTAATTTGAGCCTCTCGATATATTTTATTTTTTCAATGCGGCAGACGGTTTCTTGGACAATATCCTTACTGCCATAGTACACCGCAGTTTTGCTAGCCATTTTATTATGGGGGCACCATATAAGCGGACTAGCATTATCCCCAATTACCATGATAACCAAGAAAGCTTTCACCACCTTGAAATCGAACGTTTCCAGGGATAGCTTCCATTCTTAGCGCCGGAGGAACACATCCGTAATACTCTAATTAGCCGAGTACGTTTGAAGTCCTTGCCTATTTTTTTGTACGTTTCTTGTGGCTACGCTTAGTTTACAAATCCTTAAAGTTCGATTTAAAAAATCTTCATTTTCACAAGATCAATGAATCGCAGACGATTTAGTAGTTCGCAAAATGGTACGAATTAAAAAGGGAGTAGGTGAGAGTAACACTTTAAAATGTTTTCTAGAACTCTTTTAGTTTTTTTCAAAAACATTTTTCAGTTACAAATCCTCAGTGCAGATCACTAAAAAATGCTTGCATAGTCCTTTAAATTCTTTGAAAAATCCTAAGATGCATTTTATTCATTTTCGAAACTTACAATGAACGCTTAAATTTTTCCTTCTGTCTCTCACGTTAATCGTAACCGCTGGAAAAAACATGCTTGGTTGAACGTCATTTTTTTTCTTCATTCGATTCGCTTCGACAGTAGCATCTTCCAATTGCTTAATCATTCTTTTCCCTTATTATGATATATTTCCTGGGAGAAAATTTTTCTTTGGTGTTTTAATAATTTGCAATTCATTAAGAATAATAACTGTGGTAAGTTTCCTACAAGGGAAGCAAACCAGGATGTTCGAAATTGAATGAAAAAGACAGGGGTCACTCGAAAAAGGGCAGAGAGGAAAAGTTCAAGATGTTGTCTTCGAGCTGTTTTTCCACCATTATTCTGCTCTTATCTTTGCATTTCTGCCGTTAGAGGTTTTTGTTTTTTTTAAATTTCCCGTTGCTTCCTAATAATTTACACGATTTAGCGTGACTGCTGTCACAGATTGTTCTAAAACTCGCGCTTCAGTCCCGTAATGAAAAAAAAAATTAAAGTCAGTATTTTTAATTTGAGTCATTTAAAGATGCGATGTACTAACCCTAATGGGCTCACCTCAATGTTAGCCTATGGAGAAAATGTGTCCAAAGATCGGCTATCTGGACTGAAAGATTTTAACTTAGGATAGCGTTCCTCAATAACGGTTCTTCCGGAGAGAAAACAAATTGTCCGGCGTCGCGAGTTATAATTTTGGCAGCGCGCTAAACTATTTCTGAGTTGCCTTTTGTACCAAATGATGACTTATTAGTGTTCCTGGAAGAGCCGAGGCTTGGAAGGCGCAGTGAACTAATTTTTTTCCATTACCTTTTTGGTCCTACAATATTCAGTAGGGCCTAGGCAAAAGGAAAAAAAAATTTTGAACTTTTAACATACATTTGTTACTCTAAACCAAATAATGCAAATATACTTATTTTGTTCATATTCGGATGTTGCTGACACTGCTAGCTTGAACAACAAATACCTCCACAACGAAAGAATGTAAAAAAAAATAATAAACAGCCTTTTGTTCAGCATGAAATATACATTCTTTCCCTGGCCTACTTATCTCTCTATATAAAACAGTTCCGTACCTGACTAACTGACTGACAGATAACGTCAAACCAAACCGCTGGACCTAAAGAGTTGAAATTTTGCATGGCGATTCTTCTTATAGGGTATGGGTGCAATAAGAAATATTTTTTGAAAGATTCTTCATATATATTTTTAAAATAAATTTTTAAGCTGTTTTTGTAACACACTTTAAAGTTTGCATTGAAAATAATAATCCGAGGGTTATGAAATTTATATCACGAGAAAGATAATAGAAATTCCTTTAAAATGAAATCTTTTTCGAATCTTTACCTCCATTTTCTGATTTTTGGTGAATTTTTAAAGATTCATTTTTAAAATTTAATTTATTAAATGCTGATCACGTGGTTTCTTTTCTTTTTGTGATACTTTAAAGTAATTTTGCGTCACGTGCATACCAACGAAATAAGACAAAAATATATTTTCTTTCTTGCTAATGCGGCAGACGATTGGACATTATCCAAAAAAAAAATATTAAAATACAGTAAAAGATATGTTCCTCAAACTGTACTATATTCTTTAGTATGTTCTATTATATTTAATTTGAATATTTTCTTCTACATTATTTTGTCTATAAAAATATCCGTTACAATTTTTTATAAATATATGAGTTTTTTTTGGCATTAATTGCATGCATTGACCGTTGTACTTATTATAAATATATTTCTTGGGTTTTTTGGCATTAATTGCATAAATTTACCATTGTATTTAATTTGAATGTACTCCGTACTGGTATTCAGCTAGTTTTGCCATAAGCAACTATGATATATTGGGACCCGCGTTCTCACTTGCCCCAAGTGCGGGGTCAAGTGAGAACGCAAAACACAAAAACTTTAAATATTTACGGCAAAAAAAGTTGAGAATAGATTTCTAAAAAAAACAAAACCATAAATGTAGAACATAACCAAAAATATGTATGCAAATTTTCATACAAATATAACAACTTGTTAAAAACTTGTTTAAATTCAAAGTGGAACTGTATGATTTTGCGTTCTCACTTCCCCCTATATCCAAACCGCGTAATAATGATAGAGAAAATAATAACCGAGGACTGCATAGAATTATTCAAAATCTTACATACATCTGACGCTTTAGATCCACAGCAGCTTTATCGAATCTCTCTATATATATATAATACGCATGGCATGAATCCAATTTCTGTCAGAATCGAAAGCGAGGTAATTTTATTGCTTTTTCCCACCGGGTTAATGCATTGTTAATGTTGCTTCGAAAACTGGGAATGATGAATGCAGTTGATTCCATGATGATATTCCACAGTAATTGTCAGGCTTCTGTTGATAGATAACAATGGTTTATCCACAGTGTTGAGCTCACTTATAAATTTCAAGTTTAAGAAGTCCCACGAAGAAAATAAAAATGGTGAGAATCTCAATTGTGTAGAAAATGGTTCGCTTCTGAATTGTTTCATCAGAGGTCACGGGGTCGCGATGGAAGTAATGCAGTTTTTTTTTTTTTTCGCCATCTTGCTGCTTCTGGCGAAAAGTATTTCACTCTATTCTTGTTTGTGTGACTGGAACTATGGTTGCGGGATATCCATAATAATTGCAAGATAAAAAGAACTCTTTATATACCATCTTTTAAAATTTTCTGTTGAATCATATAAACTTGACAATTCTATGTATTAATAAATACTTTTTAAAAATTTTTTTGATGAATTATCCCATCAACTTGAAAGAAAATAAAGTTAATTGGAAGTTAACTTGCGTTTAACTTTCCGTTCCTGTCCCGGACAATAGATGGCTGCACCAGTCAACAAAACAAAATTAACTGAAAATAACTGAAACTTAATTTAATTATGCTTAAAGATGGCTAAAAGTATTAAAATAATGCATTGTCATCGTGTTCTGAGCTATTCTAAAAGTTTCAAATGTCTAGCTAGTCGGGAAGTTAGTTAAAAATCGATTGCAAGATTTGTACTGGGCAAACACACACACAAACAAAAAAGCAAGTTAATAAAAACATGGTAATAAAAAGTATCTGTAAGTGTAAATTTCTGAAAGCGATCTCACTAACAACTCTGCTGGTCCAATACATATTTCTACTTTTCAGTTATACTTACAGGGTCTGTCCAGAAAGTAATGAGACTGATTCCATAAAATTCGTTTGTATGAAGATAATTTTACAGACACTTAAGGTAAATGCACCTATAATGGGCCATGTCCCTATAATGGGCCGCCCTTTAGAAATGTCAAGAAATTAAGGGTCTATTGTTACCTAAGGCAGTAGAAGGGGTGAGGGTCATTGGCCGAGCCACGGCCAATGACCATTGAAAAACATTTAAAACTGCTAACATTTCGAAATGTATGCTTATTTGGTGAAGTTTAGATAGTACATAGTTTATGTCAAAACAGTAGTTTTTATATTTAAGGCAACAATGGACCATGAAAAACTTTTTTTTATTTATTAACCAATTGCTATGAAATTTTGTATACTTATACAGTGATGTTTAGAGATGGAAATTTTAAATTAAAAAAAAAATCAGAATGTAATTAATTAAGATATTATTTAAAATCAGTTCGTTAATTACTCTATTTAAAAATGCTCCATGCGCATTCATTTTTGTCTCAGATATCTAATTTTCTCTCTTAAGCTAGCATTATATAGTTATAATAAAAGTTAGTAGCAATATTTGATTTACAGTCATATTTATAAAAACTAGAAAAGAAATCGATAAAAAATAGGTTATTTTATGCAAAATTTTATCAAAAAAAATTTTTTATTGTAAAAATTTTAAGTTGTTTTAAAATAGTATAATGAATTGATTACTAAGTTTTATTCTAACGTATATAAATAATCATTTTATGAAATTTTATGAAAATTCAAGAAAAATTATGACGCATGGAACATTTTGAACTTACCGAAACGACAGGAAAACTTGTTTTGAGAAAATGGCATTTAAAGTTTTAATTTGACTAACATTTCCATTGTTTACGTTTGAAAAAAATACTTATAACTCGGTTAATAATGATCGGATCAACATACTTATTTAAAAAGCTTATTACATCAGTTTTTTAAATTTAAAGCTGATGAGTTGCAGAATCATTTTCTGAAAGAAAGAAAAAAAAATCGTTTTGGGGACATATTTTTGTCAATCTGAAGGTCCATTGTCGCCTTAACATTTTTGTTTCACCAGTTCTTGAAAAATCATTTCAATTCTTGATATTTAAAAAAAAAAGTCTCCTTTAGCTCAACATATAAATTGAACAAGCCGTTTCTTGATGTCTTTTAAACAGATGATTTAGAATTCTCACTGCGACCGTACAACCTTTTAACGATTCGCGTGTTCTGTGAATTAAGCTATAGAAAAGAAATTGTGAGGTGTCCTTCCATCTCGTTACTAGGCAGATTTCAGCGCTGTGGGCTCTTAACTTTGATGAAAACGTATCACTTGTCAGTGTAGGTGTGGCGTGAGTGTTCTGTTCGAAATGTTATCTCGCGTCGTTAAAATTCTAAACGATATTTGTTAACCTTTTTCCGTGCTAACCCTGTTTCTCTTTTTTGTTTTAGGTAAGTGAGCTTTTTAATCTCCCGAGTTTTGAAATCGTCTGCTCCAGTTCTGTAAGTGACTGCTTTTTTTTTAATCTTATAAATTGAAAAGACGCCATTTTATTGAGCTGGTAAGATTAATTGAATTTTTTTTCCCTACTTATTACATGACATAACCAAATGAATTGTTAGTTGTTTTCATGAAGTGGGTTCACTCGAACTAGGCTTTGTTTTGAACAATTGCACAGAAAACTACTTTCAGATATTAGTAAAAAATATTAATAACTTGGCATGTATAAATTATATCTTTTGACATGCATGGCTAGTTCGCCTGACATGTGTTGCTTTTATTAAGCTTTGTAAAGATGAATATTTTTAGTTATGGTGTCTCAGTGATTGATTGATAAATATGTGATTAACAGTCTGTTTGTAAATAAGGAAATATTTAAACAAAAAAATATTTGTAAAATATTTAGAACATAGCAAATACATTCGAAGAAAGTTTAAGAATTTGTTCTTTTATTTATTTTTAAAATTTAATGGAAATTCGTATCAGTTTGAAATTCCTTTTTAGTTTGAAAAAGGGATGTTATTATTGGACAATTTATCGTTATTTTATGTGTTTCATAATTTGCGGTTTAGTTTGAACTGAATTTAAGAATATTTTGTTCAATTTTCATTAAAAAATATTTTTTTAAATTTTATTTAAAAAAATAGATTAATTTTATTAAATTTGTAAACGAAATAAACAAACAGTTTATTTAAAAAAAATATTTTATTCGTTTATTTCTTTTAAATGAACGTCTAGTCCAGGTATAAACTGTTACTTACTAATCTAGTAGAAATTAAAAAAGAAAAAAATTCTTATTCTTGAATTATTTTTCTGTTTTGTAAAGGAATTGCCTCCCGTTTATAGTTACGAGGGAAAACATGGCGTGTGTTGCAAGAAAGTGAGTTTTACAGATATTTATATGCTGGGCAAAGAAACTGGAAGTCGCGTACATTAAAACAAACTTACAGCATAAATAATTACAAGATAAAAATAACTTTTTATATACCATGTTTTTAAATTTTCTGTTGAATCATCATATAAACTTGACAATTCTATGTATTAATAAATACTTAAAAAAATTTTTTTGGATGAATTATCCCATCAACTTGAAAGAAAATTAAGTTAATTGGAAGTTAACTTGCGTTTAAATTTTCGTTCCCGTTCCGGCCAATAGATGGCTGCACCAGTCTACAAAACAAAACTAACTGAAAATAAATTTAATTCTGCTTAAAGATGGCTAAAAGTATTAGAATAATGCATTGTCATCGTGTTCTGAGCTATTCTAAAAGTTTCAAATGTCTAGCTAGTCGGGAAGTTAGTTAAAAATCGATTGCAAGATTTGTACTAGACAAACGCGCACACAAACACACAAGAAAGCAAGTTAATAAAAACATGGTAATGAACGTACACTTTTGCACCCTCATCGTTTGGTGCTTTATCGGCAATTTGCCTAGGAAATCTCGCTAAATGCTAAGAATTTCTCGCCATCTCGGGATATGTTAGATCTAGAATTGCGGGAGGGATATTGCTGATAAATATATCACACATTCAGAGTACTGAACGTCTTTTAAAAGTAATGACTGCGGTGTAAAAGTTGACCTCCAATTCCCAAATTTTCTGGTCCTTGTTTTTCTGTACGCACTTTGGCAAATTCATATTTTTCAATTCTGTTTTTTTTTTTTTTAGTCTAGAAGAAGATGAAGCGCCTAAATAAAAAAATTAACAAAAAGGAATTATAAATTTTCTAGTAAAATTTTTAAAACTATTTTTAAAATTTCGCTTTTCAAATGCCTGCTTTAATCTGCAGAAAGTGAAATTCAAAAATATGTGTTCGCTAATGTGAAATTAGAATACCGAAAGGAAAATTCCCCATAGCTTAAGATCTGTGACTTCAACTCAATGCGCCACTTTTCCAAAAACATGACTTCAGTGGTTGAAAACTTTTTTAATTTCTTGTAGGTACATTAATTTAGTGATTCTAAAAAAAATGATGGATTGGCGACTTCAACTGAAATACTGCCAAATAATAGTGTTGAACCATCCGTAAAAATAAAAATCGATCCTTAAAAAAATTAAAATCATTAAAAATAAACTGTCTTAAAAATAAAATTTGTTATGATGATAAAAAATCAGTGACATATGTAATCGAATGTCAATAACCATTAATTCATAATTATCTTTCTTTACGACTTTCAAACTAATGACTAAACGTGATATCGATTGATTTTATTTCAGTAATTTTTTAAAGCCATACCCCAGTCACGAAGCAGAATAACTCTTTATCGTTTAAGTATATGAGTATTCGTATAACGAACTTCCATTTCTCGAAATCCTCTTTAACGAAATTACCTGACTTTGAATAACCTTTATATACAGATTTGTCCTAATATTATGCAAAGCCCAAAGTCGACTAAACGAAGTTTTCCCCAAACTATTAGTTTTAAAAATTTTTGATTTTTTATACTCATTTTGTGTCGCAAAAGTTACTCTCTCTCTTTCTGCATTTTCCCCCGAGTTCCAATTTTATTTATTAACACTTCGAAGTCCCCGAGAGTTCGAAAACAATAATAGAGAAGCAATCAGAATCGTCTGAGGGTTTGAGGCTGTTATAGTATGTGGAAAGTTATTTAAAGCAGCAAACAAAAAATGTCAAATAAGGGCCATGATCTTTGTACAAGTTGTTTGGAAAACAAACAAACAAAACGAAAATTTAGTTCTAGGGAAAGATTTAAAAAATTTCAAGTTGTAACTCGCATTTTTAAAATGGTTTATTTTGCGTGCATGCGTGCACTTTACATAAAGATGGGCAGACCTCTGATGTAATCTACATATATAGTATATAAAACAGTTCCGTAACTGACTGATTGACTGGCTGACAGACAACGCACAGACCAAACCGCTGGACATAAAGGGATGAAATTTTGCATGGCGATTCTTCTTATAGTGTAGAGGTGCACTAAGAGAGATTTTTGAAAAATTCTTCTTAGATTTTTTTGAATTAAATTTTTAATCTGTTTTTGTAATATTCTTTAAAGTTTGCATTTAAAATAATAATCCGAGGGTTATAAAATTTATATCACGGGAATGATCATAAAAATTCCTTTAAAATGAAATCTTTTTCGAATCTTTACCTCCATTTTCTGATTTTTGGTGAATTTTAAAAAATTGATTTTTAGAATTTAATTTATTAAATGCTAATCAAGTGGTTTCTGTTCTTTTAATTTTGCGTCACGTGCATAACCACGAAATAGAAAAAAAAAATTTTTTCTTTCTAATGCGGCAGAGGATTGGACATTATCCAAAAAAATATTAACATACAGTAAAAGAAATGTTCCTCAAACTGTACTATATTATTTAGTATGTTATATTAGATTTAATTTGAATATTTTCTTCTACATTATTTTGTCTATAAAAATATCCGTTACGATTTTTTTTATAAATATGTTTTTTCTTTTTTTTTAATCAATTGCATACATTGATCGTTGTATTTATTATAATTATATTTATACATATTTTTGGCATTAATTGCATACATTGACCATTGTATTTAATTTGAATGCACTCCGTAGCGAAGTACGGGTTTTCAGCTAGTTATATCAATAAATTCTTTGGACACTTTCCTTGAGCGAAACGTTCCAAGTGGCTATAACTTTTTTTCCCCTTTAAAGCTACGCGTTTAAATGTAGTCATTTAGTGTCAATTTGTAATTTAAAACATGGATAAAAGAATAATCATCTCTCCTTCACGTATACCCGTACAGCGACTTCTCTATAAGGAGCGGCCTTCGTTACAACGTCGTAACCGAGACTTATCTCCGCCTTGTCACTGCTGCACTGTAACCGCGTAATATACCCATTAAACCCTCACCGTTTTCGTGAGAGTTCAAATGATAAAAAGAGAGAGAAAAAAAAATAACGACAGCTTTTTGCTAAATGGAGCGGCAAAACGAAGTTATTACTGGAACAAAATAACACTTTCGCAGTTCCTCCAAATGCAATTCTATCCACTCCACTTACCTGAGATGCACCTGTTGGGGGGTAGCTAGCGTCGCCATTTAATTCGGCTAAAAACTGGACGGTTTCCCCCCCCCCGCAATTTTGTGTGGTTATTTGTGTGCATTCAGCGATACAAAGGTGTTTTTCTTTTTTTCATGTTCATCCCAGCTGTGTGTCAAGTCGTTTTCGTCCAATTGATATGCATGGTTGGTTCATGACCGTTCCAAGATTTATTTCGATTTCTCGCCTTTTCGTTCGAGAATCTAATGGACCGTACGCTGTCTATCTTAATCGTTCGTGAAGGCATGGGACATGCAAATAATATTCGCATCTCTTGTCTTTCGCTTGGATTTGGAATATCGAATTCTTTCAAGGAATCTCGAGAATTCGAGCTGAGTTGAATGTACTTGATTTTCATGCATCTGGATTACTTATCAAGTTGGCTGTATGAAATTTTTGGACAGCCTTCTTGTAGGGTATTATTTACCTTAAAACAATGGATGCATGCATGGGTTGGAACAAGCAAGGAAGACAAAGCATTGACCTTAAACATACATTTATTAGATAACACAAATTTCAATTAACTTGTCATAGCTATTAATATAACAATCCGTTTCATATTAATAATTTTAACATTGAGAACCCAGAAGCAGAGGCAAACTATATTGTCATAGATGATTTTTAGAGTCTATTGGGGAGGCACTTACTATAGCTGATGTATGCAGCGATGATGGTAGCATCGGCGACCGGGACCCAGAATCATCTCCAGTATAGGAACACCTTGGCGGGATATTCGCACTTCTGCTAGGCTCTGGGGCAGACGAGAGTCTCTAACATCTAACTCTGTGGAGCCAAATCTCAGAGCCGTCCTCTTCTTCGCCAATTCCTCCCGTCCTTAGCGGAGCTGTTGTCCGTTTACAGGGGGGGGGCATTCTGGCCCGCTCCTCACTTTCATTGGGCAGTGGGCTGTTTTTCTTTCAGTGGTTCCTGCCCCAATTGGTTCTTTATTAAACCGCCTCTGTCGCCTTTGTCCATAGTCTATGAAGTACCTCCCCCAACATAATTTTATTTTTCAAAACAACTTTGACCCTTCTCATCTGACGTTTTTACTGTGGGCTATAAAATAACGACCATCCATCTTGTAAAATTTAGACTTCAGATCGCTATCACTGGCCACACCGACAGCTATTCTTCTATTTTTTATTGGTTTACAAGCCTGTATTTACCCCTGCCTCTGCATCCTTTATAATACATTCGTTATTGGCCACACACCGTGGGGCCATTTCACCATTTTATACCATTATTTTATACCATTTCACTTCTACACTTCTTTTGTTCTATTTTAATATCACTATCTTCGGTATTGTTGATTTAAAATAAACATTTTTAAAAAATCCCCCCCCCCCCAAGGAAAACTTTTGAAATTGTATTTTTGTCTTTCAAAGGGGTAATTTTTTTTTGTTTGTAAATTTTCATAAATTCTGAAAAGGAATTAATTCGAAACTTTTTTGTATGATCAAAAGAGGAGAAATGTTGCCAAAGAACTGTTGTGATTAGCATTTTGTGTAATATTCATTTAAAATATTCTAAAACCAAAACTCAAAATAGATCTCGTGGGGTTCAGATTGTGCTTAACTGATACATAAAGGAAGTATTTTATATTTTTTTATATAAAAATAAAAAAAAAATCAATTAATCTCAGCTTAATCGAAAAATTCAATATTTTTAATTGGGAATTTCTGTAGCCGCAACCAGAATATTTTATTTAATAAAATATCACTCACATAAGAGAAGTTGGTACATTCTTTAAAAATCTGTACGCAGTAAATAACCTGTTGACCGCAATTAAAAATATCATCCGTTATCATCCAATGCCGGTCACGTCATCGACAGAAAAATAAACCGAAGTTTTAGGAAAAAGGTTCTAATCCTCGTAAAATGTGGTTAACGAAAGATGTAAAAGAAAATATTCGCATTTCTTCTCCGTTCCCCTAGTGCACGCAAACGATTTTCACGGAATCAGCCTGAAACCATACCGAGAAAAGGGGGTATTAGTTAAATCAGGTGATCGAAAGTTATGGAACAATAATTATTTCTTTCGAAAACGGGTTATTAATCTCAACGAAAACCCTTGAATTGAGACATTCGTGATAACTAACTTCACACGTCGACCAGCACTTCATGGCGTTTTCGCTGTTCTCCAAAGCATTCGAAAGAGATTTTGTTGCGCAATCCGGTAATAAGTGGGGGCGATCAATTTTGTGGTTGCAGCTGACGTAAGCTTCTGTTTTCGAAATCAGGTGAGCCAATAGGGTGGGGAGGGGGGGGGCAAATGGCCCGTGCAACGAATAGCTACGGATTCAGTGGGAGTTAAGGCCTGTTCACATAGGAGTCCGTTGCGTTGCGCTAAGGAAAAGATGACGTTGAGACGAAAATAAACCAATCATAGGCGTTAAAAATTTCATTGCTAATCGTTTGGAGACATATGATTGGTTTATTTTCGTCTCAACGTCATCTTTTCCTTAGCGCAACGCAACGGACTCCTATGTGAACAGGCCCTTAAGGTTGATGCAAAAGCGTTTTTCTGATCCATTTGCAAAGGGTTCACGTTTAGTTTTTCCCGCCAAATAGACAACCACCATTGGTCATGAAGGTTCTAGATTATTTTGTTATGGCACCGGAATGGTTTATTTCAATTTAGTAAACTATTTAAATCTATTTCTGGGGTTATTACTTCAAGAATAAACACTAATTATTCGTCATTGTTTAAAATTCTTTTATAATAACAAAATCTCGAATGTTTTCTTTATTTTATTCGACGAGATCCACACAAAAGCCATCGCCATTTTTCTGAAAATGAAATATTGCCTATAAGTAAAAGATTCCTCTTTCATCCTACAGATGGCAAAAATAAAATTTAAAATGAACCAATCTTTCGTGTAAACTTGTAAATAATTAAAGATAAAAAGAACTTTTTATATACCATGTTTTTAAATTTTCCGTTGAATCATATAAACTTGACAATTCTGTGTATTAATAAATACTTAAAAAAAATTTTTGATGAATTATCCCATCAACTTGAAAGAAAATGACGTTAATTGGAAGTTAACTTGCGTTTAACTCTTCATTCCCGTCCCGGGCGATAGATGGCTGCACCAGTCTACAAAATAAAATTAACTGAAAATGGATTCAATTCTGCTTAAAGATGGCTAAAAATATAAAAATAATGCATTGCCATCGTGTTCTGAGCCATTCTAAAAGTTTCAAATGTCTAGCTAGTCGGGAAGTTAGTTAAAAATCGATTGCAAGATTTGTACCGGACAAACAAGCAAACACACACACACACATACAAACAAACAAACAAGAAAGCGAGTTAATAAAAACATGGTAAAAATGGCTATAATGCTGATTAACTCATGTTTTTATCACTTTTTTTTTTTTTTGGGGGGGGGGGGATTTCTCGCTAAATTTGATAACCATTGTATTATTATTTTTTATTTTTATTTATTTATTTATTTTTATTTTTTTTTAAAGGGATACAAATTTGGAACATTGCCAGATGGTGGTTGATCGGATTGGTAACCTTTAAAATGCCTATTTTTCGCTTTAACGAAAAAACGTATTTGTTCGTATTCATAAAAAAAATTGACTTTTTATTTTGAAGGAATATCCCCCCCCCCTACACACACAACGTCAGTGGTCAAGCAAATTATATTTCATCTGGCCTTCCTCGGTCGAAGCGACTGTCTGCCCCATTAGCTTAAAAAATCGACCTTCGTCCACAATGCTGGTCTCGCACGGTCCGCGACTTTTCATTTTCGAAACCAAAGGAATGACCAGAACGCTTTTTCTTTCTTGCACTCGTGTGTGTGTATATATATACCCTCGCATAATGAAGGAAGAGTGAAAACTATCAAAAGGTTCACACACTTCGAGGTTATCTCCCGCCAATAAAAGGCAGAACACACAATGCCAAAAACAATGGCATCCTCTTTCCACGGTTGCAGCTTCGTCCCTTGCTAATTTTATACCCGCGGCAGACGATCGAGGAATCTTCGCCCGATGCTTATCGGTCCGCCAGCGAAATCGAAGCTACCCTTTTTCGGCAGTTAAAAACGATAGAACCCTCGCGTCTCATTGTGTGGAAAAGAAATGTTCTTAAAACTTCAATTATTCCGAAAGCCCGTAACCGCGATGGCTGGTCGCTCGCTCGAAACGGGGTCACGGTTGCGGCGAAAGAGAGAGAAAAGGGGAGCAATCCGGCTGAGGTCGTTGCGCGCGGTGTTGTTCTCAAGGCGAAGGGGGGGAGTTTTATTGTTCTGGCCGCGGAGTCAAAATAGAGTTTGATTCGCTGTTTGATCCCGTGTCGGAGATGCGTCGGTCTTTAATCCCCCCCCCCTCCTCCGTCCGAATCAAAGATTATCGGCGATTCAATGCCAAGATCGGGCGAAAGGGGAACGAGAGAAGATTATTCATTCCGAATTCGAACAAAAGGCCTGAGCCGCGTAATGTTTTCCCAGTGTTTTGTTCGCATGTATTTGTACGCGTTTTATGCAAATAATTCCGATGGCTGGCATCGATAACACTTGTCATTCCAAATCTTTGGAACTTTATTAATAGAATGTGTTCCAAGAAGGAGCCCCCTCTCTTTTGATGAGATATCAATACGCCGTGAACCAGCTGTCGAGAAAATTTCCTTACGTGTCATTTTTTGAGACTAAATGTGAAGAGTTAATGAAGGCTTTGGGGAATAATAGGGAATTGTTTTCGCATCTTGCTTCGAATGAAAGAAAGAAAAAAAATGAAACCGGACTATGTTCATTGTTAACTGCAACTTTGCGTACAGTGTTTTAATCCATTTTATTTTTGCGTCACATTTAAATTTGCTCTCTGTCGGTGTTCATATGCTTTGTTTTAAACGTTAGCTGAAAATCATGATACCAATTATGTGGTTGTTGTGTCGTTTATTATTTGTAGCTGTGTAACCATGGCGACAAAATCAGAATTCTAATTTCGCCAAAAATAGATGGAATAGGTCTGATTTCGAATAATTTCGTGAGGGCAAAACACTGACTCCTAAAGTCGAAATAATTATAATAAGAAAATATTCGAGGTTAAAAAAAATTAAGGGATTTTTTCGGGTCAAATGAGACGTTACCTTAATTAAAGATAAAAGCTTCTAATATTGGAATTGATGATTAAGGATAGTCATGAGTTTTATGCCCACGGGTAATGCTCATTTTTAGGTCTTTTAGCTTTAGCTGTTTTGGCCTAAGGAGTGGAAAATTATTGTGGATTTAAAAAACTTTTATCGGAATCTTTGCTTCGCCTAGAGGTTTTTTTTTCCTGTTTAAATTTGCGGGAAGGGGCTTGTGGCGGCCCAGTGGTACAGCGCGCTGGTTTTCGGTGCTGAGGGTGCTCGGATCGAATCCTGGCGAAGCGCCACGAAAAATGCCTCCGTTCGTCTCGTCCCTTCATAGGGGGTAATGCTGGCCGCCACAATAAAATGGACAGTAAAATTGCAGCGTAGTATAGGCGAATGTTTGACAACAAGTGCCTCCGCATTGGAAAAAAATTTTAAAAAATTTGCGGGAGTGACCTTATTTGTCACCTCACGTATATGCTTGTTTATAGTTGAAACCAACTTTTGAGAACAGAGAAATACTGTTCAATAAGCTATGAATAGTAAAAGAATATGTTTCTTTTTATTTTCTTCAACAGAGTTGGGTCGTTTTAAAATCGTAAACGGTTTAGTTTACACTGTTCCTCTATCATAAAAATGAATCTAATCGAAACTGAGTTGTTTTTGAATTTGATGCATTCGATGATTAAAAAATTTCATTCAATTTTAACGCACAGACCAAACCGCTGGACCTAAAGGGCTAAAATTTTGCATGGCGATTTTTCTTATAGTGTAGGGGTACACTACGAAAGATTTTTGAAAAATTCTTCTTAGATGTTTTAAATTAAATTTTTAAGCTGTTTTTGTAACTTTTTTTAAGTTTGCATTTAAAATAATAATCTGAGGGTTATAAAATGTATATTACGAGAAAGATCATAAAAATTCCTTTCAAAATGGAATTTTTTTCTAATCTTTACCTCCATTATCCGGTTTTTGGTGAATTTTTAAAGATTAATTTTTAGAATTTAATTTATTAAATACTGATCACGTGGTTTCTTTTCTTTTTGTGATACTTTAAGCTAATTTTGCGTCACGTGCATAACAACGAAATAGACAAAATTATATTTTTTTTTCTTGCTATTGCAGCAGACGATTGAACATTATCCAAAAAAAAAATTAAAATACAGTAAAAGATATGTTCCTCATACTGTACTATATTCTTTAGTATGTTCTATTAGATTTAATTTGAATATTTTCTTCTACATTATTTTGTCTATAAAAATATCCGTTACAATTTTTTTTATAATTTTTTTCTTGTTTTTTTAGTCAGTTGCATACATTGATCGTTGTTTGTGTATATATATATATATATATATATATATATATATATATATATATATATATATATATATATATATATATATATATATATATATATATATATATATTGGCGTTAATTGCATACATGGACCGTTGTATTTAATTTGAATGTACTCCGTAGCGAAATACGGGCAAATATTTTGCTAGCAAAGATATATACAAACAAGGATGCACATTCTCTATTTATATCGCCTGTTAACAAGCTAAATGAGACATCAAACCGCTTCTATGTACAAAAATTGTATGCCTTATTGTTTCGTACTTAAGAAACTTCCATAACGGTAGAAGACGGCACTAACCGCCAAAAATAGCGTTGCCATTCTCCTAATGACAAATCCCGGTCGCCGTGATCCTCCGGTGATGGGCGGCCTCCGATCCGCTCCTCATTGTCTGGGCGGCGTAATGACTGAAATGCCCCATTAACCCATTACGTACACAGAACAATGAAGGCGTCGGTGGGAGACGCTTGTCAGCTCACCGAGAATGAGTCACGAGTCGCCAAGATTTCGATTCCCCTCATCATGATCCCTATTCATTTTGGCGACAGTTTTTGCGGTGATGCACGTTTCAAAATTCAGATTTTCTTTCATAGATAAAAAAAAAATTAAGAGCGAATGTGTTAAATATTATTACTTCGTGTTAAAGTAAAACATAAAAGTATACTCATGTAATAGCTTCCTAAAATATTAATTTTCGAAACGGTTGATAGGTCGCTGAATCTATTTAGCGACACCCCTGGCCTTTTAATTAAAACTGAACAGCTCAGAACCGGTTTAAAGGAAAAAAAGTATTTGCACCTCGAATTAGAATAACAAATGAGTATATCCCCCAAGAAATGTATTAGAGTTAAACGAAGTTTATTTAAAAGCCATTTTCTCTCGGAATTATGTAATTGCATGTGTTAGCCACACATTAAGTTCCAGAAAAAAAGATGGTCTACTCAAAACTAGTTTAAAAGGTCGATATGGTTTTTTTTTGTTTTTGTTTTTGTTTTTTTGGGGGGGAGGGGGATTTGATGATCGATAACGAAACAAATGATTTAGCTTCCTAGAGAGCCTCACTCATTTTTTAACACTAACGAACTGAACTGATTTCAACTGAATTAAAAATGTAAACAAAAAGAGAAAGCTGAAGCGCATGCGCGTGGATTTCTATCTTCAGTGAATTCACGGTTTAAATTGTAGATTGTTCTGTTTGAGTTTTGCGTCGAGTTCATCCTAAAAATTTGAGCCGTATAATTTCTGGTAGGATGTTCTCTCCAACCTCATACTAAACTAATTCTAAGGTGTCATTGAACTTGAAGCAGAAATAAAAGGTAGATTACTCTTTTAGAATTGTTTGATCTGCCAAAAAAAGGTGTGGCTTATGTTTGGTTGAGATTTAGAAACAAAATAGCTGTTGTGGAGTCAGCTTAAATAAATATTCAGAAGCTTTATTATTCCAAATTATTCGGATATAAGAACCCAAATGTCCTCCTCAAAATTTGGAATTTTCATTCTAGTATTTTGAGAATTGTAAAATTTGCTTACTTTTTTGTGTGTTCCTTACTGCTCAAAGATAGTCAGAAACACGTTTTCTAAAACCACACTGTTGCTCTGCTTTGTTCTAAATTATTTTTTAATTTCTTTGTCGGATATTCTTTTCATTATGGAATTTCTATCCTGGAGCAATCATACCTACACCAAACCATGGAAAAAGGTCTCTCCCTAGAACAGGAGTGGACAACCCTTGGCACTCGTGCCAAACGTGGCACACCGATGACTCGTTTCTGGCACTCGAAACAAGAAGTCCTTGCCAGAAGTATTAAGGACTTGGAATACTATTCCAGAAAATTATGTCTATTTAAAAAACCTTGCAGCAGCATTACTGTTCATATTTTCGACTACATAAGTTAGTGAATCTTTGTTCTCATTGATGAACTTCTTTAAGTTTCGCAACAGGAATAGTCTGATACACTGGGATGAAACTAGCATTGCATACCTATCTCTCAAGGTTACGAAATATAAACTCTATATAAAATTTCTGCCATCAGTTCTGCATCAGCAGAAATCCCACCGATAATATATAAAGAACTAGCTGAAAACCCGCACTTCGCTATGAAGTACATTCAAATTAAATACAACGGTCAATGTATGCAATTTATGCTAAATAAAAATTTAAAAAAAAAATATATATATAATAAATACGACGATCAATGTATACAATTGATGTAAAAAAAAAATATATATATTTATAAAAAAATTGTAAGAGATTTTTTATAGACAAAATAATGTAGAAGAAAATATTCAAATTAAATCTAATAGGACATACTAAAGAATATAGTACAGTTTGAGGAACATATCTTTTACTGTATTTTAATATTTTTTTGGATTATGTCCAATCGTCTGCCGCATTGGCAAGAAAAGAAAATATTTTTTTGTCTATTTCATTGTTATGGACGTGACGATAAATTTATTTAAAGTACCAGAAAAAGAAATCCCGTGATCGGCATTTAATAAATTAAATTCTAAAAATGAATCTTTAAAAATTCACCAAAAATTAGAAAATGGAGGTAAATATTCGAAAAAGATTTCATGTTAAAGGAGTTTTTATAATCTTTCTCGTGATATAAATTTCATAACCCTCAAATTATTAATTTAAATGCAAACTTAAAAAAAGTTACTAAAACAGCTTAAAAATTTAATTTTAAAAAATCTAAGCATAATTTTTCAAAAATCTTTCTTAGTGCACCCCTACACTATAATAAGAATGGCCATGCAAAATTTCAGCCCTTTAGGTCCAGCGGTTTGGTCTGTGCGTTGTATATCGGTCAGTGAGTCAGTTAGTTACGGAACTATTTTATATACATATAGATCAACAAGTCTGCTGTCTCTAGTATTATCTGATGTTTTCTTTTGAAAGTTTCAAAGGTTCTGGGTTATTTAAATATAGTTTTGAAGATAAATACATTTTCTTTTTTATACATCATTTATAAGGGATTTAAAATCAGCAAACGATTATAAGTAGTAAACTTTTACTGTGTTTTATTCATACAATTTCACAACTGGAAAAAATTGAATGACTGCTTAATTGAAAAAAATAGCAGCTTGTGTTAAATTTTTGTATTGATGCTAAGAATGTCTTTATGGTAGTTAAAGTTATAGTTACAAACTAATAAAAAATATCCACAAAAAACTTTTACGTAAAACCCTGTCGTATTTTTTTTTTTTTTTGATCAGTTTTACATGATTTACATAACCACTTACAAATCAAATAAAGATATCAAATATGTTCTCAAGAAATTTCGGTTGGCACGTGGAAAAATTTTTTGTTAGAGATTTGGCCGATCTTGGCACGCGTTCTCAAAAAGGTTGTCCACCCCTGCCCTAAAAGGTCGATGTACTCGACCTCTTTGGTACAGAAATCCCTTCTTCGATGTCCGTAGTTCGATTCTCATGTGCGTGAGTGCAGTACCAGAGAATGTTAAAGTGGTGGGTGGTGATTAGACTGATCGCTCCAGCGTACGCGCATATCTATCATTTACATCCGGTTTCAAAATTTTAAGCTAATATTTTTTTTTAATTGAAACTGGATATGACGAACCCTCTGTTATAACTTTCGCATTATCGTTTTTGGCGCCATTTCTTCCATCTGGCATCTTTAAGCAAAAGGAAGACAGATGGATGCATTTTAAATTTTATTTATTTATTTATTGAACTCGCCTATAACGAATTCTTGTTATAACGTTTGTAATATTCGGCCTCGGACTGTAGCTGACTTCTCTTAACGAACAATTCTGTAGAGGGCAATGTATTTCGATTTGAATGCATTTTAATTCAAATGTACAGCAACCCTTTTTTTATTGTTAAAATCACTTCAAATAAACTATCTGTTATAACGTTCATTCAGTCAAGTTTCGACCGTAGTTCACGTCCCTTTGCTATAAAAAGACGGGGGTCAATAAATTTCTACTTAAAAAATGTTTTCTCATATTTTTAAATGAAGTTCGGATATGGCGAACGTTCGCCGTATCGAAATCCACTTCTATATTGGCATTTGTTATCGCAATATAAACCGTAATGAATCGCATAAATTCGCTCGGCAGCACGCAACGTTAATGACTTGAGGAGAGAAGAAATAAATTGTGCGGTACAAGCTCTTAAATCGTCGTGAATGCGGCGGCTTCTTCTTTCCTGCCTCGGTCATCCGAGCAAAGAGACGTTTGTTTCGCCGATTCCAGGTAGTGACTTGCAGGGACATCCATGGCGTGTGCGAAATCGTAAATTGGATCCACATGGATGCCTCTAATAGGTCCTTGCCCCTGCGGCTGCAAGATATATCTCCGGCATCCCACAGGTAGATATCTGTGTGGGCTTTGTCTAATGCAAACGATTCGTTAAACGAATTTACGAACAGAAATAGCTTTCAAAATGCACATGGGATTCCCAGCTGTCGAAGGCTTTAATGTTTATTATTATTACTAGAAGGTAACCCGTCATTTTGACGTCATAATGGAAAAAGTATATGAAAGTTAAAACATATCCCGAATTATCTAACAATATTGCATTTAATCCACACCTTGTAAAAGCAAACCCTTTCATTATTTTTTTATTTATTTAGTTTTTCATGCGATTGGAGTAGTAGACTGCCATCCAGTTTTTTTACAGCTCACTACGCGATTTGAATACTTGAGCTACTCGATTCATTCACATTCAAGTTTGTTTACTTTCAGAATTCATCGCAAAAGTAAACAGATTTTTAAAAACTGTTAAATATACAGCTAAAAGCATCCATTTTTGGGGGGTTCTGAATGTTTTATAGAAAAATAGGCTGAACAAACGTGATTTGATGGAGAAGATATTAGTTTTTAGATAAGAAAAAATTCTGATCCACATCTGAAATTGAAATTAAGCCTTACCGGCTGTTTCTTTACTGAGGGCTTCAAATGAAAGATGAGTACAGCCCGGAAGTGTTATACAGAGACAACGGCTATTATATATATAATTACTACAGCATCGTGCCCAATGTTAATGGGGGGGGGGGAGCTGACACTCTTAGGGTTTGGTCCCTTTTGAATAAATGAATGAAGTAGGGGAAAAAAGCAAAGACCTAACGACTTTTACAAAAATTATTTTTAAAACGACGATAAGAAGACATTCATAATAATGAAGGAACTATCATCCTTCCTAAATAATAATCCAGGTGAGGCAGAATGTTTGGAACGGCGTCATAATATACCCCCTTCCCCCTCACACACACACACACCTCTAATCTTTCGGTTCTGAGTTCCATCGAACGGCAAACGATTTCTGGTGTTCACATGGAATTACTTATAAATCAAATCTGCATGCTCTCTTGCCAGATGCCTTTGTTGGGCGTAGAAAATTAATTTTTTTTAAAAATCTAAACAAATTTTGTCATGATTTTCTTAAAGTCAAACGTGATTTTATATAAAATACGTTATATATAACAAACAATACTTCAACAGTTTGAAATTTTGGTTTAAAGGAATTTAAAATACAAATTTGGATTTGTCTGTGGAACCACTAATAGGCATGCTTTATTTCACCTTTTTTGGGATAGGAAACATTTGTTCTCGGGCCTTATAAAACTTTGATTTTTTTTTTGTAAGTTCATTCAGGATAATTTCTAACTTCAGTGAAAAATTTTATTTTCAGAATTTCTGATCTAAATCAAAAATGCCGACTCTATTAGCTTCTGAGTACGCAGTCCGAAATTTAAAAGACAGTCTAGTAACAAAAGGACATAATCTAGCGTGTACTTAGCATTAAAACTGTTTAATCAAGGGCGAGACATAGAATAGAGCCCAAGAGATGGGATACGAATATTTCTCAAAATTCTTTCAAACGATGCTGGAACCTACTACAGACGACGAATATTTCTTTTTCAAAATTTATATGCAATATAGCCACTAAATATAGACCATAATAGTCAAGACTTCTATACGTAAATTCCTACTATCCCTTGGCTCTTATATTATTTTTCAATTATAAGAACCCTCTCAAATCGCGTATTCTACATATTAGAATTCATGAATTTTTTCAAATAAATTCATTTTGAATTGATATTGAGAACACGAAAAAATAAATACCATGAGTAAAACGCCATTATGATTTAATGAAGTGTTATTTTTATTGGAACTTGATTATATATCGGCCATTGTCGATGGGTTTTGTTTGCATTATCTAACGTAAATATAATAAGCAAATGTAGCATAGTATGTAATGAAAAAAAATTATCTAAAAAAGAATAAAATCTTTTCTTTCATATGTTAAAAGTCATATCGCTAATTTTAGATTTAAAATCATTGGATAATCAGCTTGTTTTTTTTAAATAAATTTTGGGATTCTTTTTGGTGATAAGTGGACAACATTTAGTTATGGATCTTTTTTGCTCAAAATTTAATCTTTTTTTTAACCTTACAATGCATCATTTTTCTTTCTTTATCTGTCCAAATATTTTTCATATCATAAGAACCCGATAAGGTACGAAATCATCTATCCGTGATAATCATTCTAGCAAAGCACAATTTGAAATACTAACTTTGGACGCATATTTTGCATCTGCTGGTATCAGATAGGAAAGGAAAATTCACTGTAAACAAATAGCTGCCCCCTGCAACGAAATACTCAATTCGAAACGAGTTTCAATCAAGTATACAACATCGATGTATCATCCGTCTGTGTGTTCAAGCACTTTCATGTGATGACCTTTATAATTATTTCATTAGATCTCTTGTTATGTTAGCTCTGTTTAAGGTTAAGAGAACAGTTAATCTTTATCTTAATTCTATTTTGGGACAAACAACTTTTATAAAGTATGCGAGGTAAAAGAGAGAAGTTCGTTGTTTTACGTTAAAAAAAGTGTGCTTTTGCATGGAAATGTTAAGAAATGTTTCGAGATACCAAATCTTCATGCCCCAAATCAATATTTTTTAAGCTTACGTTGCATTACGTTACCAGTTTTACCTGGCTTAGAAGGGAATGATGAACTCCTTAACAGATTATCGAGGGGGTTGATTTAAAAATATTTAATGGAACACGGCAGTAAATCGGATTATTTTAAGACAGCTCGAAAATACCAGAATAATCTCGAACCAGTACACTCTGTGGTAAATCAAAACCAAAACTCAAGCTTTCAATCCTTCCATATCCACTTACATTGCGTGATTTATACTTTTTTTTTCATATCCATCCGTAAAAATCTCCTTTTTATATATTCTTCCGTAAAATCTCTCTTTCCGATCGAAGACCAAACGGGAAAAAAAAAACTGTATGAGTAAATAAAAACGATCAGATGTGGAGCATTCGAGAAGCGAGAAGGCCACCATTTTCGGTCCAGTGATCTCATCGCCTCATCTGGCAACTGTATCATGATCGTCTGCCGATTTCCTCGTTGCCACGAAAAGGGATCTTAGGAAAATCCTCCTTCTCGGCGGATATTAATCGTGGCTAAGGCGAGTAAACAAATAGAAAAATATGGGTCATCTTTATATCGTTGAACTTCGAAGACCACAATTTAGCGGACTCACGGAAAGGTATCACGCAATTTCCCAGCAGCCCGTAGTTACGGGAATGGACGGACAATTTTGTTTACCGTGGTCGTTATCTCGGCCTTTTCTTATCCAAAATACGGGCCAGGTTTAAAAAGTAGTGCGTGTTTCAGATACTTTCATTATAAATGATTGTTCATATGACTTCCTAATAATGCGACAGCGTGGGAGAGCTTTAATTGTTTTATCCTGCAAAATGGACTTTGCTACGCTACTGCGCATGGTTCAGTAGAATCGTTCTTCATCGCGTGGTCTAAATTTTAATTTTTTTAACAACAACTGCATAAAAAACACATTTATTTTAAAGACTTCGATGTAGTTAATTATCTTGTGATTAGATCATCTAACACCATTCAACGTACTATTGAAAGAAAAGAAATTTTGTTTTAAGCATTGCATAAAATAACTTTCCTGAAAAGTTTATTAATAGTCGAAAGTTTCATAGGTATTTCTTGGAATGATACTCGATATTTCATTTTTGAATCAATTGTAGCACTGTTATTTTCCAAGGATCATTATCCTTTCTTGGCGAATATTCGCCAAATGGCTATTACTTGTAAAGGCTGCTGAAATGTATAATCGTTTTTATATATTTTGGTATTCTCCCTTTAAAATAATGATAAAATCAGAATATTTTAACGTAGGATTACGTTCCTCAATAATGGTCCTCCGAAGAGAAAAAAAAATTTGTCGCGAGTTATAATTTTGGCAGCGCGCCAAATCCAGTAGCAGTAAACAGTTAAACAGAAAAGTACCAAAATGCGTTTTAAAAAAAAATCACAGGTAAACAACGATGAGTATTCCTACGTTAATAACCCGCGGTAGTTTCGTTAGAAGAGACTACCTGAAATTTTTTTTATTGTTATTGTGCAGTAAATATGCATCTAAAATCTACATTTGATTGATTTTTCAAAACAGTTTGTCAAAATTTACTGATATCTTTTTCCCATTTTTTGTTAACATTTTATAATTTTTAAAAAAATATTTGCTACTACCTTTTTTCACGGGGGTAGAGGGAATTTTTTATTGAAAGCAAGGGGGTCACTGTCGAAAAATGTTTGCGTACCAGTGTTTTATACAAACAGTCCCAGAAAAGGTGTTTGGCAAAATAGCTGATGCCCCAATAAATTACTTTTATTTTTTATTGTTTTTTTTAGTATCGTTTTATATTTTGTGTTCTTTCCCGTATATATATACACACACACTATAGTCGTTTTTCCAAAGTCTATTTTTAATGAACCGCGAAAAATGGAATAAACAGAATGATTTTAATTTTAATTGGGTTCTAAATTATTATATACTAATTTACATTTAATGAAGGAAGAAAATGGGCTTTACACATTTATGCGTCCCCAGATCGTTTTAATGAATGTGTGATGGTTTTTAACATAAAATTACCCAATTAAAAGTCCCCCGTCAAGACAAACTTCTGTGAAAAACATGGTGGTATAAAAATAACGGGCTGAGACATGTGACACGTCTGAAAGGAAATCTTTCCCAAGGTTAATCACGGTGGCCACAAAATGAAAAAATATGATGGAAAAAAGTTTTATCTCATAGAGTTGCTATAACTTTTTAAAAAAAAACAGGTAGCAATAGCCAAAACTTGAATCACCCGAAAATTTGTTCTACGAAATAAAAAAACAACCACACTAAATTAATTAAGTGAAGTTCAAGGCAATAGTCAGACTGCAATTTTGAAAGCTCTTAGCGATTTCTGCCGGTTTGTAAGTTAGAGGGATCTAGGAGTTAAAATAAATTTTTGTTTGCTATTTCCTTTTCTAAGGTACTTTTTCAGAAGCTAATCATAGTGTTTTTAGGAGCAAGTGTAGAGACTATCCAATTTTTGGTTATCGAGCTAAATTTGCATAACTGGAACACTTTTTTTCTTATACAGTTTAAACTCGATAATCCGGATTAATCGAGAATGTGATTAGTCCGGATAACAAAAAATCCGGATAATCGATTAAAATATCCTCTATTTTTAAAATAAATTTGTTAGTTTAGTTTTATAATTACTAATATACACTGAAGTGCCACTGAATTACGGATACCTACTTAGTAACGAGTTGGGCCTCCTCTGGCCTTGATAACGGCTGCCACTCGACGAGGCATAGATTCAACAAGTTTCTGGAAACGTTCCACGGGAATGGCTTGCCAAATATTGGCTAAAGCTGTCCATAATTCAGTAAGGCTCTTTGGTGCTGTGTGATGGCCTTTCGCGCCTTGTTCCAAAACATCCCAAAGATGCTCAATAGGATTTAAGTCTGGGCTTCT
>OU015503.1:112236460-112352616 GCA_907164885.2 Dolomedes plantarius
AGCGCCAAAACCTAAGGAGCTGGCATCAGTGTGGAGTTCTAATGGGTATCCCTGTTGAAAAACATGAAGAACTGGGATTTGTGAAAGAATGTTTTTCAGTTGTTGAAAAGCTGCTATTTGTTCAGGGGGTTTGGGAGCTTCAATAACTTGAAATTTTGGTTCAACCTTTTCACTTTTGACGGATTCATTCTCAAGGGCATCATCATCGGCATCAAATATTTTTGGTTCAAGAGTTGCTTTGATAGTTCCAATATCAAAAGCATTATCATCATCGTTATCATGAAGCAAATCTAAATCACTGGCATCAGCATCATCTAAATATTTTCCATCATCATTATCATGAAACAAATCTAAATCATTGGCATCATCATCATCATCATCACGTTCAAAATCAATTGGATTATCCATTTTCTCTACCCTAGAAATCTTATCTTGAGTAGATGTGAGAGGTTTTTCAGACATGCATATTTGGCCCTGATCTTGAATTTGTTTTTCTACAATTTTCTGTTCCGCAAAAGGGAGTCGTCGAGAACGTTGATTTACGGGGATTTCATCTTGTAATAAAATAGTCCTTTTAATTTCAGTGTCTTGAACTTTATGGGGTTTGTAGGAAGTAACGATATTTTGAACTTCCTCACGAATTTCAGAATTCAAAATGTGTGAAAGATCAAATGGGAAAGCTTCGTCATCAGGAATATTAGCAATATTAACGAAGATGTTATTATCAAGAGTAAAACGAATACCGTCTTCATCAAATGTAAATTGGGTTTGCTGCAAAAAGTCGATTCCGATAATCACATCAAAAGGAATCAAGTCATCCTCTAGAACATGTATTTTAGCAGGTAAAGTAATGGTTTGAATTTCGATGGAATCCTGAAAGAATCCGATACTGTGAACTTGGTTTTTGCCAATTCCTGAAAAGGGAATGTTGGTGGGCTGCAATGGTGGCGAACCAATTCTTCGATAGGTTTTCTCATTGATGAGGGTTGCCTGTGACCCAGTGTCACAGAGTGCTGTCAATTGAATTCCTGCAAGTTGAATGTCAACATGCATGGGATTTTTCGATGAAGTTTCAGGAGAAAGTGCATTTACAGTTTTATCAGAAATAGGTTTTTGAGAATCAGGTTTTGGTTTAGAATTTCGATAACTTTTAGGGCAATTAGCATGAACATGACCAAAACTTTTACATCCGTAGCATTGTTTACCATGTGACTTATTCAAACATTGGTTGCTTTTGTGACCTCTCAAGCCACAGGAAAAACATACTGGCTGTGTATTTGGGCTACGTGTATTATCGACTTTCACATTGAGGTAGGGAGCATCAATTTTTTTCTGATTATTTTGTCTGAAATTTTGTGATCTGTTAAAGATTTGTTCATAAATTTTCAACTTTTCCTTAAATTCAGGGACGGATTTACAACCGTAAAGAATAACTTTATTGTTTGTTGAATCAGGAATTCCGTTTATGACATACTCAAACAGAGAGGAGTCATCGAGAGAACCTTTGTGTGCCAAATCTCTCATAGCTAAGAAATATTCTTGTAGGGTTTCAAACGGTTTCATACGTCGAGATTCCATTAATTTATGTAACTGAATACCGTTAATTTTGTCCGAAAATTCGTCTAATAAATGGTGCTTCAATTGTTCCCAATTTGTAATTCCACGAATAGACCTAATTAAAGTTTGAGCGGGACCAGTTAAACATTTTCTAACAAAAGTAATTTGGTGAATTGGATTGTTTATCTGATATAAACAAAAAAGTTCTTCAACGTCAGATATAAAATTCTCAACACTGTAATTATCACGAGACGAGAAAGGTTTTATTAAATCAACAACGTCTTTCAGACTAAACAACTGGAAAGAGAGATTCGCAGTTTCAACTGAAGGCAATGAATTTTGATCTGATTCACCAACGGAAATTTGTGTATTTTGCTTATTCGAAGATTCTTTTGCGTCAATGGTGGGGGAAAAGGGAGATCTATTTTCCTCTATAACGCTGTTAGTTTGGGATGAACGTGCACCCGGAAGTGAGTCATCATTCACTTCGCATTCCGAAAGATCAGAAAATTCTGCTTTTAATAACGATAAATCACTAAGACTCATAAGAATGGTATTGGCACATTTGTCTGGGTCAGTTGAAAATTCTAAATGAAGTAGATTACAAATAGAAATCAAGTCTTTAAGTGAAAACTCTTTAAGTACTTTCTGTTTCGTTGCTTCCAACACGAATGGCTGTTTAAAACCTGTAAATTTACGTAATCTGGTACGATTTTGTCTGTCGCCGTCTGTACCAAAAATTAAACGATGTAGAACCTTTATTTGATTCGTACTACCAATTTTTAATGATTTTGCAATATTGGGGTAATCGTTGAGAGTAGCCATAACTATATACTAGGTTCAAACAATTATAGTACACAAATATACAAATATTCAAAACCAAAATCACTAATTATAATACGTAGTTACTCAAATTCAAAAGTAGAAAATAATATTTCAAATCGAAATTTTTTCAAATACCAATTCAATAATAAAATATTGATTCTCAAAATATGCATCAAAATAAGTAATCTTTAAAACAGGTTTTGTTCAAGAAAACAAAATTATGAACTAAAATAAGCATCAAATATCAAATAATAAGTTCTTCAAAATAATTTCTCTGGTTGAAGAAAACAGATGACGTAAATTTAGATATGTATCAAGTTAGATATTACTTCAGCAAAATATTCATCAAATTAATCTTCAAAATAAATCACTGTTGAAGAAAATAGAGGATGTAAATGCAGCATCAAAATAATAGTTAAAGTTCTAATGTTAAAAGCATCAAAATTGGGAAATCGAAAGTATCAAAATTGTGAAATCGAAAGCATCAAAGCATTCTGCAAAATAAAAAATATTCTCGCAAGAAAACAGCAGAATTAAGTTCAACATCAAAGCGCATCAAATAAGCAAAGTTGTCATCAAATAAACATTCGCTTCGTCAAAATTATGCATCAAAATAATAATATAATAATCTTCAAAAGTATTCAATTCGCGATCTTTCAAAATATATGTTATGTTGTGGTTTGTTCAAGGAAACAAGATTCTTCAAGTTAAATGTCGAAATTTTCATCAAATCATCAAATAATGTCATCGAAATAGAATTCTCTTCAAGAAAACAGAAGTGATAAATTCAACGTCAAAGACCATCAAAAGTGAATTTAGCATCAATTAAATTCCTGCATCAAAAGAACGTTGAAATATCTTTCAGTTTTCTTAAATCATCAATAAGTTGAGAATTCCCTTAATCATCAAAATTTTCTTGAACAAGCGTCAACGTATGCATCAAATAATTTTAATATGATCCAAGTTACTTACAATTCTGGTTTTGGTTCTCATCATCCCATCAGAGTATCATCAGAGTCCGTGGCACATCACTTTGGCTTTCGCTTTCGATATCCAAATCCAAAATGACAGACAACAGTAATCCAGTCGAAATCAAGTCGAAATCAAGTCGTATCATCGAAAGAAAATAAAGTTTTTTTTTTTAAGTTCAGCATGCTAGGGGTATTTTTCGAGTCCGAGGGCCGAGCACCCATGTAGGAAGGAGTTAGTACTCCTTCCTTTAGAAGTGAATCATTAGACTTAATTATTTTGAACATTTAATTAAACTAGACGATGTTTACAAGACAGGACTAACACTTAGTATGAAATTAAAAAATAAACACAGAAGCATCAAAAGAGCTAAACATCGGGAGCTTGCAGAACAACACATCCGCTTAAAGTCCTTCGTGCCGCAGTAGTAGGAGTGGAAGTTGTAGTAATAGTTCAGTTGTGTTGCCAAACTCATTCTCACATATATATATATATATATATATATATATATATATGTGTGTGTGTGTGTATATATATATATATATGTGTGTGTATATATATTCATTACTCGTACTGTTGGGATACATGCTATCCCAGCCCGTAAGGAAAAGGTTAATTAGTCCCAAAAGAAGAAAAAAAAATTGTTCATTTCGATGCAACTTTGAGATTAGCTCGTATTCACTATTACCTATGAATTGTGGGTGATTCAATAGGTGGTCTTATAACAGAAGCAATCACAAATAAAAATCTAGATCAGAACCTAAATCGATCGTTATGTCACTGCATTTAACTTTGCTTACATACACTAAATTAGGGGTTATAGTAAAACTAAACGCTAAGGTGTTTATCACAATAAGTTGATAGTTATTAATTTGTTTTAATGCAGCGGATACTTTGTGCTAATGTTATTGACTCATCCGCACCACAAATTTGTTGGATGCTTCTTTATAGGAACACCCTATAGGTGAGCCAACACTGCTTTCCAGGAGGAACAGGAGAGCGTGCATCTCTTATCAGGGATTCGAACCCGAGCCCACACCTTGGAAGTTCGAGACCCTAACCACTATACGATGTGGGCGGCGTTAATAGTTGTTCTACGTAAAACGTCAGAACCAATATGCACATGAGGAAGTGGCACAGTTAAATTTATTCATCAGCACTAAAGTATCATAAAAATAACAAATAATAATTTGCAAAGGATGTGAATCCCTTTAACGAACTTCTGCATGCTTTTCTGTCGGCTGAACGGAACCTTGCAACCTTTTAAAGACTTAATAAAAAAAAGAGAGAAAAAAAAGAGAGGCTAGTAAAAAGTCGTCTGTCGTATCTCTATCTGCGCATTGAAGCGAAAAACTACAGCTTGTAGCTACAAACACACATAGGAACTCGCACGGCATTTTCCCCTTGACTAGAGAACAAACTTTTTTATTATTATTATTTCAGAAATGGCGGGAAATCTGCTGAATGTCTTTTATAAACTCCAATTACTCCGGTAGAGGATGTTTAAATGGCACACGGGATTTGTCCGAAGCCTTGGGCCAGTTTTAATTATTCAAAGGAACTGTTATATAACCAAAAAAGAAATGTATGGGTAGAATTAGACTACTGTAAGCATTTTATCTGGTCATACTTATGATATATTTGGCGAGTGCTCTCAAATATGAACGAATAAAAGTCTAGCAAATGGAACAACTTGGAAACATTTCTCGTTAAAATAAATTACACTCAAGCCCTGATAACCACCTCATCTCACACAATGTTTGGGCCCAGAGTTTAGGGTGCTCTAAAACCTTCATAAAATTTAAAGTACTTTTATTCTTCACTAGTTGCTCAGCGTGACATAATTTCAACATTTTAAATTTTAATTCGCGAGGTTATTGACGCATTTAAAAAAATAAAAGTAGAAAAAAAATACTTTTGCACTACTTTTTGAAATGGGTCGCATTATTCTAGCAAAATTCCATTTTAAAGTATAGTAGTATAATGAAAAAATTGGATAGGTCACCCTTGGATTTTTAAATTCTGACTGTACGAAATTTCACTACAGCGTACGTGATTGTTCGAGCCACTGTAATTCATTGTAACAAGAATTTATATTTTTTCTAATGGAGGGTAAGTGGAACCTTATAAATGTGTCTATATTTGAAATTTTAAAGCCTTTTTTTTATTAAACTCATTGATATATAACACCTTTTAATGTATGTCTAATCATATGTCTGGCAATAGTCTCCTACCAGCCATATAATTTTCCTTTTGAAAAAGTAAAAATGCTACTATAGGAAAAGATGGAATGATGAGGGTCTTACCTGAAGAAAATTAAATAAGATGGTATGGAGGGGGAAGCCTTAGGTCCCCAGACTGTCGTAGAGGGACCGTTATGTTAGTTTACGATACCTAGAAGAGATGAACGCATTAATTTCAATAAGACAGAGAAAATACACGCATTCTACAGCTACCATAAAAGAGCCTTTTTCGTGATGTTTCTTATGGCCTGTTCACATAGGAGTCCGGTAGTGGAAACGTAAAAGGAAAGATGATGCTGAGACGGAAATAAACCATTCATAGGCGTTAAAAAATTTCGTTGCTAATCGTTTGGAGGTTTGTCATTGGATAAATATATTTCAATACTTTAACGCTTCCGCTACCAGACTCCTATGGGAACAGGTCCTTATACTAGTTGCGGTTACAGTTTGAGTTTGCCTTTAAAGGACAGATGTCCATAAGAAGCTTGCAGTTTTCAACTGTAGCTTCTGGAGATTTAGGCCATCACATTTCATCAATAATAAAGCAACGTCCTTGCTAGAGAACGAAATAAAAGCCTCTTATATGCCTAAAGAAATTACAAAATGTTACTTCCTTTAACACGCCTTAATTATTATTGTCATTTACAATTCCTGATTAACAAAGCATCTGCCTGAAGCAGGTACACCAGTCATCGCCTCGTGCCTAGCCGGTGCTGCACCTACCCGCTTGCACGCGTGAAAATATTTTTTTAGATATAGGTTTATGGAACAGTTACGGAATTATCTAACATTTAAATGAATCGGTACGGATACTGTACATTTCAAACGAGGAAACTTTGCATAATTCACACACCCATCGCAAATTTGAATTAATTGCCACTCGCTCATCTGCTGACCGATTTTCATTCCGAGCACAATTATTTCACGATCTTACGCCTGATGGCGTTATCATCATCGCGCACTCTCGTGCCCAGCTTCGCTAATGAACTAACGGCCCATGGAGTATGTTGACGAGTCTGCACAAGCGTTTTTATTTATGCTCGCGTGTGGCATCGTGGCGATGAATAATAAACCGGAGAAATAATAACGGCCGAAAGTGCAGCAGGATAAATGGATTACGCTCACGGGATGATGTCGATAATTGCTGGATTTCCCTTCTCCGTGTATTAAAGAGCGAAATGAAATATGGAGGAGAAATTAGCACCACAATGCAAAAAAAAAAATGAATGGAGCCAGTCATTCGCAGTATTCCGGAATGTTTTTATTTCCTCTTGACACCTTCGACAATAGTGGAAAAGTGTTTAGGGTTTTCCTCTGTCTATTCTCATGCTAATCGTTATAAACATTCGAGATGCAACCTACGCAAACATTCCCCATTATTTGCCAAATTAAAATGGTCACGAAGTTTATAGCCAGATTTCATAATCGTAAAAATATATACGTCACCGCTGTTGCATCTTGCATCTTGAATGCAATAAATTGAGAATTAATGTATTCTATCAACAGTTAAAAGTTCCGATGTTCCATACCGTTTGTTACCTGGGATTACCAAAATTCCACATCCATATTGAACGCCAGATGCTCCCGCCAAGGAAACGAAGCCTTGTGAATGGTCAGATTATTCTATGACGTTAGTCTCTCTCGCATGCTATATTGCGCATTATTTACTAAATACACGAAACACCACATTTTTGTTCCCCAAATATGTCTACGCTTTATCTGTTAAATCATTATTTTAATGATTTATGTCTGAAATGTACCTTTTATCAACTCTGTTAATGGGAAAAAGTGCGAACTATATCGCAATGGCGGAATCATACTGCTCTAGCGTCTTGCCTGTATTCAGGATAGGTATGCCCCGAGTATAGTTGGTTAAATGTGTTTCAATACGAGTAACGCTGACGCTGGCGGATTCTATGTGAACAGGCCATTAGTCACATCTCTGAAATCGTCTGCGCGTCTCATATTGGGATTATTTTTAGAAACTCTATTTTCTCCAAAAACTGCTCACAAACAGGGCCGGATTTACGTATAAGCTAAAAAAGCTACAGCTTAGGGCGTCGCAATCTGCCGGGGCCTCAAATAAAAAATATATATATATATATATATATATAAATTGATATAAAAATATCTCGTAGAAAAATCACTCAAATGAAGTCAGACATATCACGATAACTTCTAAATAATTTTAAATATACAAAATGCAACATTAAAATAATTTAAGCGCATTGTATAATTGATTGAGACTAAATTTTCACCCGAATAAAAGATTAAGTTTTTATATACTACCAATTATGTTGTTATATTAATTTAATTTTTACCATTTATTTTAATATTTTAATGTAAAACTTTCTGTTCTATGAGCCTTATTTGTCGTTTTTAAAACCCTTTAATTATATAATTATTTCTGTGACTTTGTAAACACATCCTTTTTTATCTTTTAATGAAAATTAAAAGAAATATATTTTCATACATTAAAAAAGGCGTACATATTTAAATTTTTTCCGACACCAGCTGATGTAATTTAAAACAGCAGGGGGCCAAAGGGGTTTGTATAGCTTAGGGCAGGGGTGGCCAACCCACTGCACGCGTGCCACAGTGTGGCACGGCGGTGTTTTAACAGTGGCACGCGGAGACTTACTGAAAAATTAAGAAACTTGAAAAAAATAATTATTTGTCAAAATCTGTAAAAACCCTACTCATACGCTACTGAAAATAATAATGCAGGAATGCGGCACTGCTTGACACCAATACAACGATGCGCTAAGGCAGCGGGGTCATGGGACGAACCCAATAACCCACCAACATATGTTTGTGAACAAATGCTTTCTGTTATGAACATAATAAAATCAAAATATCGATCAAGATTAACTGATATGAACCTAAAACACCTAATTTTGTTAGCATCTCCAAGAACTAATCCTAATATAGATGACTTGGTAAAAAAAACTACAAATTCAAAAGCCACATTAATTAAGTACTGACTGTTTAATAATTATTTAGAATTAAATATTTCAAGTTATTCATTTTATTTTATACATAACCTAACTGACTGAACCTTTAAAAATGTTTATTAACAGTAAAACCTAAGTTTCTACTTTTGTTTTATTTATTATATTATTTTTTAAATCTCCACTACTCAGATAAAAAAAAATGCGCTATTTGGGTAAAAATCCCATAATCAGCCTATAAATAACATTTTTTCACCTTTTTATATTTTTTGTATGTTGGAAAAGTTGGAAGTGGCACGCATAATTTTTTTTTTCAGATAGTGGCACTCTTCCCAAAAAGGTTGGCCACCCCTGGCTTAGGGCCTCAGCAAGTCTAAATTCGTCCCTGCTTACAAACGTCAATATAAATCGCGTTATTAATAATTTATCATGACTTTCCCTTTATCGTGGTTTATTTTATTGAAAAGTGTTTCCATAATGATTGAAAATGCTTCATAGTGAGAGAATTTGTGAGTTTTATCGTTAATGGTTCTTTTTATTTGCCCTTCGCAGGACCACATTCAAGAGGTGCTGAACAAGTGGGAACAGATCGACGATGAGATCTGGGCCAAGATCATCTGCATGGAACGCAACAGGAGGGTAGCCAAAGCCTATGCCCGTACCCCTGTGCTCACCGTCAACGGCTCGGCCGACGGATTCGACGGCTACAGGTCAGTTAAATCTGTCGCGGCCTTACTTTTTATACGAAGACACATTTGAAAGAAAAAAAATATCATTACAAAATGCTTTTAATTAAAAAAAATATTGAATTGTATGTCCCGCACCCGCTTTAAGAAATACAGATGGGGCTTGTAACGATTACTCTTATGACGAAGGAATATCCTTTCACAATTTATCGAACTTTTGTTTTTACAAGGCAATGAAGAACCCACACAACAATTTACATGTTTAAGAAGCGTTTAATTTGAAACTATTTTATATGAAAAATCTATATTAATAAAGCAAGGTCCGGGTCTGTCTGTCGGTCACACTCTCAGGGTGTACCGCCTCAATGTGTGCGTGTGGGCGGCCTATGAAACTTACAGCCATGAAATTCGGCACACGGGTAGTGCAGACTATGGGAAAGTGCACCTCGAAACGGAATTTTAAATTTTATTCCAAAAATTTTTTTATTTTATGTTTTGTGGGATATTTTATGTTTTTTTAACTTCAGATTACGATATCTCGGCAAAAAATGATCGTATAATTTTGATCTTTTTACAATCTAAGACTACAGACATTTCTCCTTCAAACAAGACCTCATTTGTTTAAAAATAATTTAAAACAGACTAATATTTTCATCAAAATATTAAACCCACCTTTTCGAGAAATTTACACACTTTTGAGGATCTACGGTCGATGCTCTTCGAGTTTTTATCTTACAAAGAAAATATTTACATCATCTGGAAGATGAAAGCTTTCTCATTCATATAAACCTCATTTCAAGTCTCTATCTTAAAATTTCGATTTTTAATTGAATTTTAAAGAACGATATTTAACACAAATTTTCTATCGGTTCTTCAAACGCGAAGAACGGCAAATTCTCCCCTTGGGTTGTAAACAACGATTGAGTCATTCATTCACTTGATTCATTCATCGTCTTTCTTTGATGGCTTGAGCGTAGCTGGGCGAAGCCCGAGCATAAATACGGCAGCTATGGAGTGATAAATATGGCAGCTTTTTCCTCCTGGAGCACTTTCAAATCGTGAACTCTATTTTACTGAGGTAACGATTTGTTTTTAACCGCCCGTTGCTAACAGCATTTTGAGCAGTAGCATATTGAAAAACACAAATATCCCAAAATACCCTGTCCAAAATAGGCACGCGTGTTTTGGCCGTACTGACACGCTGAGCAAGTAAAATCCCATGAATCTGGAGGAAAGACATTGCCTCTTCTTCAGTCTGAGGCAAAGTCCAAATTTTCGTATTGAAATAATACTAGCTCAGAACGTTACTTACAACGTAAAACACCGACAGCGACAAAAGAACCCCATAACGAAAAGCATGAATGATGGCGGGAACGGCGTTGGCGACGAATCGGACGGTCCTATTTGGCACTTTCCGAGCGTTTACCCGCCAAGCGACAAAAGTTTCAGTTATTAATACGTAAATATTGTAAATAGTAAGATACTGAAAAGCTAGTTAATAGCTGGAAGCTTTCCTGTTTATATTTCGGTTTTCACCACGCACTGGTGTTTTAGCACCGAGTATTTTGTAGTTATCTATCTACCTCCCCCCCTTTTTTTGTTATTTTTTGTTCTACTTGTTTTTGTCCTATTATTTCGATTTTGCGTCTGCGAATATTTGTTTCCTCGGAATTTTTTTTTTTTTTTATTTAAGTCAATGGAATATATAAAACTCATGGCGAGGCACTACGGCGACTTTTTTATGTTCCCGTTAGCACGGAAAATAGTCGCCAAGTCTGATTCGATAAGCATCGATAGTTTAAGAAAAAGGTTAGCCAATCCGGTAGAAAGTGCTTTTTACAGATAATTTAAAAGTGCAATCTTTTAGCAAATGCAAAGTTCTAATACAAAGACGCCGACACTGAATGGAGTACTTGTTGTCACGTGACCGTCTTGTGAACTTTGGCGCGAATCCAGTCATCTACTTGTAATGAGATTTGAGCGGGTACGTTCTCCTACCCACTCGTTAAATTTAATTATAAAATTGCGGTCGGGATCAGACATCCCTGGCTACTTAAAGACTGGCTGACATGATGGAAAGCGTTCGAGGCACACCCTAAAGGGAGGAGCCGATAGATGTAAGTTTTCCTTTCTTGGCTGATGCTGAAGAACCTATTAGCACGGCAATATCTAGCTCCCCGACTGCCTGAATATATAAATCACAAAAGTTTCATTGATCTGTAGCTTGTCGTCTGCAGCCGCTCCATGGACAAATGAAATGAGAATTACCGTCTGTTTGAAGAGATATTCTTAATTAGAGCCAAAGGGACATATCTCTCTGGTCTCTGCTTCTATTCATCGCAAACTTTGGAGGAATTTTGGAAGAGAGCCACATCTATAGCCACATATGTATGTCTAGAAACAACGTGCGTTTATTTCACAGGCTCACCCGAAAGTGGCTGCTGACGACAATATAGGTATCGACAAAACATCTACGAATTATCCTACTAACGTTAGGTTAGGCTTAATGGTTTATCATTCAATTCTACTATAATCTGCTAACTTCTTACCCACTTCATGCTTGCGCGGCTGAAACTAACAGTCTTGTGGAATTCAAAGTTTATTTTTGTTGTTGTTTCACAGACTCCTAACTTCAGGTTCATATGTAATTTTTTTTCAGCTGTTTTGTTTTGGTTTTGACATTTTGGTTTAAATTCTGCGCAGACGATTTTTTCCCCCTTTTCTTTTTAACATTTACTACGAATATTTAGCGATATTAGCCTTTTCTTTTCTTCCTTTTTATCCCCAAGTTTGGCGGTAAAATTGGCTTCATTTCTGTTTCAATTTGTGTGTATGAGTGACTTAGGCAAGGAAACAGGAGGGTCTAAGTTTCCCAACCTCATTTCGTCCCTCCAAATGTGGATATTTGATATATTATTATACTGCATTAACCAAAGACAGGCCTTTAGTTAATGCCCCACACCGATTCATTAAGTTTTAACGTAGGATTACGTTCCTCCATAACGGTCCTCCGGAAAGCAAAATTTCAGATGCCCTGCGTCGTGAGTTATAATTTTGGCAGCGCGCCAAACCTAGTCTGTATTGCAAGCAGTAAACGGTTAAAAAATACCAAAATGCGTCAAAATTTTGACATGTTGTTGTGTCTTATGCCCCTTGACCAACAGTATATCAGATCAAGTCCCAAAGGCCATGGGCGATGAAGGTACGGCTCCTGTTTTGAATTAGCACCACAAGGGTCGGAGTCCAACTTGGCTAATGACCGGTCCCGTAATTTTGAACCGAGTCGAGTGACGAGACCGGAACACTTAACCCCGCACCTCCAGAGGTAAATTTGAGAGCTTGGAGGACATTGTAGCCACGCCCTATTTTACGTGCCCCGGCCACCATTGGTGAACGCGGCGGTAGATTTGCAGCGACGAGCATCGAACCAGGGACGTTCAGATCACTGGCCCGCTGCTCTTGCCAACTGGACTACCCCACCCTTAAATTTTGACATTACATATATGTATATACGCACATATATATAGATACATATATACATAACACATATTTACATATATACATACAAAAGAGGTAAGCAACGATAATTAATCCTACGTTAACAACCCTCGATAGTTTCGTTAGAAGAGACTACCTGAAAAATTTTTTTAGGGGGGCTACGTCCCTATCGTGTATAATTTAAAACTTAAAGTTTGTGTTGTCTTTACTATGTTCACTAGACGGGAAAATTTTAGCAGTTTTTAAAAAAATTATGAATATAAAATATTAAATTTTTAATTAATTTATCTTTTTTTGTTGTTGTTGTTTAAGTATTGCGGTTTTCCTATCGATATATAGAGATACGTCGTGTGTTTAATTGATTTCTTTCCTTTTATCGCCAAGTTTGGCGATAAAATTGGCACGGTGTTCATTTGGCAATCCTTTTTTGCGAGTCTTATTGTAATATCCTTCCTTTATACAAGGGAAGCTCGGGACCACCAACGCTCGCACCGTACCGTTCTCATATTGTCTCATCCTTGTACTTATTCAAATGGCACTATCCCTTATAATTTACAGCCCAGGAACCATTTGTCTTCTGCCTATCGAGGCAAATCACCGTCTTGTCGCTCCACACAAATCACCGTTACCACGCTTGAAAACGACACCTAACGGTGATCGCCTCATTTCGATGCATCACCTCACAATCTGGGATCAAATATTCCAACGCTTTCTTATCGGCGAGAGCTCCTTTGTTAGGAAAAACGTTCGACAATACTAGTCACGCATTTCTAGGAATAAATACCCTTATCTGTCCAGTTAATGGGCGAATTCGAATTCTCGGGAGCTCCCGAGTTTTTGTGTGAAGAATTTATCTTATCGAAAGTCTCAAAAAATTCTTTGTTATAGAGGGAGTTTAAATGGCCGAACTCTGAACCTCCTAATGGTGGCGTTTTGCTGTTGTTGTTTTTTTTGCTGCTGGGTGACATTAATATGCGAAAAATGTTCGGCTCTTTATAGAATTAGGGCAGAACTTTCCACGTCCGGACCCCTATCCCAATAATTAATGAATAGATATCACTAGTATGTATGCACCGCCATTTTGTATCTAAGTGATTCATGGATCGGTTCAACAAAGCGTTCCAGGGTGCTTAGCTGTGAAGCCGCCATTTAAAAACTGTGACAAGTGATTCGATAGCCGAGCTTCGCCCAGCTATCGAATTACTTGACACTCGAATCACAGTTCACTTGAATTAAATTTTTTTTTCACTTTTAATTGCCAAAAATTCCCCAAAAATCAGTACATCTTCAAATGATCTATTTATGAGTAAAAAGTTCGAATAAAAAGTATGAAAAATAGAAAAATAATTAAAAATTAGACGCACGATGAAACATTTCTTTTCAGTGATTCATTTTTTAGTGAGAATCACGCTGTGTTTGGAGCGTAAAACAGATCGGTTACGTTTTGTTCGGTGGAGAATGCATTTAGAATTGAAATATCTCTTAAGGCTGCTATGTACTAACCCCATTGGATTCGCTCACCTCAATGTTAACCTATGGAGAAAATTTGTCCACGGATTGCCGACTTGGATTCAAATATTTTTTTTAAAAAATTGTACTCCGTCATAGAGAAAGAAATTTTACATTTGTGTACATTTTTCGTTTTTTTTTTAAATGCAATTAATATTTTAAAATTTAAATTATTCAATAGAAAATCTGGTATAGTTTGTTTTAAACGCTCACAAATTCCTTCGGTGTACGAAATTTATAAAATGAATCCTGTAGCACTTTGTAGAAAAGTTCAGGCTATCTGTCAATACCAATTTTATTTGATTATCAGCATTTATGTACCTGTAAATAGTTGACAAATATATATTTTAAATAAAAAATTTGGGGGCAGCGCTTAACCCCCCTATAGAGAGAGAGCCATTACAATCCCTCAAAATGTCAATCCTAAGGGGGGTGGAATTATCGAACTGTCAACTGGACTCCTCCCACCACAAAAGTCTGCAAGAAACAATTCCTATTATCTCTAAAACTGTTAAAGTAACAGAATAAGTGTACGCAGAAAAAATTATCAGTTTTTAAAGCTCTTTCCAAATTTGTAACATTTATGTACTTTCATGAAAAAAAAGTATCGATTTCGACACTTTCAAGCATGACCGAATTTTATAACGGATGCCATACCTAAAACGGTCTACCCGGAATTGTTCCCCGACCGACAAAGTATTTCTTTTATTTAAATCGATAGTCACTGCATCGGTAACGAAAAAAAATTCCTTTCAATGTCTTTGAATTCTATTTAAAATACTTACGACGTCCAACTGCGTGTAAAGTTTTACACAGATAAATAACATCTGCATGACAGTCGTGTTAGCATTTATTTAAATCCTTAAATATCAGCGAATTATTGTGTAGAGGGTATTAAATACCGATTTGTAGCGAACAGGTTAGTTAAAAACGTTCATGGAAGATTCTAAACATTCAAACTGAAACGACATTTTTGATTTCGTGTTTAGAAATTTGACCTTTCGAATTTTGCAAAATGCGTTTTAAAACATTTAATAAATAAGTTTAAGTATATAACTTTGTATTTAAGGATTATGTAGGATGTGGAAACTGTTAATTATGGAAACGTGTATAGATATTTAAAAACAAAAACAAATTTCAGGTAGTCTCTTCTAACGAAACTACCGCGGGTTATTAACGTAGGATTACTTATCGTCTTTTGTATGTATATATGTATGTATGTGTTATGTATATATGTATCTATATATATGTACGTATGTATAAATATATACATATATTTATGTCAAAATTTTGACGATTTTTGGTACTGCTCTGTTTCAATGTTTACTGCTTGCTCAAGCGATACAGACTGGGTTTGGCGCGCTGCCAAAATCATAACTAGCGACGCATGAGATCTGAAATTTTGCTTTCGACAGGACCGTTATGGAGGAACGTAATCCTACATTAAAAAGAATTAACTTTGTATTGCAACTTTAAAACTTAGTAATGTCATTTAAACTTAGTAATAATAATCTTTACTCAACTTTGCCAGTAATTCTTTTACGCTCTGGAGAACTTTAAAAAAAATGGCGCTATGGAGGCCAGTGTTGCCAACCTCTACGAAGCGCACCCCCCCCCCCCCCCTTAGCGCTATCTCGAAATCCCCCTGTTCCCCCTTAACACCAACTTAAAACCCAACCCCTAACAAAAAATATGGCCCCTAAAAACACCCCTTTTCATCTAATTTACCCCCAAATTTAGGGGGGGAAACCCCTAAGTTGGCAACACTGATGGAGGCGTTTTTCCTGTACTGCACTACAGACAAACATCAGATATTAATAATTACAAGATAAAAAGAACTTTTTATATACCATGTTTATAAATTTTCTGTTGAATCATTTAAACTTGACAATTCTATGTATTAATAAGTACTTTTTTAAAATTTTTTTTGATGAAATATCCCATCAACTTGAAAATAAATGAAGTTAATTGGAAGTTAACTTGCATTTAACTTTTCGTTCCCGTTCCGGTCAATAGATGGCTGCACCAGTCTACAAAACAAAATTAACTGAAAATAACTGAAAATTAATTTAATCGTGCTTAAAGATGGCTAAAAGTATTTAAAAAATGCAATGTCATCGTGTTCTGAGCTATTCTAAAAGTTTCAAATGTCTAGCTATTCGGGAAGTTAGTTAAGAATCGATTGCAAGATTTGTACTTGACAAACACACACACACAAACACACAAGAAAGCGAGTTAATAAAAATATGGTAAAAATCGTATAGAGATTAGCCCACATATACACTTACACTCGAATTTTCAGGTAATGAGGAAAATTGGTAGTGGGAATGGTTAACTTTTTTTTTCTCGTACCCTTGAACAATTTCATTATCGAACAGGTGAAAAATTAACTAGCCCAAAGAAAAACAGAAACTCAAGGTCTCAATTGAGTGATTTTAAATTGGCCCGATCCAAAACAACTCGGTCTATCTCTCTCTCTCTCTGTGTGTATTTTTTTCCCTCGGGTGACAACCCATTCCTGGCAATTTTTGTCAGGGCTAGACCGCAAGCAATTACTTTTCGGATGTTATCGCTCTCTGTAACTGTCAACCGCGGTAGATGGGCTGTCATGCCGCCGAGGGTTCCGAACCGATCTTCGAGCGAGCGAGTTTTTCTTTGGAAGCCGTTGCCATTCCTCATGAGGAGTGGTTCGCCTTGCTGAAAGTCGACTGCAGCGAGTTGATGTGGTGATTAATCGGAAGGAATTCGGCGGTAAATCATCGTAAACGAGGCAATCAGTTCGCTTTAAGCGTATTGGATCGGTGCAAATGGACGAAACCACAATGAAATGACAGTTGCTTTTCTAATAGAAGGGATGCCATCTATCCTTAAAACGAGGGCTAGGGCAGGTTGCCAGATTGGAATTGAAAATAATTACAAGATAAAAAGACTTTTTGTATAACCATGTTTTTAAAAGAGATGTAATTTACATGCAGCTTCTTCATGAGCTGCAAACGAATTCGCATCTTCCATAGTTAATTATGGATTTCAAAATTATAAATTATAATCTATAATTTGAAGGGGAAAAAATCAATGAATTTCGCAGAGAAAATATCGCAAATAGCATGCGAGCATAAATAAAAATTATCCCATTGTAATGAAAATGTAATAGGCTTGGTTCACTATTACGTTAATAGATGGCGCCTGTAGCGCAGTTACTTTTGGCTGCAGACGCTACTCGTATTTTTACGTAATGGATTTTAAAATATGGAATAAAGATGGCTAAAAGTATTAAAATAATGCATTGTCATCGTGTTCTGAGCTATTCTAAAAGTTTCAAATGTCTAGCTAGTCGGGAAGTTAGTTAAAAATCGATTGCAAGATTTGTACTGAACAAACACACCCACAAACACACACACACACAAACAAGAAAGCAAGTTAACAAAAACATGGTAAAAAGGGATCAGAAACATCAACGATAACTATGCCCCTTTGACCTATCGGTTCTAGGAGGAATCTTTTTTAATAAAGCTATCTTTTTTTAAAGAAAAACCGCGCTAGCTTGGTAACAGGGCTCGCCTTCTATATAAATTAAAGGCAAACTTTGTCTGTCGGCCGATCGTGGAACAATTCCGGGTAGACCGTTTCCAGTATGGCATCCGTTTTGAAATTCGGCCATGTTTGAAAATGTCGAAATCGATGTATTTTTTTTTCCGTGAAAGTGCATAAATGTTACATATTTGGAAAGAGCTTTAAAAACTGATAATTTTTTTTGCGTGCACTTAGTCTGTTACTTTAATAGTTTTAAAGATATTTCAATTCTAAATGCATACTCCACCAATACAAAACGTAACTGCCATGTATTATGATGTAAACACAGCGTGATTCTCACTAAAAAATGAATCACTGAAAAGAAATGTTTCATTGTGTGTCTAATTTTTAATTATTTTTTTATTTTTCATACTTTTAATTCAAACTTTTTAATCATAAATAGATCATTTAAAGATGTATTGATTTTGGGGGGATTTTTTGGCAATTAAAAGTGAAATTTTTTTAAAAAATTCAAATGAACTGTGATTCGATAGCTGGTCGAAGCCCGAGCATAGCCGGGCTTCACCCGGCTAGTAATCGAATAAGCAGCGAGGGAAATGTTTGAGTATTTTTTAAATAAGGCAATTCAACCAGAAATATCACCAAAAAGGACTCTTCGATGATCCCAGATAGATTACATCTCAAAATGAGGTATAATACGTTTCATTTCTTGAATTATCAATAAGATGAATTGTTAGACATATTTATTAATCTGAAGAAAAATCTTTATAAACATTTTGATGTTGCCCTTAAAACCTTCATAACTTATAAATAGAGGATATTCTTAAAAATTTTAAATTTAATAACTTTATCATCTCTGTCTTCGTATAGGACCGATTTCAATTCAATATTGCTGTTAAATTTTAGGACCATGCGAATAAATATACACTACCATCAATTTCGGACACCTCACTCTTTCCTCGGAACAGTTTTTGGTCGCCGTATTAAATCCTCGTCTTGCCTTAAATTTGCTTTTTCTCAAAGTTACTTTCCGAAGACATAACGAAGTATTTTTGCTGCTGGCCGTCAGATGTCTTAGTTTCTGATAAGTGTGTATCTGAACAAAGTTCTACCCAATATGACTACATCAAATATTTTGTTTGATTTTCACTTTTACTTTAATTTCTGATGTTTTAGGCATAGGAAGCCGGATCAAAGCCGATTAGTTAAGGATAACTAGTTATCAGAGAAAGCAGAGTTTTTTTTAATGAGTTAACTTCAGGTTAAAACATTTATTAATCGAGACAATTTCCACAGTTACTATGTGTTACAAAAGTTCTCGTGTTTCATAAATAGTATTTACTGACGAAGAACCCTTCAATAAATATTAGAGTCAGTACTATTGAGGTTTCTATTATTTATTTATTCATTCATTCATAATTAAGGTTGTGACGAGGAACGTCTGCTGAGATCGTGTCACGAAAAAGAAAATGGCAGTAATAATAATAATAGGGCAGAAGACATACCAATTAAATGCGAATAAATAGTAAATATCAGTTTCCAACAAATAATCCTTTCCCTTTGTGACAAATTTGTAAACCACAATGATGGGAAAACATCCAAAAGTTATACCCCTTCGTTAATGATATATAATGAGTAGCAAACAGGTGTTTATTTTCCTCAGTTCTCCATCCTTTGGCAGTAGGAGGAGCTTTGCGAATGGTAAGAATCTCTAGTTCGATTGTTCGACACACAGGGCCCGACTTTGACCCAATGGGGCCCTGGGCAAAGCAGACTTTTGGGGCCCCTTCCAAGGACAGATCCAGAGGGAGGCCATGTGCCCCCCCCCCCCTCCAGGAGTAGATTTCCACATGAACATGTGGGACACTCACCAAGGCCCCTCCCATAAATTCAGACCGGAAATTCAAAAAATTTTCGACCAACAAGTCAGACATTTGAAAAATAATAATAATAATGATAATGTGTTAATTAATTTGCTTTTAATGTTAATAAGTAAATTCAGGAAATTTTCTTTTGAAATGAATATAGTGGGTGCACTGTGCCCCACCCAGGATTTTTTTTTCTGTATCCGCCACTGCCCACCTTTACTGAATTAACCTAAAACCAAATTTTCAAAAATATGTACAACTTAATACTAAATTTTAGGGCCCTGGGCAAGTGCCCCACTTGCCCATGCGGAAATCTGGGCCTGTCGACACATTTGAGAGTCTGCAGGACGTAACCCCTCAAAACTTTGAGCCTTTGTTATTTAGCTTTAATATTCATTCATTCTTTTTCAATGGTTCCCTGAAATAATTGACAAAAAATCGAATCGTAATGCTGGCTTCGATGGATTTCCGATTAATAATTTGCCCAGGGTTAGGAGGAAAATCGAAGGGCTGTCTTATATTCCTTCTTCACAATCAAAGAAGGGAGGAGGGAGTTGCCCACAGACTCTTAATTTTATTTCTTCAACCATCCCTTCCCGCATAAGACTGGCTTGAACTCTGTTCCATTGGCTATTAAACCGATGCATTTGCCTATAATAGATCAGCAGACCACGCTGAGAAGCTTTCTGGCTTAGCCAGTCAGGTACTTTACCTTCTAGACTCTAGAAGGTCCATGTGCTCTAGAATCTATACCACATGGATGTACGAGCAATGTCATTTTCTGAAGAACCGAAACATTTTCTTTGGTCATGAGTCTTTTCTGAGGAAGAATTCTGATAATTACAGAAGTAGTATTTACTTTAAGAAATATTCTTCCATTTTCGTCGAGCTAAATGGACTCATTTCTATCAGAAGAAATACATGAAAGTGTTCTTCGACAGACACGAAATTCTTGGAGGCCCTCTTACGAAACCAAATTACCTAAGCTCAGACATTCCCAGCACAGATCTAAGGTAAGGACATTCCACCATTACCTGTCCAGAACAGATAAGCCATTTTACTTCTTTCGTAACACTCTCTTATAAACTGAGGTGATTTTTTTTTTAATTCTTCGTCTTTTGTTCGCTAAATGCAAGCTCACTGAATACTTGACAGCGTCTCTAAAGAGACGTTGAAAAAAAAAAGTAAGAGACTAAAACGATTCCGTAAGGAGAAAAAGAATTTTTGTTTCTTTCAGACTTTTTTATTAGCGAATTATATGCATTTATTGGATTAGTACGGTGTGGCAACAACTAAAGAGCGTGTGAAAATGTCCCTAATGGAGCCACCACTTTCGATTTCAAACGACATTTTTATATTCTGGCACGGAAAATTCTACGACTCATGGATGAATAGTTCGGCTCCCATCCTCTTAAAATATGTGCCGTAATCATTTTAGTAGTTATTGTACGGTTGCAAGATCAATGGATCATCTAGCGGAATAATTGCCGTTTTTAGAAGCTGTAAAAAGTTTGCTCGGCAATTATGACAGCCTTTTTTAGAACAGGCCATAAGTATGGTAATCTCAGAGGAAAAATTCTGCCCTTTCCATTAACACCTGACCTAGAATACGGGGGAAAGATGCTGAATTCTGGGGCTGCAGATGAACTCTTGCGCGTTATTAAAAATGCGCCATTTTCGACTGATGTAGCCGATCACAGCACTTGGTTTCATAATAGGCATTGTTATGACAAAAATTAGAAAACATTTATGCGTTGTAGAACAAGTCGTGTATTGTCTATAACATACTCCAATTACAACGTGAAACTTTTTTTGTTTTCATGTGAAATAAATTACCTAAGTTCGGACATTCTTAGCATAATTTTAAAATCGGGCAATTGACCTGCCATGACTAACTGTCTGTCATAGTTATGTGTAGTGAGATACAAATTTAGAACGTTTTCGTTCAAAATAGTCTTTTTGAAATATTTTCAACTAGCCGGGCTTCGCCCAGCTACCGAATCACTTGACACTCGAATCACAGTTCACTTGAATTAAAAAAATTTTTCACTTTTAATTGCCAAAAAATCCCCAAAAATCAGCAATCTTCAAATGATCTATTTATGATTAAAAAGTTTGAATTAAATGTATGAAAGACAGAAAAAGAATTGAAAATTAGACGATGAAACATTTCTTTTCAGTGATTCATTTTTTAGTGAGAATCACGCTTTGTTTACATCGTCAAAGATGGATGATCTCACAGGAGACGCCTCATTAGAATCCAAATAACTCAAACTATTGAAGTAACAGATTAAGTGTACGCAAAAAAAATATCAGTTTTTAAAGCTCTTTCCAAATATGTAACATTTATGTACTTTCACGGAAAAAAATTCATCGATTTCGACATTTTCAAACATGGCCGAATTTCATAACGTATGCCATACCGGAAACGGTCTACCCGGAATTGTTCCGCCGACAAAGTTTTTCTTTTATTTATATAGAACAGGGCTGGCCAACCTTTTTTAGTTGGCGGTCGACTTTTCTATAATTTTTTATTCGGCGATCGACGAGTTCTCATTTTTTAAATGGAAAATGAGCCGCTTATCACTAACATATTCCATTTATTTATGAAATTATGGCTCGCGATCGACTAAAATCATGTCGAATATCGACTGGTCGATCGCGATCGACCGGTTGGCCACCCCTGATATAGAAGATACGCATTTGTTGTGATTAGGAAAATACTGAGAGGAGAGTTTCCCATAGTTTAACATAAGGTTTGCACATCTGCGACGCCTTAACTGTTGCGACTTAAAGTTGCTGTGTACTAAGCCCCACTGGATTCGCTCGCCTCAATGTTAACCTATGGAGAAAATGTGTCTACTGTGGACAGCTCCATAAAAGCCGATCGTCCAATAAAAATGACATTTGCAGGTAGCCCGAATTTTTCTGCACCTTGCAACAGGATTCATTGTATGAATTGCGTCCACGAAAGGGATTGAGGAGTGTTTGAGACACACTATACCAGATCCCCCCCCCCGAATAATTTAAATTTTAAAATATGTGCATTTAAAAAAAAACGAAAAATGCCCCAAAATGTCAAATTTCTTTCTCTATTGCGGAGTGTGTATATATATATATATATATATATATATATATATATATATATATATATATATATATATATAACAGTTCCGTAACTGACTCATTCATTCACTGACTGACTGACATACAACGCACAGACCAAACCGCTGGAACTAAAGGGCTGAAATTTTGCATGGCGATTCTTCTAATAGTGTAGGGGTGCACTAAGAAAGATTTTTCAAAAATTCTTCTTAGATTTTTTTAAATTAAATTTTTAAGCTGTTTTAAACTTTTTTTACGTTTGCATTTAAAATAATACATTGAGGGTTATAAAATTTATATCACGAGAAAGATCATAAAAATTCCTTCAAAATGAAATTTTTTTCGAATTTTTACCTCCATTTCCTGAATTTTGGTGAATTTTTAAAGATTAATTTTTAGAATTTAATTTATTAAATGCTGATCACGTGATTTCTTTTTCTGGTACTTTCAATAAATTTATCGTCACGTGCGTAACAACTAAATAGACAAAAAAAAATATTTTTTTCTCTTTCTAATGCAGCAGACGATTGGATATTATCCAAAAAAAAATGCATATCCCTTACGATTTTTTTATAAATATATATATATATATAGATAGATATATATTTTACATCAATTGTATACATTGATCGTCGCATTTATTATAAGTATATATATTTATTTTTTGGCATAAATTGCATACGTTGACCGTTGTATTTAATTTGAATGTACTCCGTAGCGAAGCGCGGGTTTTCAGCTAGTCTATATATATATATATATATATAAACTTTGAATCCAAGACGGCCATCCTCGGACACATCTTCTCCATAGGTTAACATGGAGACGAGCGAATCCAATATGGTTAGTGCGCAGCTGCTTTAAATTGAGCTCAAGATCTGTACCACCATTTTTAATCATTTCATTTATACGCCAGACGATTGTCAAAAGATAGACTGGAATACTTTCGTTACACGTATCAAGAGAGGGGAAAAAGAAAACGATTTTCATATTATGAGACAGAATTTTTGTTTTGTTGCTCGCATTTTTTGGAGAAGGTAACAAAGGCTTCGGAAATTAATAAAGAAAAAAAAAATGATTCGCATTTTTTATTCCCTCGAAGCTGCACCCTTAGCGGTATTTTCTTCTCCGATAATGGAATTTGAGAGATCTGGGAGCTGGAACCAGGCTTCTACACTTTTTTTGTTCATTACCTTTCCAAGGCCACTCGGCAAGTGATTCGGGAGACCTGAGTGGTAGTGTGCAGATAAACATGCTAATTCCGAGCCATCTGTCTTCGCCTCTCAGACATATTTATCAGTACCCCTTTCGCAAACTGCCAATCTCGAACACATACGGGTGACCTGGAGATAACAAAAAAAAAATGTATAAACTGAAAAATTGTCCGACATGTTTGTCAGATGTGTTAAATGAGATGAGTGCAGTTATTAGGCTATACGTGTAATTATATGAAATAGAATTAACTGGATATCACATTCTTCACATTTAATTATCTATATATTTTAAGTTGCTAAGACAACTTTTCGGGTAGTCCGTCAGAGACAACTACTGCATCAATTTACTTCATTTTGGTCTTAAACGAAAGATTGTTGTAATCTGTAGATTTGTCAAATTTGGTTTTTGTAACCGCAATTTCTATTAATGGGCGATAATTTACAATTCAAAATTGATTTCTGCGCATGCTCAGTGGCATGTTTCAAACTGGCTTTAGTAACTCACTGTTTCTGCGCATGCTTGACATGTTTTAATGATAAACACGTATATTCCGAGGGGTTTCTAGATCTCTCTCTTCCATTTTTTATTTTTATGATAATTATGTTTGGGAAATATAAGGTTAAACCTCACGGAAATTGTTTATTTCGCTCTGCTAGCGATAATTTACAATAAAATAAATTGCTTTCTGCCCATGCCCGGTGACATTTTTAAATCTGGCTTTAGAGACTCACTAAGCACGAGGCCGCTTAAACACATTAATTTGTTTCTGCGCATTATTATGATTTTCAACATTTGGCAATGACGTGTTGAGTATAATCTGTGTATTAGTACATTTCTTTACTATCTAGCCGTCATGTTTTGACGGGTACCAGCTAGTGCTGTATAATTCTCGATTCTTTTAATTTGCGGGATATCTTCAGGGAAATAGGGTGCATTAATTACTCTGATTCGTGCAATATGAAAATGTGTTTTAGGGAAACTTCTCAAACATTTAAATTTTTGTTTCAATAAATTTTAATACAATAGTACAGAGGCTGTTCACACATTTTTTAGACGATGTATATTGTATTCACAAAACTAAATTACATAAAATTCTTGTGTTTTAAATGTTCTATTTGACATCCCTTATTCTGAACTATCTTTCGACACCGCAATTTCCAGGATAATAATGCCTTTTGAAGTGTCAGAAGAGGTATTCTATCCCATTCCTCCTGAACAGCTTTCCAGAGTCCTGTAAGGGTTTTGGGACGACGTTTGGATAATGCAGATTTTAAAAGTCCGAAAGCACAAAAATCCATAGGTGATACATCGGGAGATTTATTAGGGATATCAGTGAAGGGTATGGCCTTGATACCAGTTTTTTGTTCCATTTCTTTTAGGAAATTTACAGTGGATTTTGATGTGTGACTGCTAGCTTTGTCCTGATGGAGTCTCACAGATTGATGGCACTGTGGGTAAAGCGATGGTATTTCATTCAGAAAAATTGGCGATAAAATATGTTCCTGATAGTATTTGGAGTTAATCTTGACATTTTTTTTTCCACTCTCTTTATTTTTAACTTGCCATTATAAGTAAAACCAGCAACAATCATGAATCCCTTAGAAAAACTTTCTTTCGATTCTTTGAACCATGTACTTAAATTTTTTTCTCCCCTTTTATGATAATAAATGGCTCTTTTTTTGTTGCAATCATTTAAATACACATATGATTCATCTATTGGGACAATTGTTTTCCATTTTTCTTTGGATAAGTGTTTCTCATATAGAATTCTGCAGCGTGTCCTGCGTTCAGCGATATGATTTGGAAGAAGACGATGCACATTGCGGTTTTTCGCTTTCTTAAGATTTAAATCAACGTTTATCATTTTGTTTACAGTGGACACCGAGCATTTTAATGATTTTGCAACTGTCCTTTGAATAGGGGGATTTTCTTTTAACATTAAACAACGCACCTTTGCAATAGTCGAAGATGTCCGTTTTTTTCCTTGGATACTTGTTTGGAAGTTTTGACCCACTTGAGGCTCCAATTTGACGTTTTTTCCTTTCTTGTTGACGATATTACCTATCGACGCTTTAGATATCACAAAACCATGACTCTCACATCGTTTTTGGATAACGGAGTATGCATATTTCTCTTCGGAAAGAGCATAAATGTAGCCTTCGAACCACTGCTTTGTTAAAAACGCCATTTTGAATAAAAACAAAACTTTCAAGCCGCAGACGATAATTTTGACTTTTAAAAACATAGTACAATTGCAATTATTTCTTTTGCAGCAAACGATTTTTTATTACCGCTTACCAAAATCGTCTAAAAAATGTGCGAACAGCCTCTGTATATGCACAGTTTCGAAAAATTTTAATTGGGTGCCTTAATAGTGTAATCTTTTTGTTCTCGGTAATCTAGTCTTGAATTCTTCTATGCGTTCCAAACAGAAAGAAATTGAAAGAATATTGTCCTTGTGTTATTTGGAGACCGTTTTCCTCTAGTTAAATTTTGTTTTATAGAAGGTTCAATTTTCTTTTGTATTTAGGAAAATTTTACGTATGTTTATAGTCACCCCTCCCATTCAAGAAACATTTGGATATCCTTTTGATGCAAAAAAAAAAAAAAAAAGCAATTCTGAAAAACAGGGAAGACAGCTACCTGCTGCATCCGCAACTAAGAGTGTGGCATTTGTTCTTTGCAATGAGGGAAGTAAAAGAAACGATAATGTTCTAAATAGTAGCGTTTAGACAGTATTTATAATTCTAGTCTTTTTTGTATCGATAGACAGTAACTACAAGTAACAATCAATGTAAAAAAGATGTTGATTCTCTAAGGAGATGCCTAAAGTAGTAAAATAATATTTATCTGTGTGTGTGTGTGGGGGGGGGGGAGCATAGTTTAATCATAGAAAATAATTTTATGATACGACAGGTTTTTACACGATTTTAAGTCATTGGTTTGGAACGTTTTTTGTGTATACTACACACACATCTGTTATAAGTGCATTTAACCATCTCGTTTGTTAAAGGATATAACGGCGCTGGCTCTGCCAAACTTCGAAACCAATCACTTGATAGACAGACAGCTTAGCTGCTTTCCGGATGAATGTGCTGACCTTTATTTCTTCTTGGCATGTCATGATCCTTCCGAATTTACCATATTATAAGGACAGTAATAAAGAACCGCTGACCCAGTAAAAAGCTTTCATTAATGCTTTGATTTTTGACTAACTTTTCAAAAATCAAAAATGTTACCTTTCTCACTGAAATCTACTGACTGTCTTGACTGCATTGGCTTGTGAAACGATTTTCAGACGTGCCGAATATGGAACTCGCTGTTCAGTCAAAGAATAATTTAACTGTACATCCAAAGCGAGCGAGTTTTCAAGCTACTGCTTTTAAGTTAGACTAGTTCTCATTCATAATGTCTAATTTAGAAACTCGAAAAGTGTTTGTCGGCAATTCTTTCGAAGCCTACAAGTGTCGCATAAAAGAAAAGTGGAGCAGTAAATAAATACAGAAATAATTAAATTTCGAAATTAACCTCGAACGAGCTTTCCGTGAGAACTGCCGCTGTTTTGCCGTTAATATTCCACGTTCTGAATTCCAAAACGATCTGACAAAAGGAATCATGTGGAGTGATATTTTAAGCCTGAGCAGGTTTTTGTTTACAGTTAGTCCGGACCCATCCATTATGGCTAACGGTTTTCTTTTTCGCAGATTTTGGCATCATTCCAAGCGTTTAATTGCTTTAAAAAACAAATACGGTGTTATTTTCAAGGTAACTATTCGATCGCGTGTTCTTGACACATATATGTCATTTTTATCTTTCTCATTTGCTAGCCGTTAGCTGTTTGGTTAATTGTCACCTTCGAATTCGTTATTCTGGGCAACCCGAAAGGTACGGCCTGTACACACAGGTGTTCGCGTCTGTAAAGGAATGTTACAACGCAAATGATACGAAAAACTATTATTGTTAACACTAGAAAGTATGTTTTAATTATATAGACTACCTGAATGGTGCCATAAGTTATGCACTACCGTTATAGATTTAACATTGCGTAGTAGGAGAATTCGAAATGTTTTCCAGTTTAAGAGAGTAGCCTAGGTCTTTTAATAATATTTATTTCATTATAGCTGTAATCACTGTTGTATCTTTTAAAGAAATTGATTTTGTGTACTTAATAAATAGTAACTACATGCTTAAACCGTTTGAAATTTGCGCATTTTTTGAGGCATGTAACACTCTTTTACATGCTCCTACACATTACTGGATCTTAAGTGTTTTAAACTATTTTAAAACGTTTTTAGCTATTCAAGTTTTACCGAGGAATAAATAGACAATATTATATCAAAACAGAATTATTTCTATCTGAGAAGAATTTTTCCAAATCAGTGATGTTATTCAAGATATCGTTTGAGAAATGCTCTACTTGTTTTGGGTTGAATTATAAATCGCTAAAATTGTTTATCAATAATTCATAAATAGATTAATAAATAAAATGTGCCAGCTATTTTTTTTTTTTAAAGTTCTATGTTGCGCTTTTTATCTATCCACAAGTTACCTCTATGATCCGGAGATACGCATCTAGAAAGGGCCTCTTCCATTTTCGAAACCACCTGCGTGACGTGATTGCTCGGCGAAAGAAATGTGACACCCGTCTGTTTTCATTCTCGCAAATAAACGGGTGTCGATTGCCTCCCCATTCTTTTCTCCGTCCCCGAATTTCGCAACTGGACTCCGCTTTGAGACACTGACGAGAATGCGAAAAACTTGACCCAGATATCGTCTGCTCGGATTCTGGCCTTTTCAGCCCGAAATGCAAAAGCCTACTTCTGCCGCTCTTTTAAAAAGGTGAATAATTTCCTGCGAGAACAACAAAAAGGGTTAAAACGTTCGCAGCGGGAAACGAACTTTACGAAGACAGAGAACACCTTTTTTGCGTTCGAAAGTGGAACGTGAAATGGGAAGACCTACGTAACCCAGATCGAGGGTAGTAACACACGTTCTGTTCGCAAGCATCTGTAAAGAATAGGTGAGCGATACACATGCTTGATAACAACCTTAGATGTTTAACCGATATCTAATATCAAACACTATGGATTAATCACAGCACCGCAATTTCGGTACCAGTCACTTGATTTGAGAAGTTTGGGGCTAAAGGGCAATCAAAGACAGTGAGAAACAGAATAAATAATATAGGTACCTATAAACCTGTTAGATATTTTAACTGCATCATAAAGTAGCGCTATACTGGTTCACTATTGTGACTTCACTTTTCTATCGATCCATCAGAGTGTAGTTTGTGCTATTAACTATTATTTGTTGTTTTAAAATAGCAGCAGCTTGCTGTTGAAATAAACATGTAAATAGCATATCACACTGTCACGAGAAAATTCACATTTTTTTTTTTAAAGCACTATTATTTTGAACTGTTTATTTTGTTTCTAATTTTGAGCTATGGGTTTCGACAGACGTAAACATGTTCGAGATGAAACACTAATATTTTTATGCCCTTAGACTACTGTCAGTCTGTCTGTAATTTTATTTTCTCTAAAACTAACTACTGCCGTGAAACGAAATCAGTACAAAAAATCCAGGCATCCAATTTGTCGAAAGACTGAAAATTCGATTTTTTAAAAAGACTGTTTGGGGAAAAAAAATCTTGAAATACGGAAGTATTTTAATGGTGTTTTTACTGCGATTGTTTTAATTCTGTTTGTTTATGCTGAATCAAATGGACCACTTACATATCACCACATGTTTGTAGTCTCACAATGTGACTCAAATTATATGATTGCCTCTATGTCGTTAATCATGTTTATCATAAGACGTTAAAATGGCTTACTACGTTTATTTAATTGCCAAAGAGAGACCTCTTCCTGTTTTATTTATTTTTTTAAGTATTTAAACTGATGTTGTAGTGATAGCATTCCAGATATAACTCTCGTATAATGATTAAAATTTTCAGACTGGCATCAGCAACGCTGTGCAAGAAAGAATGTTAATTTTCTTATCTCAAGTGAGCGTTCACTCAAACGTGCTGGAATCCTGAATCAGAACGAATCGCGTATTTTCCAGTTAATACCTTTTTCTGCTCCGAGCGAAATTTGTTCCCGATTTGTTGACTTTTAAAATAATGAATTATTTGAAGGGGTGATGAAAAATGAAAAATTGAGGTCAGATGAATAAATAACTCCGCCAACGTGCAGTCTTGCCTGACAGTGTCTGTCTGATTGTGTTAATCAGTTTTCATTACAAATGCACGTGTTTATTACACGCTGTGATTCCGATTACGTGATTTAACCTAGAGCGTGATTTTTGCTCGATTGCCGTGAGAAAAAAAAAGAAATTATCGTTTGCGGTGGGTATCGTTTGGAAAGCATGATTGTTTTATTTTATTTTATTTTTCGTTTGAAGATTGTTTGATCGCAGGTTTATTCTTTGATTCACGAACTTATTTAGATGCACGAAATTTCTCATGAAGTGTGTGGTGAACTCGAAATATAAATATGAACGCATTGCATGTTTCGAGCTTGAATCACTGTAACTGACTGGAGAAGGAAGGAATGATGAATTATTTTGTTTCAAACGGGGTTTTCCTCAGAGATCTGAGATTTAGACTCGATTTATTTTCTTGCATTTACACCATTTCAAACAGAGTAGGAGATTCTTTTTAACAAATATATCTCGTGAAATAGAGAAAAATTATCAAAAAATATGCTATACAGTTTCGATTTTTGTTAAGTTTGTAAGTTATGCCTAATAGAATATGTTGAAAGTTATGTTTACGCACACACACACACACACACACACACACATATGTGTGTGTGTAAGTAAGTAATGATACGATTACAAATTTAATATAGCTTCACACCTGAATTGGACTTCAGTGGACCCAAAAAGTTTTTCTTTTGGTTCAATTCATACCACGTTTAAAAGTAAAAAATTATAAGAATAATCATGCAAGTTACAAGGAAAAATAAACTAATGAAAACTATAGAAGAACGCTTAAAGGAGGGGGGGGAGGTTACCACACGTGAGACTTTTATTCAAAGTTCAGTATTTCTAATGATCGAAGCCAAGTAGTTAAAAATAGAAGATACATGTGTTATTTCAACTGTCACAGTATTTTATATCGTTTCTAATATTTTTTTCTCTTCTTTTTTGCAGAATCGGTCTCAATGGTTTTGAAAATCCAATGCGGGACCCTAAAACAGAAGAGGCCAAAAGACACATCGGACATGTAAGTGTACAAACGGATATTAATGCTTTGCAGAAGATAGTTTGTTTCTACATATGAGTGAGTCTATGTTTTGTTGTAAACAAAATCGATGTTTTGTTGCATTTTAACATTGATGTTCTGTAAACTATCATCGATACGATGGTAAAGGAACTGCGTAGTGCATGTTTTGGCGAGATTGGTAAACGAGACGGGAGTTATAAAGTCAGCCTGGATATTTTCAAGACGACAACTTAATATTTCAACGGAGCTTATAAATATCCAGTATTGACTCATAAGCCGCCATCTAAGTTTCCCACTCACGGCAAAACATACGCCAAGCATCGCAGTTTAATGAACATGTCGCTGTTAAATCGGATGGGTTCTCCGGACACCCAAAAAGTCGCCAAGCTCACCACAATTCTCAAAAGTTTCGTCAAAGGATCATTTATTGAAATCCAGTGCTCAGTGACAGTCAATAAACAGTATTGAACACAAAGTAAACATAAATTAAGGATGAATAAAGAATATTTACAAATGCTTAGAATTATTTACAGCTGTTTGCAACAATATAATAGTCCAGTGGGCTCTTCTGAAATTTTTTGAAAAAGAAAAATAAATCTAACATTGAACCAGGGGAAAAGTAAGCACCAGTTTTCTGTTGTTTATGTCATTGACAGATAGCTAACCTATTTGCGTTTCTCTAAGATCTCAATTTGCTTCGCATTTTTACGTGCACATTGGTTTGTCCAAAACTACGTTCCCCCCCCCCCCCCCAACAACTTCGAATTCCCCAGGAAGGTGATTCATTCTTAAGGAAGTATCGCCGTATCTAGTTCACTATTGGTGAACTATCAATTCCTATTTTTATTTTACGCAGATTTAGATGCAGTGAGAGCTGGAGAAAAATAATTCATTTTTATATAATAGGAAATAATTTCCCTTTGAAACTTCACGTGCAAAGTAAAAGGACTGACATGAAATCGTCCAGAAATTCTGGTTTTCCCCCCAACAGTGTGCTTTAGAGAGCTCGGATGGAGAGTTTGTCGAAAGTGTCCTTTATAATCCTTTTGAGGTGACTACCAATTTCCTGGAAGTATAAGCGTATCTGTGATAGTATCTATATGGCGGCCATTGTTTCATTGTTGGATTGTCTAGATAGGTTAGGGCTCTTTGATGAGTGCTCTAGATTGCCTTTCGGTGCTGCCGAAAGTGTGCCCATTAATGCAATCCATAAATTCCAGTCGTTTAATTCCTCTTCCGAGTAGCCGAGAAAAAGAGCATACCGTCACGAAGTGCAACAGAGAGTAAGCACGTAACACCTAACTCTAACCGTTAAGTTAAAAGAAACGGTATCGTGGTTGGATATCTGACGTCACCGCGCAGCACTAGATATTTCGATTCAGCAAAAATCTACTGCGGCTGCGCAGTGTTCATAGTGGTCTATTCGCCCAAGCGCACATCGTGTTGCCCAGCCATAGCAACTAGCATAAGGGCCTGTTCACATAGGAGTCCGTTGCGTTAAGTAAAATATGACGTTGAGACGAAAATAAACCAAACATAGGCGTTAAAAATTTCATTGCTAATCGTTTGGAGGCCTATGATTGGTTTATTTTCGTCTCAACGTCATCTTTTCCTTAACGCAATGCAACGGACTCCTATGTGAACAGGCCCTAACAACGTGCTTACACAAGTGGACTTTTCTTTCTACCTCATTTTTTGGCAAAAATATCATTCCTCGGGCTCGAGAGATGACGATGGCAACGTGCGATGTGGAAAAGAATGGCGTTGCCTGGGTAACCAAGTGATGAAAAAAGTTCTTGCTTTGAGGCTTTGGCTGGAAATTTCCAGCAGAATTGCAAGACGTTGTCTTCCGGCTGTCTGTCTTCAAACGCATTGACGCGCTTCTATCCCCGTGTGTGTCACATATGTAATTGGAGTATGATATAGTATAGTGGAATAGGAGCGAGCTATTTGCGGATATCAGTGGCGCCAAATTCGTTTGTATGCACTTTCTCGCCAAGGCATAAATCACTTGGCAAAAAAAAAAAAAAAACGCAAAAATTCCTCGGCCGCTATAAAAGTCAACTGGATGAAGGTTCGGGCTATCGAATTTCGAAGATGAGTGTTCCGATAAAGACGTAGAATATCGATGCCCGGGTTGAGTGACCAGGGCAGTGGCCCCAGTGTGGGTTTGGGCCCTTTTCTCGGAAGCTGGTCTCACCCATACTTGGGAGCGTGAGATATGAGTGGGGTGGAGGTGTTTGGAAGCTGCGGCGATTCGGGGCACGTACGCCATTAGTGTTTTGTGACACTGGGTGTTTTGGATGCTGTTCATGATTTTGGAAGGCCTAGAACTTTTTCACAGCTTGATATCGGGAGTGGAGATCTCGGGCGAGGTGTACTTTAGATCTTAATCCGTCTTAAGTGATAGAAAAATTTGTGGGAGGGTTGTAGAACGGTTTGCATGCACTGTTCTTGAACATGTGTTTTTGTAAAGTAATTCTTTCGGCAACTTTCACCCACAGAAAATGAAATGTCTGAATAAAATACCAGGGAACCTTTGAAATACATTCCTAGATCTTTTATAAAAAGGTTATAGTTTTTTGGGATAAAAAAAGAAGGAATCACTATAAATTTATTCGTTAATATGCAATTATAACTGACTTTTTAAATTTCTGGAAAAATTATATATGTGTGTGTGTGTGTGTGTGTGTGTGTTTGTTTGAAAGTGCTTATCGTTTTATTCTTTCGCCACTAGATGCCAGCCCCAATTAATGTAATTCTAATGTTTTAGAATTTTAATAGTTTGGTATTCACGGAATGGCAACTAGTAGTAATGTTTGTTTTTCTTTAGAATTAAGTTTGAAATGAAGTAAGATGGATGTGTTTGGGTTTTAGCTTCGTGCTAGAATAACGTTGTGATACTGTTCTGAATGTTTGAACTGTGCATATAAAAAAAACTGTGTGAAAATAAAATACCTTGTCTTTTGTGTCGTTACGCATGGATGATTATTTACAGACCTTTTTTTATGAATTACCATCAACATTAATCCGATGATAAGAACATTGGCTTTCGCCAATATGATTAATGACATTTTTGTTCCATCTGGTTAGAGTTAAACGTAACATAATAATAGTAAAGATAAATAGAATAGAAAAAAATCTTTCATAAATTTATTATGACAAAATTTGTATTTTCATTCCATAAAACTAAAATAATTCTTATTAATGGATATTTTCTTTACAGTCATCTACTTATATAGAGTAATTATGTGTTTTAATGTTGTTAAATTTTCGCAAAACATGACAAAAGCACGATCAGAATTTATTTTTCGCACTTCTAATACCTGGGCGCGTATTAGGTTCTTTCAAATTTTTTCTGGAGTAACTATTTTTGTGTCAGCTTCAAGATAAAGATATTTCACGACAGCTTAAAAACGTTGCAAGAAGACTGAAAAAAAAGAGAGTTTCAAAACCATCGATGTAAATAACCTAGACGGAACTACAGTTGATCAAAACGTGGCGTTAACAGTTTTTTTTTTCCACCGTGAAGCAGACGATACCGTAATTAGAGATTAAACGTACATGAGAAAAAACCAGCGTCTGGAGCATAAAAACTTTGAACTTATATTTTCAGACGATTTTCGTGGTTTTGAACCGTAACCGAGAATTGGGGGGAAAAATTAATTTCCTGTGACGTAAAAAAGACGATATCATTAAAATTTGCGTTGAAAATTATAAGAAAATATACCCTTAGAAAAAAGTGTTCGAGCTGCCAAACTTTTTGCCGCTGGTAGTCTGTTTGAGATAGGAAAAGAAATTAACGTTTAAATGTTTTTAAAAATTTGTATGATTTTGTTTAATTATATCTTTAATCTGCTGATAAGCAAAATTTTCGCTTCGATTTAAATGCTAGTTGAACCATCAACATTTTAAAATTAGGCATCTTCTTCAGAGTCTATGAAAGCCAACACCAGTTATTGGTTTATATATTATTAAAACAGAATATCGCTTTGCGGCTCATCAGTTCACATCACAGATTCTCCATTCCAGGCTTAAGCTATGGGAAATTTCCTCGGTATTTTATTAATCACAGATTAGCAACTGCATTTTTTAATCTGTTTTGCTGCATTAGCATATAAATCTTTCAATGTGATGCGCGTGTTTTTCCAAAAAAAATTTTTATTTAAATTAATTTTCAAAAGAAAAACAATTTTAATTATCTAGTGATATATGTCAATAAAATTAGTACCCCGTAAAAAATCAAGTACGGAAAAATTTTAAATTTGAAAAACTACGCGTTTTTTTTTAATTATGTATACATTCGTAATAATAATAAAAAATCTTGAAAAAGAATTCTTAAATTATGTTAATTACTAGCGGAACACCCGTGCTTCGCTACGGAGTACATTCAAATTAAATACAACGATCAATGTATGCAGTTAATGCCAATATATATATATATATATATATATATACACAGTTGCCTCTCTGTTTAACGACTTTCAAGGGACCGTGAAAAATCGTTCTTAAGTAGAGATCGTCCTTAAACAGAATTTGTGAAAATATAACATTTCCCATAACGTCGGAGGGACCAGGACTGGGCAATATCGTCTTTAAACAGAGAGCGTCGTTAAACAGAGAGCCAACTGTATATATATATATTTATTTAATAAAAAAATCGTTACGGATATTTTTATAGACAAAATAATATAGAAGAAAATATTCAAATTAAATACAACGGTCAATCTATGCAATTAATTTGTATGTTTAATATCTATAAAACATACTAATTCGAATTAAATTCTTAAAAAACTTCCATCTCATTGAGTCTAGTGGTTAAATTTTATCTTGTACCGCAATATTAATATTTTTTGTCCATTTATTTCGCTGTTATGCACGTGACGCAACATTAATTTAAAGTATCACAAAAAGAAAAGAAACCACGTGATCAGCATTTAATAAATTAAATTCTAAAAATGAATCTTTAAAAATTCACCCAAAATCAGAAAATGGAGGTAAAGATTCGGAAAAGTTTTCATTTTAAAGGAATTTTTAGGATTTTTCTCGTGATATAAATTTTATAACCCTCGGATTATTATTTTAAATGTAAACTTTAAAAAATGCTAGAAAAACAGCTTAAAAATTTAATTTAAAAAGATCTAAGAAGAATTTTTCAAAAATATTTCTTAGTGCACAAATATTTCTTAGTGCAAATATTTCTTAGTTTATTCTAACATATATAAATAATCATTTTATGAAAATTGAAGAAAAATTATGACGCATGGAACATTTTGAACTTACCGAAACGACATGAAAACTTGTTTTGAGAAAATGGCATTTAAGGTTTTAATTTGACTAACATTTCTATTGTTTACGTTTGAAAAAAAAATACTTATAACTCGGTTAATAATGATCGGATCAACATACTTTTTTTTAAAATTTAAAGCTGGTGAGTTGCAGAATCATTTTCTGAAAGAAAAAAAAAATCGTTTTGGGGACATATTTTTGTCAATCTGAAGGTCTTGCCTTAAGAAATAAATGCGAAGAAATTTATTATTACTGTTGCCTATTTATTATTATTTTTTTTATTTTTACTGTCGCCTTAAAAAATAAATGCTCGCCGTAAAGAAATCAGTGCTCAGCTTGCCGTTCTGTTCGTAAGATCGTTCAAAATACTACTCCCTAGGAGATTTTATGTTCACGTAGACTAGTCTAAATCAGCTTCAACACCGGAGATCGTGAAGGAGTTGATGTTTTGAGGTGGGCTAACCCTTTCCCTTTTTTGCATAAAAATCAGCTAAAAAATGCATTTTTCAAAACAAAAATTATCATTACCATCCCACTGACACACAAACAAAAAAGGGTAACCTCAATTACCCCGTGGCACGAACTGTTTTAGCGAATCAGACGTCTTAACTACTTGTGCGTCTGATTCAAGAACGTCATTCCCCGGTAATCACGGCACATGGTGCTTTTACCCCTCGCGCCACATCCGTAAATCAAGAGGGCAATCAAGAAAAAAAATCACCCCACCTCATTCCATAAAAATCCCACAAAGCTCCTTATCGGCCCGAGAACAACAAAAGACATTAGGCGCACATTTCTCGATACGTAGGCAGATTCCGGTAAGCACCAACTCCCTTTTGTTCTCTCCCACTGATGCCACCAGATATTTTGTAATAACTCGGCAATGGGAGTCGTCGGAACGGTGAAATGCGAGCCGCGTTCGTTTGGTGCTACTGACCCCGTGGTGCAGATGATGGGCCGCGAGATTGCGAGATTTTTGTCTTAAATGCTGAGGTAGAACTACTTTCGCCAGTCCCGACGGTGCATCCCGTGAGCTCGAAATTGTAAAGATTCTCAGGAGAGATTGAGAACAATCGAGAGTCATTCAGAAATAGAATCTTTCCAGGAATGATGCCAGTACAAAAAAAAAAAAAAAATGATCGAAGGACCGTGCTTTAATTTAATCAGCATTTTGATCCTAAATTTTGAGAAGCAATAGTTGTCTCACAGGTAGAAAAAAAATTATTTTAATTCGACTTTAAAATTTTTGTGTTTAACCCTTCAGCGGGCGTGCTCAACAGATATTCAACAGAATTTCAACAGATATATCATTGTTATTAGTGACGATAGTTCCGAGATATTTGGAACTGTGTTACATTTTCGAAAGTGCGCTACAGACAGTTTTAAGCAATTTAAAAGGACAGTCATCGGCAAATGTTGACTAGCACACTAATAAAGCACTATTCAGAGAGAGAGAGAGAGACATGACAAACTTCAACCCTTCAGCGCCCGTGTACAGAGTGCAACATTTTCGTAATTTTTGAATGGTTTGTTTTTACATGTAAGGTTTGAATGTTCTAAGCAGTTTCTATTTATAGCTACACCCTTTTTAATGCAAGTTTGATTTTCTGACCCTTGTATTCCTTTCCATTCATTATTAGTCGCGATTTAACCGTGGCAAACCGGCGATTATGCTGGATTACAATACGAAAAAAAGCAGGAGTTGATGTAGTCTATCTAATGTGCAGCTATTGCACGGTATCCCGCATATCACGAAGATGGACAATCTCGTTGTTTTTTAGGTTTTTGGACATAATAGGAATCCATTCGCATGTTGTCCTTAGATCCAACAAACCGGACAGTATTGAAATAAGGCGATTGTATCTGCATTCTTTGGCCTTTAATTATAAATATATCTCAATATTATAAACATTTTTTATCTTGTCATAAAACGCAGAATTATCATTTTCAATTTGAAAAAAAAAAAAGTTTATCACAAAAGGAATAATTAACGTTAAAAGAGACGTTGCACTTTGTGCCACGCGCCTGCTGGTGTTACAAAAAATTGGCTCGCTCGCTGAAGGGAAACGTCATGGGTCTTAGACAAGTATGACGAGAGAAGAAAAATCACATTTAGATTGAATGTAGTTTTTGAATAATTACAAGATAAAAAGAACTTTTTATATACCATGTTTTTAAATTTTCTGTTGAATCATATAAACTTGACAATTCTATGTATTAATAAATACTTTTTTAAAAATTTTTTGATGAATTATCCCATCAACTTGAAAGAAAATGAAGTTAATTGGAAGTTAACTTGCGTTTAACTTTTCGTTCCCGTTCCGGCCGATAGATGGCTGCACCCAGTCTACAAAACAAAATTAACTGAAAATAACTGAAAATGAATTTAATTCTGCTTAAAGATGGCTAAAAGTATTTAAAAAAAATGCATTGTCATCGTGTTCTGAGCTATTCTAAAGGTTTCAAATGTCTAACTAGTCGGGAAGTTAGTTAAAAATCGATTGCAAGATTTGTAAGGGACAAACACACAAACAAACAAGAAAGCAAGTTAATTAAAACATGGTAAAAATATCCATTATTGTGTCGAGGTTTAAGGAAACGCGTTCTCTCAAAATCTTTCCTTGCTTACAGGACAAAATAAATGTCTCGCATCACTACCGTGAGAAATCGCTCGAAGACTGTTCAAATCGATTAAATTTCTTTTATAAGATATATAAACTTAATTTTTGGTACAAAAATAACCAATTCATGTTATCATCTTCCTATTCTTGAGGCACAGATACTGAATATGAGTGGTCTTCAACTGGGAAAATTGTCCATCAACAGTCTTTCGAAATTTAACAAACGATCGAATGATCGAGTATCGAGTTTTGTGACCTAGATCTTAGTCCAACTGTAAAATTCAAAAGTGTATTGGAACTTAGAAAAATTTCAATCTATACAAAATATCTTTTTGGTTACTTACAGAGATTGTGTTTTTAGCTATTTCCACAGGCTACATATAGCTTCCTTTTAGGAGGCATTATTCTTTCTTTTTTTGACATTTATAAGGCAAATTCCGGTGAGATGACTGATGAAGATCGATCCTGAGCCGAAAATGAAAGGAAATTGTTCCTTCCGAGAATTTATTTTTACGTAAATAAAAGATTAACCCAGATATCTCATGTCATGCCTGTAGTCGTGTGAGATTGATATCCTAACGCCAGCACTGCATCGCCAAAGGCGTGCAATCACGTGATGCATTTTCTTTTAAGAACTCGTGGTGAGAGATTAACCTTTTCTATGACCCGAGTATTCATAGATTACAAGTCTATTTTTTTTCCGGCGTGAATCAATTAAATCTAACCCAAAGTGTGGTAAAACATTTAAATGCCGTAATGGGGTAAATTTTGTTTTCGTAACTTCTCGCCCTGAACTTGCTTAAGGTGACGCGATGAATTTCAGAACGTGGTTCTGAATTTGTTCCTATTTTGACGTCATCCGTTCTGCTTTTTTTTTTTTTACTTTAAGGCTTCTATAATTATTTGTAAATGTGAAATTCAAGGGAATACATTAAATTTATGTCATTAATAAGTGTTCAAAATTGTATTTTACTACATTTACTAGTTGTTGATATTGCTTCCCCAACTTCAATAGCTAAAGAAAGTAAAAAATTAATGTCCACAAAATTCATTTTTTCCCGTGTGTTTATCCGTAAAAGTCTAAATTTTTTTGTAGATTATTTTTTAGCCAAGCTAAAAAGCCAAATAAATAACTAATGAATGCATAAAAATGAACGAATGGTTGCAAAAATCTACGAATCATATCAAATACATTTATTAATTCCAGTTTAAGGTTTTAGGCCGATTCACCATGAAATCGAACAATCCAGTTTAATGTTTTCGAATTTTGTTCTATATTAGTGTATAACTATATTATTAATGTAAATATTTTAATAATTTTTTATGCATACAAATCTCTTGCTCGTTATTAATAACTCTAACATTTTTTTTAAACTTGTAAATTTCTGTTTTGCACGTGATGGGAAAATTTACGATCAAATCAAATAAATTTACAAAACCATCATCGCTCTGATACTGAATAGAAAACACACCTGAGCTAATGATAGTGCTGCCATCTTTTGACGATTAGTTATTTTAAAATTTCTCATACGGTTGTTTTATAGTGCTGCCATCTACCGACAACTCTTAGACTCGCAATTAGATAATTCGAAGCTTTTTCGCAATAAATTGTTATACATTATATCTAAATAGTTCACTGTTAATAAAAATAAAGTGAGGAACTATAACTCCATTTTTCCATTTAACTTTTATGAAAGTATGTTCTCATCCATAAAGTTGGTTTCGTGTTAGGAAGAATGAAAAATCCATGGTGCCCGACATAATATTTTTGTATGCACAATATATGCATTTTTTTTCTTTACGTGTATCTTTGACATATCAATGAAATTTCTTTGACGTATGTTAAGAAGCATATTGTTTTGTCAAGTTTTGTTTGTTTTTAACTCCTTTAACCTTTAGCTTGCGGGGCCCATTTTTCCGAATCCCTCTTTAGAACGGAAAATTTCATACCCCTTTGTAAGAACGGCCATTAAGAGGCGGTTATATATACAGTGGCTCCCAAAAGTGTTCGTACACTTACGAATTTCAATGAAATAGGGGTCTATCCATTAATTAAAATGAATATTTCAGAATGCGTATTTGATAATAAGATCTATAATCTATTCTTAACAATGCTACATGAAATATTTTGAAAACATAGTTAAACTTTATTTTTAAGAAACCAGTAATCAAAAAGTAACAAAAACTTTATCTCACAAAAGTCATCGTACACTGAAATATTTTCGGATAAATTCATAATTAAAATTATCGTCTGGAGCTTTATTTTTATTTTTGAATCGTGGTGGCATTTAAAATATCGTTTGGCTTTAATTTTTGCTTGCCTACTCCGTAATATTCTATTTATTATTTAAAAATGGCTCGTAGTCGTAAACAAACAACAAAGAGCATTCGAAAATGGATTATTTTTCATCATAGTAGTGGTAAATCAGTTCGGAATATTGCTAAATTACTTAATTTATCCCATTCTACTGTGCAGTATGGGAAAAAAACGCTTTAAAGAAGAAAATTGGATCGAAAACAAGGTAAGAAAAGGCCGTCCGGCAAAGTTAACAAAGCGTGATCAGAGATTTATAATTAGAAAATTTGTGAAAAATTCATGTTTGAGTGCTGTAAAAGTTTCTGCAGAATTCAATGAAACATTTTGTACTTCAATTTCACCTGAAATTTTTTGACGAGTTCTCAGAACAGCTGGATTACAGGGCGTTCTGACTATAGAAATTTTTTTGTGAGTGAGAAAAACAGAAAGTTTAGGCTTCCCTTCGCACTATCAATGATAAATAAGCCCCAAACCTATTGGAATAATGTCTTATTTGCCGATGAACATTTTTGGTGCTGATGGGCGTATAATTGTATAGAGAAAAAAAAATGAGGAACTTAATCCCAAGAACTTAGTAGGAACAGTTAAGCATGGCGGTGGAGGTATCCTTGTGTGGGGGTGCATGTCAGCATCAGGACTAGGAAATTTTGTATTTATTGATGGCATAATGAATCATACTGTTTTTATAAATATTTTATAAGACAATTTAAAATTATCAGCTCAAAATTTGGGTATTGGAAACAACTTTGTTTTTTATCAAGATAACGATCCTAAGCACACGGCTCTCAACGTTCGCATCTGGTGTCTATAATTGTCCACAAGTTTTGAAAACACCACCTCAATCGCCAGATTTAAACCCAATAGAACATATTTGGAAAGAACTGGAGGTTCGAGTACGAAAACACGACATTCACGCGAAAAGAGAACTAAAAACAATTATGATGGAAGAATGGATGAACATTGATGCAAAAATTACAAAAGAACTAAAGCAATCTATTTCCAGACGTTTAAAAGCTGTTGTGGGTGCTACAGGATATCCTACTAAATATTAATTTAACGAAAAATTAGAATATTTACTAATATGTAGAGATTTTTTACAAGTGTACGATGACTTTTGTGAGATAAAGTTTTTGTTACTTTTGGATTATTGGTTTCTTAAAAATAAAGTTTTACTATGTTTTCAAAATATTTCATGTAGTTTTGTTAAGAATAGATTATAGATCGTATTAATAAATACCCATTCTGAAATATTCATTTTAATCAATGGATGGATCCCTATTTCATTGAAAATCGTAAGTGTACGAACACTTTTGGGAGCCACTGTGTATATATATATATATATATATATATATATATATATATATGTGTGTGTGTGTGTGTGTGTTTGTTAGTGTTTATATGTGTATATATATGTATGTTTATATATGTGTCAGTGGCGTAACGAGCATAACTGGTGCCCGGGGCACGATACCTTTTTGGCGCCCCTTTTGGGATACCTTTTTGGAAAATGTTGTTTGTCTTGTGGACTATTTTGACGCCCCTCTGCAAGTGGCGCCCGGGTCACGATAGACCCCCTTTTCCCCCCTCTCGCTACGCCACTGATATGTGTGTATGTGTTTATATGCATATATATATATATATATATATATATATATATATATATGTGTGTGTGTGCGTGTGTGTGTGTATGTATATATATGTTTATATATATATATATATATATTCATTCCTTCTTGGGCCTGCATTCATGGGATACATGCTATCCCACCCCGTAAGGAAAAGGTTAATTTATGCCATGAATAGAATGCATTTTATCTGACCTTTTTCATCCACACACACAACCCAAACATTGCACAGTGCTCCATTAAACGGGCCAAACCCATTCCACTGTAGATAATTCCAGCAAAATGAAACTCTAATCGTGTTTGTTTGTGCAGGGCGTGAAGATCAAGATGGACGACGCGGGGAACATCATCATCAAACGTGCCAGCAAGAACGGGGTGTTCGTGAAGGACGTGGGGAGTCCCGAGGACAGCTGCCTCTCCTCCGACATCCAGAGGCTGCAGGGACAGCTAGAGATGGAGAAACCCGTCAAGGTGGGTCTTTTCAAAATCACCAGCCATGGAAACAAACACACGCACACATGGCATACGACCATCTATGGCGTTTAATACCACCTGGATTCACTAAGGAAGTGAATTATGCAAGTCATGAATACTGGTTAAGGGAATATTATGCCATTCTTTATGGATAAATCGTCAATGATCCTGTAGAGGTGCTATTGCTGGATATTGATTCCTGACTCTGTTCCCTAAAACAGACCACGGCAGTTCGACGATATTGAGGTTTAGGGACTGTGCGGGCCAGATAAGGTGTTTGATTTGGTCTTTGTGTTCCTCAAACCACGACCTGACACGTCTAGCTGTGTGGATATCGGAGCATTATCATCATGGAGAACGCCATCTCCTGCAGGAAATGATTTTTGCGCCATAGGATGGATCTGGTCGGCTAAAAGTTCGACATAGTCCTTCCCAGTCAATCTCCCTTTCGGGGTTACAATAGATCCCTTTTCAAAACCATGAGATGGCCGCCGAAACCCTAAGAAATTTCCTCTCCATGTTTGACAGCTGGCATGAGACAAGCATGATAATAGGCTTGTGTAGGTGTTTTCAGACATTATTATTTACTTACACACACACATATATTTATATATATGTGTGTGTTTGTTTGTTTGTTTTATCTGCCTAGAAGTCGAATGGCACCTATTTTAATATCATTTGACTGTTGTTGAAAGTTTAAAAAAAAGTTCCAATGGCCTCGCGAGTTTGCACACATATTTTACAGGTGTGTTAAGAGAGGGAATAGACAAAAGCTCACGATCGTACATCGAGGCGACCTCTCAGATTTTAGGTCCCAATGTTACGCTAGGAGGAATTTTTATCTTTGTATTTTCCTACTCTCACATTAGTAAATACATAGTTTTGAATGCTATTTTTTATTTAAAAAGTAGACATTCAAATTCAATGTTTTTTCTAGAACACGATTTTAATGTCGCAGCGATACGTGAAAAAATAAACTGAAAATTTTAAAAATGTTTCGGTCGATTAAAATGTCTGTCTTTGGGCGGGGAAAAATTTCGAAAAATTGCATCTGTTGATTCTGAAACTACCGAGCCGAAAATCCTCATAGTTTAGTCTGTTACCAAGCATAGACATCGAGAAATCGTTCGCAAATAACGAGTGTGTTGGTAATTGATTTTGATGATCAGTCAGTGGTTTCAAAGAATAGCTGACAGAACTTTGATACAGAGTTTAAAGTGACAGTCATGCCATAGAAATGTAAGTAGCAGAGTGAGAAATTAAAACTGAGTTTCGGTTGAGAATAGAGATTTAATAACATAGAATAACATAACAAAGTATAACATAACAGAGATAACTTATCTGTTTGCAGATACACCAAACTGGCGTTGTAACAGGCAAACAAATAATATCCATGTCAGGACTTTAACATGGTACAACTGGTTAGCATCTGGCTGGGAGAAAGGCAGCGAAGGGTAGAAAGAACGAACTTTAATACAATGCGGCTAGCTTTTATAGTAATTGCCATCCAATCAATTACTGTGCCACATATATTTGCATATGATTCATGACATATATCCGCATATGCGGGAATGATTCACTTATAAATCTCTGAATATTTTACAGAGTATTATAAATTTAATAAAATAAATAAGATGACGTACTGTCATTACTTTTAGAGTTTAGCGAAGTGCTGGAGATTAAAATAATTAAGGATTGAATCTTTAAAACCCAACAATTGATAACGCAGATCTTCATGAAAAATAATTTATTCGATATAAACTTCACATCAACAACATAGCAAGAGTTTTAACAGAAGCGACAGTACCTTTTATACACATACACAAGCCACAACTCGACGTCATATTTAACACACATGAATACATAACTGAATGTACAAACTCGCATTTAAAAATAAATATATCTACAAATATGTACGGCCAAAATATAATCCAATAAATTTGAACAGAGTGTCGTGTGTGTTTCAGATGTTCGACATGAAAAAGTTCCAGCAGCGCATCAGCCGCGAGCTGCGTCGCGCCTACCCCGACCGACGCAAGCTGGAGTCGCAGTGCATCTGCGTGGTGGCGTTCGCGAGGGACGGCGCGGACCTCCTGGACCTCCCCTGCTGGATCATGATCATCAACATCGTCGCCCTAGACATGCTCAAGGCCAAGCTGCCGCCCAGTGAGTACCACCCTATAGCATCATTCCGTTCCGGTCGAATGTGCCCCATGTGCTTCCATGTCACAGAGCTAACTTTTGTCTCTCCGCAGCCATGATGCCCAAGCGTCCTAGCGCTCCCAACCTGGCGAGCATCTTCGAGCGCCCACCACCCTTGCGTGGCGCCAACCGGCTGTCGGACGAGGACCCCTACAGCTTACCCGGAGTGACGTCACGCAATTCCATATACGGAGTACTGGGGGACCCAAAACCTCCCAAGCTACCCCCTAGGGACATTCCCAGAGTTCCAGTGCCCACGGTGAGTTTGGCTAGCCGTCGTAGATCTGTAAAGTTTATCACCAGGGATAGGTAATTTTCGTATTTACCAAATACATGCGAAATTAAGGGTCTATTGTTACCTAAGGAAGTAGAAGGGGTGAGGGTCATTGGCCCCTACTTCCAAGTTTAGGAAACCACTTTTTGTATGCATGCCTCCTCATGCCTATTCTAATCATTCCTCAAATCTCTGTTACCCCGAATTTCTGTTTATAGCAAACCTTACAGCTATCGTAATTTGTCAAACAAAATGTGCCCTTGACACATGCATAAAAGGGCATTCTAGATATGTTAATAATCAAGAATCATCTAAATCAGTAACAGCCAAACAATTTTCTAGAAAACCTTGCTATTTATAATGATACTCCTGTTTTAGTGGATAACACGTCTGCACCATCTCTATCTCCTGTACAGAAATATATTTACACATGTAACTGTATCTATTTTTTAATCTCTCCTGTTTTTCTAATCATATAATATTATTCGTTTATTTCTCGATTCCTTTTCATTATTCCGTCATCTCAATCTATGTCTCAATCTACGTCTCAATCTATCGATCTATGTCCCTGCCTTTCTCTCAAATATCCAGCTTTACTTAACAGCTTCATTAATTGGTGTGACGGGACTGAGGAGTAAAAAAAAAAAAAAAAAAAATTCTTCCACTTGGGTCTTTCGTGTGTGTTCCCTTTCATGTCTCCGACTCCCACAACATTCCTCTAGAATTTTCTGTTGTCGCTATTTTAGTACTTTACTCGCCTTTTTTAGTACTTAATATTCCTATTTTTCATATCAAAGTTTTTGATGGTCCTCCCATTTATTTGTGAACTGTCCATAGAGGCACCCATGCCTAATGCTCCTTGGCCTATTAAATTGAAATTAGTCGCCACCCCCTTCTTTCATAGTGGATATTAACCTTTTCCTTACGGGGTGGGATAGCATGTATCCTGAGAATATGGGCCCAAGAATGAATATATATATATATATATATATATATATATATATATATATATATATATATATATCGAGCGATCGTTCTCCGAATCATCGTTCTCCCGTATGTGTCGTTTATTTCACCCAGTCCCGACGATCATATTGCTTTATTATGTTCCCTCATCTATCGTTTTCCCACATTTATCGTTCAATTCAGTCGGTTCCTTGAAAAACGATAGATAGAGATTCCACTGTATGTATGTATATATATATATATATATATATATATATATATATATATATATATATATATATATATATATATATATATATATATAGTGGAATCTCGATCTATCGTTTTTCAAGGGACCGACAGAAATGAACGATAAATGCGAGAAAACGATTTATCCGGGAGCATAACAAAGCAATATGATCGTTCCACCACCACAATAAGTAAAGTAGTTACTAATATGGACATTTTGAAACAAGCAAATTAAACAATATATTAATTGGTTTGGTTGTTCCTGACATTAAGACATATCTTTGACACTAGTCTAGAAATTCTTACTTGTGGTAATCTCACTTGATTCATACATGCATTATATAGAGTTACAGAGAAGACAGATCTTTAAGCCATATATCTTCAGAACAGATCTTCACGTTTTATCAGTCCACTGCCAACTCCGAAAAGAATACAAATTAATTTTTATAAAATGGGCTGTTTAAATAAAATTGTCGAAAGACTTGACATAAAATGACATCATTACTATCTATAAAATACTAGTATATAACCCCCGTCAAAAATGACGGAATGTTGATCAGCGTTTCAAGAGGTGATTCATCATTTTCATCGGCCATTGCTGAAAACTGTACTTAAACAGAAGTAAACAACAAAACAAAACTAATCTAAATCAAAACTAAACCAAAACTGTTTCAAAAGTGAATGACTCGCCACACAGCAGGCATTGCTGAAAACGATACTTAAACAGCAGTAAACAACAATGAAATAAAACGTGAAACACAATTTAATTAACATTAGAATTAGGGCCTGTTCACATATGAGTCCGTTGCGTTGCGTTAAGGAAAAGATGACGTTGAGACGAAAATAAACCAATCATAGGCGTTAAAAATTTCATTGCTAATCGTTTGGAGGCATATGATTGGTTTATTTTCGTCTCAACGTCATCTTTTCCTTAACGCAACGCAACGGACTCCTATGTGAACAGGCCCTTAAACATTAAAAATGTAGTTATTTAAAGGGAATGTGAAAAACCATGGAGTAGAATGAATTCGAAATTCAAGTGAATGACTCAATTGAATAAATGATTCTTTTCAATGGATATTTTAATTTGAAGATATTTCAAAAACTAAACGGTTTTGAGCTAGGGTGTTTGTTCACTTGAAATTTTCCTTTTTTTTAAAGGGCTTTCAAAATATGTAACTTTTGTGGTATTATTTTCAAGAAAAATTTCAGAAAATGGCGTCGCAATGTTAAGATGTTCCCTGAATGGTTACCTACACTTTTTCTACTCTAGGCTTTTATATAAGTAAAGATAACAAATAATCCAAATATTTATATTTCAACTAAAAATTACACAGCATAACAAAAAGAAAAAAAAATTAAACCTTGGTCTAAGGACATCACACATGCAACAAGACCTGAATCATGAAGACCATAAATACTGTTATAACTTTCAGAATTAATTACATAAGTATTTTGATAGATATTTTATTATTCGTATGATATTACATATATACAATACTTGCGAACATAAAGAACCATTTTTCAAAATGGTTGCCATTAACCTTCACACAGTCCCTTTTGTCTTTAAGACCATTCGTGTTTTAAAAAAATCAATTATAAAACTAATGTTTTTTTAAATCACAACATGGATTTCATTTTTTTTTTTTGAGTCGCTAAAAAGTTACTCTGTCTCTTTGCAGCCTGATTATGAGGACAAGGAAGATAGTCACTTTGATTTCCCAACTGCCAAAAACTCTTCCAATCACAGCAGTCACATGCATTCCAGGAATACTAGTATATATGGTAAGTGAAATTAACCATCTTCCAACAAGGTCATTTTCATTAATGAATAAAAAAAAACAAATTACGAGTAAATTAAAAAGGTTAAATACTTCAGGCTAAAAATACATGCTTCCAAATACATTTTCTCTTAGTGTGCGAGTTCATTACATTTTATTAAATTAATGATTCCATCAGCTGTATTAAATGACCACAATAAAATAAATAAATAAAGCTATCTTGTTAGCAGATTCTTTAACAACACTACATTTTTGAATAGAATATATTATGAATTTCGTAAATATTCCATTTTGTTTCATTAAAATGGCTTCTATGGAAGAGCTCCTATTAGCTATGTATTTAACATGGGAGTCTATGGGAATCTCGCCAAATTGGCGATGGATTTTGTGACTTATTTTGGTCGCCAGATTTGGCGATATTTCGCCAACTCGCCGACGTTGGTGGCAAGATTGTGGAGGAGATAGAAAATACATCCAACTTGTGTTTGGAGGACAAATATCAGGTTAGAAAGCCACAGATAGAAGTAAAATTTTAAAAAGTTCATTTATAAAGATTAAGCGAGAATTTGTGTAGAAATAGTCACATTTTTGAAACATTTCACAAATATAGAATGAACAGTGAAGTATCTAAAGATAACTATAGCATTTTTTGTGTGGCTTATGCCTGTTAAGAACTTAAGAATCTTTGAATATTTATTTGACAGCACTAGATAAAATTTGTTAGCTTTTAAACAAGCAAATATAATAAACAGGAAATCCAACGTAAATAAAGCACAGATAGCAGTAAGATGCAATTATTTTGCATACGGCCGTTTCGAAGCTGCAAAAGAGCTTCTTCATCAGTGCAAAGAACTTAGTGGAAGCTCAAAAAAGCCGAAAACTAAGCTTACTAAGTTTACTTTATTTTTACAGACAAAATAATGTAGAAGAAAACATTAAAATTAAATGTAATAGGACATACTAAAGAATATAGTACAGTTAATATAGTACACTTTAGCGCACACGGCGCAACTGGTTACAAACCAGTTTGTAACCAGTTGCGCCGTGTGCGTGGCTCCATTCAATTTACATAGGTTACGACTCATCACGGACTGGTTTGTGATTGGAGTCGGTTATCAGATTCTTTTGAGTTGCTCCGTGTGCAGACGGCCTAAGTCATAGATGCACAGAATGAAAATATTTTTCAAACTGTATAATTGCTGTATTATCCCATGCCTTAACCTCTCTGATTTTCATTTCAGATGATCCCTATTACTGCGGTCTAAGTGCCCGAGTTCCCAAGTTCGGTCGAAAGCCCCCTCAGCCGCCTATGCCAGGCCTGCATACTCCTCTACGCAAGGCACACAGTGGTAGTTATCTCAGTCTCGTACGCCCCTACGATTCCGGCCTAGGTAAAGAGACAAAAGAATAACCTTCAGCCCGTTAACTTGCACTCAAAAAGAATTAACTGCACAACCACTAATTCATGCTTTCACAAGTGCAAGATAATTTTAATGTTATATATATATAAGAAGGATAATAGTCACTTTAACCTAGGCTGCAGTTTAATAACTCGAGATCTAAAATTACACTGTTAAGAACTAGGGATGCGATGTCGATGTTTTGATAAAAGCATCGATGTTATAAACAAAGATTTATTGAAGCCGATTTTTTTAACATCGATGTTTTGTGCTCGATGTTTTACGTTGTTCGATGTTTTGTTTTGTTTTTAATGAAAAAGCACCATAATTTAAAAAATTAACCACCTAGCATAATTTTCACACTCAGTAAATGTAAGTTTGAATTCTGAAAATGGCGAATACAAAAGGGGAAACGATCCCCTAGCAAAGAGACAAATGGCAATCAACAACCAATGAACTAATTACAGCACCTGGAATATTCTCGAACACTCCAGAACCTTCCATAGGGTTTTATTTTATAAATAGTATAAACACGAGAGCGGCCGTTTAAGTTTTTGTTTTGTTCTGGTTTTATATAAGTTGACGTTAATATTATTAGTAAGATGCCTCCCAAAAGTACCGTACCTCTGGCAAATTGGCGAAATGCAATATTTGCCTTAAGTCCCTCAGACTTCTGACAATACCACTAATTTATCTGGACATTTGAAGGCAAAACAGGGTGATATTTACAACGAGTATTTTAAGTCATCAATGAAGCCCAGGGCAAAAAGTAAACCACACGATCCAGTTGCTTCGGCCCCAGCCATTCCAAGCATTTCGGTGACTTAAACGGAACATACAGAAGAAATCATAAGTTCGTATTCCACTATTCGAAAAAAAATTTTGAAAAACAGTTTCACAAATGTGATTTCTCTTAAAGATGGTGGAGATATGCACAGAAAAATTTCTCAAGCTATTCTTCACATAATTTGTAGAGATTCTCAGCCGATTTCAATCATTGAAGACGAGGGTTTTTAAACACTTGTTAAAAGTAACTGTGCCTTTATATACTGTTCCATCACGAAGAACAACAGATTCAATGGTAGATCAGAAGTACGAAACAGTCTCATTTATGTCAAAAGAGCGATTCAGCAATGTCTCAAATGTGTGTCTCACAACAGATATTTGGCCAGAAACATCGATGTTCAAAAGCATCGATGTTTCAAAACATCGATGTTTTGTTGTCGACGTCGCATCCCTATTTAGAACGAAATAAGTTCATGAATTTATAAGATGAACTTATTTCTCGCTTTCATAATTGAAGATGGACACTGAAAAAGCATAATTTATTCTTGAATCACTATTTTACTCATTACATTTTAGAACTGGTTATTTAAATATCAATTGTGAAACTTAAACAACAACAACAACAAAATTTTCAGGTAGTCACTTCTAACGAAACTACCACGGGTTATTGATGTAGGATTACTCATCATTTACTCCTTTGACGCATTTTGGTACTTTTCTGTTTAACTGTTGACTGCTACTGGGTTTGGCACGCTGCCAAAATTATAACTCGCGAGGGACTCTGAATTTTTTCTTTCCGGGGGACTGTTATGGAGGAATGTAATCCTGCGTTAAAATACTCATGCCTCAAAGTGTATATTGATTTTATAGTAAGAATTAAATAATTTACCAATAAACTTGTCACTTATTATTAACTAGCTGAAAGCCCGCACTTCGCTACGGAATACATTCAAATTAAATACAACGGTCAATGTATGCAATTAATGCCAAAATATATATATATATATATATATATATATATATATATATATATATATATATATATATATATATATATATATATATATATATATATATATAATAAATACGACGATCAATGTATACAATTGATGTAAAAAAAAACCAAAAAAATATATTTATAAAAAAATCGTAAGGGATATTTTTATAGACAAAATAATGTAGAAGAAAAATATTCAAATTAAATGTAATAGGGCATACTAAAGAATATAGTACAGTTTGAGGAGCATAATATCTTTTACTGTATTTTAATATTTTTTTGGATAATGTCCAATCGTCTGCCGCATTAGCAAGAAAAAAAATTTTTTTTTCTGTCTATTTAGTTGTTATGCACGTGACGATAAATTTATTTAAAGAACCAGAAGAAGAAATCACGTGATCGGCATTTAATAAATTAAATTCTAAAAATGAATCTTTATAAATTCAGCAAAAATCAGAAAATGGAGGTAAAGATTCGAAAAAGATCTCATTTTGAAGGAAATTTTATGATCTTTCTCGTGATATAAATTTCATAACCCTCAAATTATTATTTTAAATGCAAACTTAAAAAAAGTTACTAAAAAAGCTTAAATATTTAATTTAAAAAATGTAAGAAGAATTTTTCAAAAATCTTTGTTAGTGCACCCCTACACTATAAGAAGAATCGCCATGCAAAATTTCAGCGCTTTAGGTCCAGCGGTTTGGTCTGTGCGTTGTCTGTCAGTGAGTCAGTCAGTTACGGAACTGTTATATATATATAGATTACACATTATATATATTAGTCTTTTATGAATGTGACATTTACATTAAAAAATGTGTCATTCAGAGTTGCAAAAATGGTTCATCAGCTCAGCGGCAACTTCATTTTATCTTCATTCCAGTGACAATTTAAAGTGGAATATGCATTTGATGCTAATTAACAAGGTAGTTTACATTGCCAGTTGAACAGAACTCAAAATTATCCTAAATAGTGCCCAGCTCTCTCAAATTATACAGAAGCATCCAAAATGAGACTCAAAAGCACCTTAAAATAGTATCTGATGAAAGTAAGGTTCAATTTTTAGAATTCTGCTTCTTCTGTGTCCATCTGAATTCCGATATAATTCATAAGTTATCTTTTTATGATAATAGTTTATATTTTCTGCTGTCTACATAAAATGAATATATCTTTAGGAGTAAGACTTGTGTGTATGCATTCCTGATCATATCCTAATAACTTTAATCAGCAACTAATTTAGTGATTTGCTACTAATCATTAGCACTAAATTTTACTAATTATATAAAATATTAATCATTTCATTACATTTTCATCCCTTAGTTCCTAAAATATGTGTAATTTATCATCCTAATAAGGGGGGAAAACTTATTAAAAATTAAAAACTTATATATTGTCACACATTAATATAAGACATTCAGTACTATTTGCTAGTTCAGTAACTTTCACCTTGTTCTTAAGGGACTATAAAAATGAATTTATATATCTAATTTCAGTTTTGGACCCAAAACTTCAATGTCTTTAGTGAATTATTTGGCTAGAGACAAATCAACTTGACTGACCAATTTCTGATATCAAAATTAAATACTTTATAAATGACGATTATATATAAAGTTGTAGTAGGTTATAGAAATAGAATCTAGACTCCGGATTCACTTTCAAAGTATTTAAAACTCTATAGGTAATTTTTAATATGTTTTCAACATTTCTTTGTTTCATTTAATTTTTTGTTCATAAAAAATAGTCTATTCTGATACAATGGAATCGCAATCGTTCCCCGAATCATCATTTTCCCGTATGTGTTGTTTATTTCAACCAGTCCCGACGATCATATTGCTTTGTTATGTTCCCGCATCTATCGTTTTCCCGCAATCGTTCAGTACAGTCGGTCCCTTGAAAAACGATAGATCAAGATTCCACTGTATATGCAAAAACTAGCTGAAAACCCGCACTTCACTACAGAGTACATTCAAATTAAATACAACAGTCAATGTATGCAATTAATGACAAAAACAAAAAAATATATATATATATATATATATATAATAAATAAGACTATCAATGTATACAATTGATGTAAAAAAAAACAAAAAAAATATATTTAATAAAAAAATCGTAAGGGATATTTTTATAGACAAAATAATGTAGAAGAAAACATTCAAATTAAATGTAATAGGACATACTAAAGAATATAGTACAGTTAATATAGTACACTTTGAGGAACATAATATCTTTTATTGTATTTTAATAATTTTTTTTTGATAATATCCAATCGTCTGCCGCATTAGCAGGAAAAAAAATATTTTTTGTCTATTTAGTTGTTATGCACGTGACGATAAATTTATTTAAAGTACCAGAAAAAGAAATCACGTGATCGGCATTTAATAAATTAAATTCTAAAAATTAATATTTAAAAATTCACCAAAATTCAGAAAAGGGATGTAAAGATTCGAAAACGATCTCATTTTGAAAGATTTTTTTATGACCTTTCTCGTGATATAAATTTTATAACCCTCAAATTATTATCTTAAATGCAAACTTAAAAAAAGTTACAAAAACAGCTTAAAAATTTAATTTTAAAAAATCTAAGAAGAATTTTTCAAAAATCTTTGTTAGTGCACCCTTACACTATAAGAAGAATCGCCATGCAAAATTTCAGCCCTTTAGGTCCAGCGGTTTGGTCTGCGCGTTGTATGTGAGTCAGTTACGGAACTGTTTTATATATATATAGATAATACCAATATATTTTTTAAAAGTCTAATACCATAATATCTTGAATAAAAGAGGGAAAAAAAACTGAAGAAATTTGAGATAACTAAATTTTTGAAATAATGCATGCATTTTCCCCTTTCCAGAATCGGATGGTCACACGGGTTCCAGTGAAGATGATTATTCCAGGATCTATGGACGTCTGAGAGTTGCCCCAGCTCATTATGGATACTACCAACGCAAAGAGCTCTATGCCAGCAAGTGGCAATAAAGGAAGACTTCAGATTTTGCTACTTCTTAAGCTTCTGTTGCCTCACGATGACACTGCAACTCGCACACGCCGCTTATTTCGTCCTCAATTTCGATAAATAGTCTGTCATTTAACCTCAAGGACGAAAGGCATTTCGTAAAATTCTCTTTAAAGTTCTACAGTAGAAGTGAAAATAGTCTATATTTTCATAAGGAATACAAATTCAGCTAATTTATATCTAAAGAATTATACAGTCTCGTGACAAAACTTTTAAGTTAATATTATAGATATACTGTCCGACCACGGAAGCTGTTACGCATGCGCGAGAAAAGCTAGTCTACTTAGAAAATAGGGGAAAACGTCATATTTTCGGATGTGTTTGTTTATGAAATACGGAATGTATTTCAGACTGCTTTTTGTACGCAATTTTAAAGTTCTTTTTTAAAACTTTATTTTTGATCGAATATGTGAATAATAATTTCAAAATAATAAAAAGAAAGAAGCAAATCTATTTAAAAAATAGGAGTTTTATAGGAGTGGATATTTTCGGATTACATCACAATCAAAATTATCTAAAGCTACTTTTTCGGTGGTTCTTTTTTTCTGAAGTTTCCTCGGAGATTCAAATTTTGGAGTTTCTTCACCCTTTGCTTCTCTGCGTATTCTTTTTACGCTGGACATTGATATCCCGGTCATTTCACTAGCTCTCTTTAGGGATTGCGAAAGTGGAACAATAGCATTTCCTTCTAGTGCTTCTTTATCACACAATTTAATTACATTGTGTATTATACGTTTACAATCACTACGGAATGGCTTATTCCGAACAGTTGTGTCGGGTAAAGGATCCATTAATTTTAATATAATAATCAAAATAACAGACGAGGAAAAAGCAAGCAAGCGCAGTTAGTAACCGATTCTAAAGAATGTCGAGAGACTACGAGACTTTTCCCCCTCCTTCCCCAGCAGCCTTACCTACAGCGTGAATAGAATCGTCTTGGCACTATGCCAACCGTGGTTCTTCGAACTGTGGTCGGACGTATATATATGTATATATATTTTAGATACAGTTTCTAGCATGTTATTTCACATTGGTCATTGAATTGATTTAATAAAAATCAAAACTTTTAGAGCCACGATTCAGACACATGCATTACAAAACCAAAACAGTTCCAAATCCAATTTGCATTTTGAAAAAAAAAAAACTGCTGTACAATACTTTATAATAGTTGCAGTGTCGACAGAAATCAAGTCATCTTACCTCTACAATACTTTGTCAAAGTTGAAGAAAATATACTGAATCAACTTGGATACTCCAAAAACTTAAAGAGGCAATTGATAGCTGAGAAGTACATACACTCGACCTGGAGTGAAGCCATACATGAAAAAAAACAGACAAGTTACTAACAGCAAAATTTAAAGGACAATGTATAAAGACTTGTTGATGTTTGTTAAATTATAAACAACTTCAGCTTTCCAGTATGTTTGTTACATTTTTGAGGAAATGTGAGGCATAGGGTTTTTAAATTACTGTACTTCATTGCAGCATAAAATCATGCAAGTTTTTAAAAAAAAATGCTTATGTTTTCTACTGGACAAATCTTGCGAGAATGTAAATATTTGATTTTATAAATATATATATATAAGTATTTATAAAAAGTAATATATAAATATATATACTTATATACATATATTTTTTATGAGGTAACAAATCATAACAAATATGCATTCCATGTAAGCATGTGATAAAGGGTGACTGGATGGAAAAGCTGTACTGTGTGGAAAAAATATAGTGGATATAAAACATGATTTAAGGGAAGGGTTTGATTTGCATATAATTTTTTTTTTTTACATCTCGTTTAAATTGTAGGCATAATTTTCACCATTTTTTAATACTCATTTGAAGACTCAATTCAGACATAAAAAAATGGAGCTAAAAAATCAATTTTTTGATGCTAAAAAAAAATCGTATGCCAATTTCTCATTTTTATATCTTCTATATTATCAAACCATTATGTACATAGCAAAAATAAATTTGCAGTGTTTGACTGACGAGAAAAACTTCCATTTGAAGACTATTTTCTCAGACGAGAAAAAAAATGTATATAGAAATAGCAGGTTGTTTCAAAAGGCGCTATTTTAATACTTGATAAAGAGTCAAACTTTCTTTTTACAATCTAACCCATATTTTTGTGCTTAAATGTCTTCTAGATGAGAAGAAAACTGTTAAAGGTGAAAATATTTTGATTAATGTATTTTAAGCAAAATAAAGTTTATTTACTTAAACACTGTTATTTCATTTTTATTCCTTCAATACAAAATATATATACACACAGTAAAACCTCGTTTATCTGGAGTAACTGGGACCATAGGCAATCAGGACAATCGATAATCCAGGTAATAAGCAAAACAAAATCCTTAACTAAGCAGACTTACCGTTTATTACGATCAAAAACTATGTTTTGTAACAAAATTACATAGACAAGACATTAAAATTACATAGACAAGACAATTACATTTACAAGACATTAAAAAATATAAAAATAACTATTCTGAGTCAATCCACGTAAACGTCCTGTGATACTCTAGTAAAGCTTTCTTAACAAAAAGCATTATACAGTACTACCTCCCAAATCCGGAATCGCTCAGTACACGGCAATTCCGGATTTGAGAAGTTTTTAAAATAATACTACAATATTTTTGGAGAAAAAAAATAAACACACTTAAAAAAACATGTAAAATGGTTTAATTATTAAATAAACCTGAATACAGAACGTATAATTACATTATAATTTAAACATTTCAGTCAATGATGTCTGTTGATTTAGTTTCGGCTTATTAGAAATTATTTTTTCTCGAATACTATATGCTGCCATAATTTCATGTTCCGAGATAAAATTCCGCTGTTCTAAACTCAATAAATAATAATTTGGTTATAATGGTTTAATCTAATGATAAAATCATTAGATTAAACCTAATATTGTTTTATCTAATGATTTTATCAGGTCTAACGTTGGCATTCTTTCGTTTTTGGGAATCACTTTCGTTTCTGGATCACTTTCACGATCGCTGTCATCATAACCTTTGAATTTTACCACACTATCAGGGCCCGATTTAGGAAATTCTTGACTATAGGCACAACTCGGGATGGGGGCCCCCTAACACTGATGTGGGCGTAACATTCCCAAAATTGACACACAAAAAAAAAATAAACATGATTCATTCTGAAAGTACCATTTTACCAATAATTGGCTATTTGAAACGTTAAGGCTGCTATGTACTAAGAAAAAAAATCGTTTTTCCCTTTTCCTCTTCTTGCAGACTCTTGTGGTGGGAAGAGTCCAGTTGACAGTTCGAGAATTCCACTCCTCTTAGGATTGACATTTTGAGGGATTGTAATGGCTCTCTCTCTATAGGGGGGGGGGGGTTAAGCGCTGCCCCCAAATTGTTTATTTAAAATATATTTTGTCAACTATTTACAGGTACATAAATGCTGATAATCAAATAAAATTGGCATTGTCGGATAGCCTGAACTTTTCTGCAAAGCGCTACGGGATTCACTTTATAAATTTCGTCCACCGAAGGAATTTATGAGCGTTTAAAACACCTTATACCAGATTTTCCCCCGAATAATTTAAATTTTAAAATATTAATTGTATTTTTTTAAAAAAAAACGAAAAATGTACACAAATGTAAAATTTCTTTCGCTATGACTGAGTACAATTTAAAAAAAAAAATCTTTGAATCCAAGTCGGCAATCCGTGGACAAATTTTCTCCATAGGTTAACATTGAGGTGAGCGAATCCAATGGGGTTAGTACATAGCAGCCTTAAGCCAAGGACATTATCAAATAATTACAAGATAAAAAGAACTTTTTATATACCATGTTTTTAAATTTTCTGTTGAATCATATAAACTTGACAATTTAATGATTAATAAATACCTTTTTAAAAAATTTTTGATGAATTATCCCATCAACTTGAAAGAAAATGAAGTTCATTGGAAGTTAACTCGCGTTTAACTTTTCGTTCCCGTCCCGGCCGATAGAGGGCTGCACCAGTCTACAAAACAAAATTAACTGAAAATGAATTCAATACTGCTTAAAGATGGCTAAAAGTATTAAAATAATGCATTGTCATCGTGTTCTGAGCTATTCTAAAAGTTTCAAATGTCTAGCTAGTCGGGAAGTTAGTTAAAAATCGATTGTAAGATTTGTACTGGACGAACACACACACAAACAAACAAGAAAACGAGTTAATATAAACACGGTAATAACAAAAAGCAAAACAACATATTAACTTCATTAAAACACCAATACAATGCAACCAGAAAAACTTATTAATCCCTTATATACACTGTAACATACATATGAGGCGTTGAAAGGCAAAGTGGTGTAAGTCACATTTTCAACTTTTCTCATTTGAGGGCAAATATGTAATCACCATGTTCAATTTATAGTGGAATTGTAAATAGATATTATTTGCAATATTGTAATAATTGTTATGAATTATAATTTGCTCAATTTATGGTGGAATTTTTTGTAGTTTTTGCAGTCAAACTCTTTTGACTTACACCACTTTGCCTTTCACCGCCTCATATGATGAATTATACATATGATAAACCAATCAATCAAATTTGAAAGGATATATATAAAAAAAAAATTGCTATTATAAAGGGTAATATAAAAAGAAATTTGAATTGGGAATTTTTTTCTTTTAAAATAAAACATTTTTATGGGCCCCCAACATTCGAGGAAAGCTAGGCCCAAGCCTAATGGAAAATCAGGGCCTGCATTCCACTAATTCTGCTATTTCAGCTTCTTTCCCAGACACTTGAAAGCCTTCAAAATTTCCGCTGTCATTTGAAACGCTTTTTTTTTTTTTTAACCGATCATTTTGGTAGCGACATCTATCGGTGAAATGGAAAAGTAAAATTGGCCATTTGATAAAACGTTCCGGATTTGGGAGGTTGTACTGTATTACCAGGGCCGGATTTTCCTATAGGCTAGGCTTCAGCCTACGGCCTCAAGATCAAGAGGGGCCTGCATTCAAATTGCTAGCAAAATTAAAATTACACTATTCTAAAAACAGTGAACACTAAAACACTGGACCGAAAATATGGAGAAATTCTACGCATATGACTAGTAACCAAACATAAAAATGTATTAAATGTATTAATGTATTAAATGTTTCGTTTTAAATATATACACTGCTGGCCACTGTAAATGCAACACCCTGAAGGAAACATGCAAATAACATGAAATTTACAACATTCATTAGCGGAGGTGAGATATGCAAATGATTAGAATTTCAGCGCAGACGCACATCACGCGCGCCTGTGGCGCCACTTCAAAGCGCTATTTAAGGCTTGGAGATTTCGACGATTTCAAGTTCGGCAATTGTGTTTTTCTTGTGGTTTTTTCAAAAAACGATCAATTATGCCTCGTCGAAAACAGCGATCATCTTTTGATCAAGTATCCGAGTTCGACAGAGGAAGGATAGTGGCCTACCGAGATTGTGGATTATCTTTCAGGGAAATCGGTAGTCGTGTTGGACGAAACCAAACAACTGTAATGCGGATATGTGATCGTTGGATGCAGGAGGGTACGACGGACCGGCGTGTTCGATCGCATCCACCTCAGCTCACCACTTCACGTGATGACAGGCAAATTGTGCGCATGGCAGTGACGGATCGCTCAGTCACATAACGAACCGTAGCACAGCACATGCAGTCTGTAACGCATCATCCAGTGTCTGCGCGTACCATTCGACGCCGTTTACAGCAGAGTGGTCTGTCCGCAAGACGTCCATTGCTTTGTCTACCCTTGACGCAGAACCACAGACGTCTCCGCCGCCAATGGTGCGATGACAGAAGGATGTCGACGGCAGAATGGAATGAAATTGTCTTTAATGACGAGTCACGCCTCTGTCTGCAACACCACGATGGTCGCATTCGAGTCTGGAGACACCGTGAAGAAAGGATGCTGAACAGGTGCGTTATGCACCGCCACACTGGTCCTGCACCGGGTATTATGGTATGGGGCGGTATTGGATATCACTCTCGCACACCTCTAGTACGCATTGCCGGTACTTTAAACAGCCAGCGCTACATCTCCGAGGTGTTGGAGCCAGTTGTCCTTCCTTACCTTCAGGGCTTGCCCACAGCCATATTTCAACAGGATAATGCGCGACCACACGTGGCACGCATTGTCCAACGGTTCTTCGTCAATCGCCAGATTGAATTCCTTCCCTGGCCGCCTCGCTCTCCAGATCTTTCGCCGATAGAAAACATGTGGTTCATGGTTGCTCTACGATTGACACAGATTCTATCCCCAGCTGCCACAGCAGATCAACTTTGGCAACGTGTGGAAGCTGCTTGGTCTGCTGTACCCCAAGAACTCATCCAAAGTCTCTTTGAATCAATGCCGAGGCGTGTGGCAGCGGTGATCTCCAACAATGGCGGCTACTCTGGCTACTGATTTTGGCAGGAACCACACTTCACAGAAGTCTATAAATTTAATCATTTGATACTTGGTCAACATGTTATCTACAAAATAAATTTTGTTGCGATATCTCTTGTCTTTCTTGGTGTTGCAATTTGGGTGGCCAGCAGTGTACTTGGATTGAATCAGTTCTTAAATAATATAACTATTAACATAAAATTTGATATGATATACAATTTGATATTTTCTTTTTTGTGATCTGGATTTTGTTTGAATAAAGTTCCATTTTTGGTTTAGTTTAAGACTTAAAATTCTTAATAATTCATACTTAAACTTTAAATGCGAATTATTATGAAATAAATTTATCTGAATTGAATTTGGTTTAATCTTCAATGTATTGAATATATATAGGTTAGTACCAATAACAACATGTTTCATTTAATAAATTGATATATATCACACTAATGATGAATTTTATTATCTCTCATGTAATTTACAAATTTAAAAATGAGAGGTGAAAGGGCCCCATAAGTGGAATAGCCTAGGGCCTCTTCTCATCTAAATCCGGCCCTGTGTATTACCATAATTTATTGTACAATCTACGCAGGAACTGTACATTGAATCAAACTAAAATATATATATATTTGGGCGTACTTGTAGTTACGTTCTTGCTATCATAGTTAAAAATTAATATCTAATGTGAACATTAAATAAAAAATTGTCTAGAAATTTGAACCGGATTATCCAGTTCAACGAGGGCCGGATAAATGAGGTTTTACTGTATATATATATATACTAGCTGAAAAACCGCACTTCGCTACGGAGTACATTCAAAGTAAAAACAACGGTCAATGTATGCAATTAATACCAATATATATATATATATATATATATATATATATATATATATATATAATAAATACGACGATCAATGTATATAATTGATTCAATATATATATATATATATATATATATATATATATATATATATATATATATATATACATATATATATATATATTTATAAAAAAATCGTAAGGGGTATTTTTATAGACAAAATAATGTAGAAGAAGATATTCAAATTAAATCTAATATAAAGAATACTAAAGATTATAGTACAGTTAATATAGTACAGTTTGTAGAACATTTCTTTTACTGCATTTTAATTTTTTTTTGGATACTGTCCAATCGTCTGCCGCATTAGCAAGAAAAAAAATATTTTTTTTTCCCTATTTAGTTTTTATGCACGTGACAATAAATTTATTGAAAGTACCAGAAAAAGAAGTCACGTGATCAGCATTTAATAAATTAAATTCTAAAAATTAATCTTTAAAAATTCACCAAAAATCAGGAAATGGGGGTAAAGATTCGAAAAAGATTTCATTTTAAAGGAATTTTTAGGATCTTTCTCGTGATATAAATTTTATAACCCTCAAATTATTATTTTAAATGCAAACTTAAAAAATGTAAAAAAACAGCTTAAAAATTTAATTTTAAAAAATCTAAGAAGAATTTTTCAAAAATCTTTCTTAGTGCGCCCCTACACTATTAGAAGAATCGCCATGCAAAATTTCAGCCCTTTAGGTCCAGCGGTTTGGTCTGTGCGTTGTATGTCAGTGAGTCAGTTACGGAACTGTTTTATATATATAGACAATGATGTACCACAAAAACAACTACGATACCTGTCTAATATGTCATTGGTCATCTGCTATTAACCCTTCAGCGGGCGCGCCCATGTACAAAGTGCAACATTTTCGTAATTTTGAATGGTTTGTTTTTACAAGTAAGGTTTGAATGTTCTAAGCAGTTTCTGTTTATAGCTACACCCTTTCTAATGCAGGTCTGATTTTCTGACCCTTGTATTCCTTTCTATTCATTGTTAGTCGTGATTTAAAGGTTAAACCAGCAATTATACTGGATTGCAATACGACAAAATTATGAGTTGATGTAGTCGATCAAATGTGCAGCTATTACACGGTATTCCGCATATCACGAAGATGGACAATCTCGATGTTTTTTTAGGTTTTTGGACATAATAGGAATCCATTCGCAAGTTGCCCTTAGATCCAATAAACCGGACAGTTTTGAAAAAAGGCGATTGTATCTGCATTCTTTGGCCTTTCATTATAAATATATCTCAGTATTAGCAACATTTTATATCTTGTCATAAAACGCAGAATTAATGTTTTCAATTTGAACAAACGAAGTTTATTACAAAAAGAATAATCGAGGTTGAAAGAGACGTTGTACTTTGTGCGACATGCACCTGCTGGTGTTCCAAAAATTGGCGCGCCCGCTGAAGGGTTAAAAGTGATATAATGCAGTGAACATTATACAGCTCTCACACTGATGTTAGTAGGGCCCGCAGCGTTGAATTAGGGATGCGACATCGATGTCGATGTTTTCAAAACATCGATGTTTTGATAAAAACATCGATGTTTTGATAAAAACATCGATGTTTTAAACATCGATTTATTGAAGCCGATGTTTTTTTAACATCGATGTTTTGTACTCGATGTTTTACGTTGTCTCGATGTTTTTTTTTATGAAAAAGTACCGTAATAAAAAAAAATTGCCACGTAGCATAATTTTCAAACTCAGTAAATGTAAGTCTGAATTCTGAAAAGGACGAATACAAAAGGGGGAATGATTTCTTAGCAAACAGACAAATGGCAATCAACAACTAATAAACCAATCAGAGCGCTTGGAATGTTCCTGACACTCCAGAACTTTCCATGGCGGTTTATTTTACAAATAGTATATACACGAGTGCATCCATTTAAGTTTTTGTTTTGTTCTGGTTTTTATATAAGTTGACGTTAATATTATTAGTAAGATGCCTCCCAAAAGTACCGTTTGGAAATATTTTTACAAAACATCTGACAAATTGGCGAAATGCAATATTTGCCTTAAGTCCCTCAAAACTTCTGGCAATACCACGAATTTATCTGGACATTTGAAGGCAAAACATGGCGGTATTTACAACGAGAATTTTGAGTCATCAATGTAGTCCAAAGCAACCAAGTTTTTGTCATTTGTGTCTCCCCAATCAGAGAGTAAAATTAAATCACCCCCCCCCCCCACGACTAACGGAAGTAACATTAATGTTAGAGATTACTAAAACAGTTTTAAAAAATGGATGTTCTAAAACATCGATGTTTAAAAACATTGATGGTTTTTGGGCGATGTTTTATTAGCATCGATGTTTTAATATTGTATATCGATGTTTCAAAACATCGATGTTTTGTTATCGATGTCGCATCACTACATTGAATTGCGATGTTATTTGTCACAGTGTTGTACTTCTTTCGCTTTATACGATTGTCGAAAGATGGCGCTGATCCCGGCCATTCAGAGTTTTCCGATGGCCACACTATTGCAGTAGGTTACGTTTTACTGGAATTATTCTATTCAAGGTACTACCTTGAAATGATCGGAGTTCAAAATTAAAACTTTGCCTGCATCTCCAAAATGCCACAACCCATCGCACAAGCATCAACTATCATAGCTCGCTGCAATTTGCCTAAATCATGATCACTTGCCATACTCGCTGTTCAATCAGCTCACAAATGTCTGTCGCTCTATGCAAGCTGCTTGCGGGTGAAAGCATTTATGAATAATTACAAGATAAAAAGAACTTTTTATATACCATGTTTTTTAATTTTCTGTTGAATCATATAAACTTGACAATTCTATGTATTAATAGATACTTACAAAAAAAAAAATTTGATGAATTATACCATCAAACCTTTTTTTAAAATCCCTTATATTGTGTAAATTGTTAAAAATTCCCATTACACTACAAATGTGAAATGCTAAAATTGTGTTTTTATAGCAGAGTATTCAAAATTTGTAAGTTTGCATGCATAGGATTCAATAAATTATGTTACATCATTAAGATTTAAAATAAGAAAACTAAACAATAAAATGCTATGCATGTTAGTATTACGATTTTAATCAACCAAATAGTTCGATAACGTATGAATGAACAATTGGACTTTCAAAAACTGGCAGAGACTAATGATTAAAGCTGGCAACTTGTTAAAAACAATAATTACAAGATAAAAAGAACTTTTTAAATTATCTGCTGAATCATATAAACTTGACAATTCTATGTATTAATAAATACTTTTTGAAATTTTTGGATGAATTATCCCATCAACTTGAAAGAAAATGAAGTTAATTGGAAGTTAACTTGCATTTGACTTGTTTGACTTGTTGCATTTGACTAGGTCCCTTTCCGGCCAATAGATGGCTGTACCAGTCTACAAGACAAAATTAACTGAAAATAACTGAAAATTAATTTAATTGTGCTTAAAGATGGCTAAAAGTATTAAAAAATTGCATTGTCATCGTGTTCTGAGCTATTCTAAAAGTTCCAAATGTCTAGCTAGTCGGGAAGTTAGTTAAAAATCGATTGCAAGATTTGTACTGGACAAACACACACACAAACACACAAGAAAGAAAGTTAATAAAAACGTGGTAAAAAGCTACAATTTTTTTTGTACATAAAGTATCACTCATTAAAATTAATAACTTGCTAAAGGTTGAGTATGAGATGTTCCACACAATACATTCATTCACTTTAAAGGGGGGGGGGGACTGATTGCTACATAATATACAGAACTAACATATCTATAAGGCATACAATTCTAAAACATTAAATATAAACGATACATTTGGCATGGAGTTAAAATAAGGTACCTCTAAAGGTTCAAAATCTGGAATCTTCAATGACACCATTCATGAAACTGTTCTCGGATCATAAAATTTTTACCATGTTTTTATTAACTCGCTTTCTTGTTTGTTTGTGTGTTTGTGCGGTACAAATCTTGCAATAGATTTTTAACTAACTCCCCGACTAGCTAGACATTTGAAACTTTTAGAATAGCTCAGGACACGATGGCAATGCATTCTTTTAATACTTTTAGCCATCTTTAAACAGAATTGAATTCGTTTTCAGTTAATTTTGTTTTGTAGACTGGTGCAGCCATCTATCGGCCGGGACGGGAATGAAAAGTTAAAAGCAAGTTAACTTCCAATTAACTCCATTTTCTTTTAAGTTGATGGGATAATTTCATCCAAAAATTTTAAAAAGTATTTATTAATACAGAGGCTGTTCGCACATTTTTTAGACGATTTTGGTAAGCGGTAATAAAAAATCGTTTCCTGCAAAAGAAATAATTGCAATTGTACTATGTTTTTAAAAGTCAAAATTATAGTCTGCGGCTTGAAAGTTTTGTTTTTATTCAAAATGGCGTTTTTAACAAAGCAGTGGTTCGAAGGCTACATTTATGCTCTTTCCGAAGAGAAATATGCATACTCCGTTATCCAAAAACGATGTGAGAGTCGTGGTTTTGTGATATCTAAAGCGTCGATAGGTAATATCGTCAACAAGAAAGGAAAAAAACGCCAAATTGGAGCCTCAAGTAAAACAAAAATTCCAAACAAGTATCCAAGGAAAAAACGGACATCTTCGACTATTGCAAAGGTACGTTGTTTAATGTTAAAAGAAAATCCCCCTAGTCAAAGGACAGTTGAAAAATCATTAAAATGCTCGGTGTCCACTGTAAACAAAATGATAAACGTTGATTTAAATCTTAAGAAAGCGAAAAAACGCAATGTGCATCGTCTTCTTCCAAATCATATCGCTGAATGCAGGACACGCTGCAGAATTCTATATGAGAAACACTTATACAAAGAAAAATGGAAAACAATTGTCACAATAGATGAATCATGGGTGTATTTAAATGATTGCAACAAAAAAAAAGAGCCATTTATTATCATAAAAGGGGAGAAAAAAATTTAAGTACATGGTTCAAAGAATCGAAAGAAAGTTTTTCTAAGGGATTCATGATTGTTGCTGGTTTTTCTTATAATGGCAAGTTAAAAGTAAAGAGAGTGGAAAAAAAATGTCAAGATTAACTCCAAATACTATCAGGAACATATTTTATCGCCAATTTTTCTGAATGAAATACCATCGCTTTACCCACAGTGCCATCAATCTGTGAGACTCCATCGGGACAAAGCTAGCAGTCACACATCAAAATCCACTGTAAATTTCCTAAAAGAAATAGAACAAAAAACTGGTATCAAGGCCATACCCTTCACTGATATCCCTACTAAATCTCCCGATGTATCACCTATGGATTTTTGTGCTTTCGGACTTTTAAAATCTGCATTATCCAAACGTCGTCCCAAAACCCTTACAGGACTCTGGAAAGCTGTTCAGGAGGAATGGGATAGAATACCTCTTCTGACACTTCAAAAGGCATTATTATCCTGGAAATTGCGGTGTCGAAAGATAGTTCAGAATAAGGGATGTCAAATAGAACATTTAAAACACAAGAATTTTATGTAATTTAGTTTTGTGAATACAATATACATCGTCTAAAAAATGTGTGAACAGCCTCTGTACATAGAATTGTCAAGTGTATATGATTCAACAGATAATTTAAAAAGTTCTCTTTATCTTGTAATTATTGTTTTTAACAAGCGGCCAGCTTTAATCATTAGTCTCTGCCAGTTTTTGAAAGTCCATGTGTTCATTCATACGTTATCGAACTATTTGGTTGATTAAAATCGTAATACTAACATGCATAGCATTTTATTGTTTAGTTTTCTTATTTTAAATCTTAATGATGTAACATAATTTATTGAATCCTATGCATGCAAACTCACAAATTTTGAATACTCTGCTATAAAAACACAATTTTAGCATTTCACATTTGTAGTGTAATGGGAATTTTTAACAATTTACACAATATAAGGGATTTTAAAAAAAGGTTTTAAAATAAAAGAAATAGAAAATAATTCTATAAATTATTACCAAGTATGACTTTGCAGTTTTAAATAAAGATATTCTGCAACAAACTTCCTTGTTACTTTTCATCACTTTAACAATTAAACAAAAATGCCTTAACAATAAAAATATATTTTTACCGATTCTTTTGGAAAATCAATCAGGTAAACGGTGATATATGTTATGGTTTACTATTAAAATGAGATGTTTCCCACCATTAAATAACAATTCAACTATTAAATGTTACAACATAAATGCAAAAAGAAATCTATACTTTAGTCTTCATATGGAAATGTATAATCTTTTGAATATTTAATGACTTGTGCATTTTTTTTTTGAAAATAATAAGCTTTGAAGTTTTAAAATTTTGGAACCAATTTTTAGCTTACCATGTAAGATCTGAAATTTTATCTGAAGTCTACTTATCAAGGGAATGCATTTGTATACAGTGGCTCCCAAAAGTGTTCGTACACTTACGATTTTCAATGAAATAAGGGCCTATCCATTAATTAAAATGAATATTTCAGAATGGGTACTTAATAATAAGATCTATAATCTATTCTTAACAAGACTACATGAAATATTTTAAAAACATAGTAAAACTTTACTTTTAAGAAACCAATAATCAAAAAGTAACAAAAACTTTATCTCACAAAAGTCATCGTACACTTGTGAAAAATCTCTGCATTTTAGTAAATATTCTAATTTTTCGTTAAATTAATATTTAGTAAGATATCTTTAGCATCCACAACAGCTTTTAAACGTCTGGAAATAGATTGCACTAGTTCTTTTGTAATTTCTGCATCAATGTTCATCCATTCTTCCATCATAACACTAATATACAAGGTTTTGTTGTTTTGAAATGAATAAGTGTATCGGAATGGATATTTTGTGCAGATTCCGAAAATGACCTTCAAAATTCCGTATCACGTCACGTTTTTTCACAAATGACTGAAATCTTCTATATTAATAAAGGAACAGCGGGGGATGTCGAGATCACGTGCGCGTAACGCAATGGCCGACTATCGTCGAGATCACGTGAGCGTAACGCAATGGCCGACAATCGGTGTATTTTTTTTTTCTCATGAAAGTACATAAATGTTACATATTTGGAAAGAGCTTTGAAAAATGATAATTTTTTCTGCGTACACTTATTCTGTTAATTCAATAGTTTTAGAGATATTTTAATTCTAAAATCACTCACTGCTGAGAAATCAAATCATCTGGTGCAGTGGTGCTGCCATCTGTCGGCAGCGACGGGAATGAAAATTGAAAGGAATTTATTCACTTGAATTTAATACATTTGTAAGCCTTTTTTTTTCTTTTGTGGGGCCCGAAGTACATAAATATGTTACACGGATGGCTTGAGCGTAGCTAGGCGAAGCCCGGCTAGTGTGAAAATAAAAAAAACTGTATTTTGTAATGACATCGTTATAGGGCAACGTTCGTACCAAGTGAAAATGTTCTCTGGAGGGGCGGAATGATTGTTTAAGGCATAGATAAACATCAATACCTAGCTGACAGTAGAAATGCAACTGTTTTATCTGCATGACGTACCGATTTGCGCCACTCACAAAGGCGAAACATGAGAAAATTTATGTTGGCACGGCAGTATGACTCATACCTCACGCCAAGCACAACATTGTGTATCCCAATATCCCATCTGCCATAAGACCAGTGCCCCATAGTGAATCCCTTCCTGTACCATCCCCGTCCAAAATCAAGCCCCCCAACAGACACCGATTCAGACGATGTTACAAGTGAGGAGATGTACAAACCGGACATCATGGAGGATGAAGCCCCAGTGCCATTGACACAGCATGAACTGAATAATTGAACTGAATAACTGAACATTTTCACTTGTGGTTCGCGATCTGAATTTACCCAAAGATGCAGCAGAGCATTTAGGATCAAGAAGACTTCATGAAAAGAATTTACTGCGCCCTAATACGAGATTCTCCGGGTACAGACACCGAGAAGCAGAATTGGTTCCGTTTTTTGCTGAGGAAGGTGGTTTGGTATATTGTCGAGACATTCCGGCAGTCATGAAATACTTCAACATCAATTTCAATTCAGGACAGTGGAGGTTGTTCATAGATGCCAGCAAATCCAGTTTAAAAGGTGTTTTACTTGTATTACACATTACTAACATCCATCCATCCATTCCAGTAGCACATTCTGTGACTTTGAAAGAGACATACGAGAACCTTAAATTACAGAGGCTGTTCGCACATTTTTTAGACGATTTTGGTAAGCGGTAATAAAAAATCGTTTGCTGCAAAAGAAATAATTGCAATTGTACTATGTTTTCAAAAGTCAAAATTATCTTCTGCGGCTTGAAAGTTTTATTTTTATTCAAAATGGCGTTTTTAACAAAGCAGTGGTTCGAAGGCTACATTTATGCTCTTTCCGAAGAGAAATATGCATACTCCGTTATCCAAAAACGATGTGAGAGTCGTGGTTTTGTGATATCTAAAGCGTCGATAGGTAATATCGTCAACAAGAAAGGAAAAAAACGTCAAATTGGAGCCTCAAGTGGGACAAAAATTCCAAACAAGTATCCAAGGAAAAAACGGACATCTTCGACTATTGCAAAGGTACGTTGTTTAATGTTAAAAGAAAATCCCCCTAGTCAAAGGACAGTTGCAAAATCATTAAAATGCTCGGTGTCCACTGTAAACAAAATGATAAACGTTGATTTAAATCTTAAGAAAGCGAAAAAACGCAATGTGCATCGTCTTCTTCCAAATCATATCGCTGAACGCAGGACACGCTGCAGAATTCTATATGAGAAACACTTATCCAAAGAAAAATGGAAAACAATTGTCACAATAGATGAATCATGGGTGTATTTAAATGATTGCAACAAAAAAACAGCCATTTATTATCATAAAAGGGGAGAAAAAAATTTTAAGTACATGGTTCAAAGAATCGAAAGAAAGTTTTTCTAAGGGATTCATGATTGTTCCTGGTTTTTCTTATAATGGCAAGTTAAAAATATAGAGAGTGGAAAAAAAGTCAAGATTAACTCCAAATACTATCAGGAACATATTTTATCGCCAATTTTTCTGAATGAAATACCATCGCTTTACCCACAGTGGCATCAATCTGTGAGACTCCATCAGGACAAAGCTAGCAGTCACACATCAAAATCCACTGTAAATTTCCTAAAAGAAATGGAAAAAAAACTGGTATCAAGGCCATACCCTTCACTGATATCCCTACTAAATCTCCCGATGTATCACCTATGGATTTTTGTGCTTTCGGACTTTTAAAATCTGCATTATCCAAACGTCGTCCCAAAACCCTTACAGGACTCTGGAAAGCTGTTGAGGAGGAATGGGATAGAATACCTCTTCTGACACTTCAAAAGGCATTATTATCCTGGAAATTGCGGTGTCGAAAGATAGTTCAGAATAAGGGATGTCAAATAGAACATTTAAAACACAAGAATTTTATGTAATTTAGTTTTGTGAATACAATATACATCGTCTAAAAAATGTGTGAACAGCCTCTGTACTGCTGGAAAGTGTGCAGTACAAATTTCATAAATAGTCTTTGTGCGGGGATTTCAAAGTTATTGGAATATTGCTCGGACAACAAGGAGACTACACAAAATTTCCTTGCTTTTTGTGTGAATGGGACTCCAGAGCAATGACGGAACATTGGATTCGGCAGCGGTGGCCAGTCAGAAGTACATTCACATCTAGCGGTAAAAAACATTGTTTCAATTTCACTGGTTGGTTGATCCCTCGAAAATACTGTTACCACCTTTACACATCAAACTTGGCTTAATGGAGCAATTCGTGACAGCTTTAAGCAGGGACAGTAAATGCTTTCAGTATCTGTGTGGTAAGTTTGCATCAATCACGACTGAAAATATTGAAGCTGGCATTTTTGTAGGCTCTCAAATACGAAAATAAATCGCAGGCAACAAATTCGAGGAAACCATGTGCGAGTGCGAATTGCGAGCATGGACTGCATTCAGAAATGTGGTACACAACTTTTTGGGGAACACGAAGGCTTCGAATTACACTACTTTAGTTGAGGAGCTGCTGGAATCTTATAAACTGCTTGGTTGCAAAATGAGCGTCAAAGTTCACTTTCTTCATGCTCATCTCAATTACTTTCCTAACAATCTTGGTGATTTTTCGGAAGAACATGGCGAGCGCTTCCATCAGGATATTAAAGTGATGGAAAAGAGATACCAAGGAAAGTAGACTGTACATATGATGGCCGACTATTGTTGGATGTTGAACAGAAACTGTACGGACGCACACAGAAGACAATGCAAAAAAAGGAAGTTTGAAGGGGAGCCCAGTGCTCAATGTTAGGTGTGTTTGCTTTTGAATACGTATTGATGTTTATCTGTTCCTTAAACAACCATTCCGCCCCTCCATAGAACATTTTCACACGTTACAAACGTTGCCATATAGCAATGTAATTTTAAAAAAAAACTATTTTTTAAATGTTCACATTTCCATCATTTATGACAAAACCTGACGTGATACGGAATTTTGAAGGTCATTTTCGTAATCTGTGCAAAAAATCCATTCAGATACACATATTCATTTCAAAACAAAAGAAAAAAGTTGAAAATTTGCAGATCCGTGTAATTGTTTTTAGTTCGCTTTTCGTGTGAATGTCATGTGTTCGTACTCGAACCTCCAGTTTTCTCGAAATATAATCTATTGGGTTTAAATCTGGCGATTGAGGTGGAGTTTTCAAAACTTGTGGACAGTTATAGAGACACCAGAGAAGAACGTTGAGAGCCGTATGCTTAGGATCGTTATCTTGATAAAAAAACAAAGTTGTTTCCAATACCCAAATTTTGGGCTGATAATTTTAAATTGTCTCTTAAAATATTCATATAAACAACATGATTCATTATGCCATCAATAAAAACCAAATGGTCTAGTCCTGATGCTGACATGCACCCCCACACAAGTACACCTCCACCGACATGCTTAATTGTTCCTACTAAGTTCTTGGGATTAAGTTCCTCATTTTTTCTTCTCCATACAATTATACCATCGGAACCAAAAATGTTAAAACTTGCTTTCATCGGCAAATAAGACATTACTCCAATATGTTTGGGGCTTATTTATCATTGACAGTGCAAAGGAAAGCCTCAGCTTTCTGTTTTTCTCACTCACAAAAAATTTTCTACTGTCATATTGCTCGTCCAAAAGTTATTTATTAGGGCGTGATTTAGTTGGGGTAGTACATTTGTTGTTTTAGAAAAGGGTAGTTGGGTGCGTTGTGTTAAAATTATTTGTATATAACCCAAAGTCCTGGACGTAATTAGCAATGACGAACAAATTGAAGGATAGTGTAAGACTTATGACCAGTAGCAAGTATTAAACTAAAATTATACGAGGCGAATTCCGCCAAATGTGGTGGCAAGTTGTTGTATTGCCTCCAAGATGGCGCGAAGAGGGGGAGGTACGAAAAGGGTCGTTGGCCTCCCGCGAAAGGGGTCGAGAGAGGAAAAGGGGTTTGAGAGGTAGCAGCGAAGCTTTAGGCTCGCTCATATCCTTTGTCATGATATCTGTTAATATTTATATGTAATGGTTATTTTGTATGTTGAATTAATGTATGTATGTTGTGTTAATATATGTATGTTATTTTAATTTACGTGTCTGTTTTCTTTGGAGTGTATCTTCCTTAAAAATGTTCAGTAACAATAACGACGCTTCGCATATTCTACGGGCAACCGTTAGCTAACACAGGCTTCGACGGCAGCTTCCGCTGATAGGCGAGAAGAGTTTTTAGTGGCGCAGTCGCATAGGATCAACATGGAAAGCCCAAGAATATCAACGAAGTGGTTGTAAATGTGAGAGTTCTTTTTTCCCCTAATAAAGTGGGCGACTCGAGAAACCGCAATTATTATGTCATATGTTATTTTGTCATATGTTATTTTCGAGATATGGTACACCAGTACTATTAAAGGATATTCACTTTTACAGAATTAATTATTTTGTACGCCTGGACATAATTATACGTCAGTATAATAAATTGAGCACGCCAGTGCATATCAAAGTAATGTTATGTGTTATATACGTGTATACGCCAGTATACCATATCGTAATTATACGTCAGTATAATAAATGAAGCACGCCAGTGCACATTTAAAGAGGTATTTGTTTGTACGCCTGTACATAATTATACGTCAGCATATTAAATTGAGCATGCCAGTGCATATCAAAGTAATGTTATATGTATAAACGTGTATACGCCAGTATACCATATCGTAATTATACGTCAGTATAATAAATGAAGCACGCCAGTGCACATTAAAGAAGTATTTTGCTTTGTATGCCTGTACATAATTATACGCCAGTATAATTCGAGCACGTCAATGTGCATTTCATTTATGATATTATCGCAAAAGTGCATTTACCTGTATATTTTGATGTTTTTCCTTAAAAGCACATATAATTCCTAAGAAATTTGAGTCTTGTAAAATTTAAGTCTTGTACGTCAGTGCATCAGTTGAGTGAAGTACATAAATATCTGTATTTACTTCCGTTTCGTTTACGAACGAAAAAAAAAAGGAGTGCTAAAGTGTAGTCTGTGGTTAAGAATTGGTTGCTTGTTTTGTTTGTTTTTGCTTTGATACCGTTCGGTTGTATTTTATTTTAGTGTCAAAAGTTGTTTTTAAAAATGCATCATTGCTTGTTAGATAACTCACGGAACAACACATTGTGACGTTGGTTGACGTTGATTTTTTTTTTTTAACGAATGTTGTAATTGATCATATTTGTATTGTATGCATATGTAAACAATCGATTCTCTGGAATTATTTGAGCGTTAAAACTATTATATGTTCGGTGCTGACTTTTGAGCAATTCGAAGTCTAGGGTTGTTTTTTTTTCTGTAATAGGAATTTTTTTTCTCATAAATATGGCTTTCTTAAATCGAGCCAAGAGAGACGATTTAATAGCTTTAGCTCAGGAGCTAGGTCAAGTGGTCGTTGAAGGAACGAGGTCAGCAGGTATTATTAGATTGATTAAGGCCAGTGATGACTATGAAGAAGAGTTTGTGAAGGGGCGTTTAGCCGTAGTGGAAGAAGAGCGCGTTGCTCGTGAACTCAAGGAAGAAAAAGAAAGGGAACAGGAACGCCAGTTCCAACTTAAAAAACTTAGAATAGAAAGGGAGAAAGTCAATCTTACTACTGTTAGACAAGACGAGTTTAGAACCAAAACGTCCGAGTTGACTAAGCTATTACGAAGATTTGAGATCGAGGACGGAGACATTGTCTTATTTCTTTCACTCTTTGAAAGACAGGCTCATAGAGTCGGCGTTGAGAAAGCTAACTGGGTGTCGGCATTGCTGCCCCTGTTACCTTCAGAAATCACGCAACTCATCGCTCGAGAGTCAGAAGACAAATTTGACGATTTCGATTACATCAAAGGGGTTTTGCTGAAGCATCTTAAAATAAGCCCAGAAACCTTCTGACAGAAATTCGTGAAACATCAGCGAAATCCAGCTCGCTCTTGGAGAGATTTCGTATTTGAAATAACAAATTATTTCGAAGAGTGGATCGAAGGACTTGACGTCAAAGATTTCGATGGACTGAAGAACTTGATGATCACCGATCAACTGAAAAGACGTGTCCCTATCCAAGTCAGAGAACACCTCATGGACGATTGGGCAAAATTTCTGCAACCATCTTCGTTAGCAGATAGGCTGGATGAGTATGAAGCTGTTAGAGCTCCAACCAAGAAGACCAGCGTGGAAGACGCCAAAAATAAGCAGAGGGGATTTTCGCGTCCCTCGCCACCTCAGAAGGAATCTCAGGAGTATTATAAGGAAAAGAAGTACTCCAGCAGCGTAAAAACCGAAACGCCGCAGAAAGTAACCTGCTACGCCTGTAAGCAAACTGGACACATCTCCAAATTTTGTCCAAAAAATACCCGCCTTCCTAAGAACTCGGGGTCAGGAGTTCAGAGCAATACAGTACAGACCGTGAAGAGTACAGAACCCTCGGTACTCACCGCCAAAGTTACAGTTCCTGTAACGGGAGCTGGAAAGCTGCAGACGATTAACGATCTCAAAATTATCCCGTTGAGGTGCGGTGACCAGTCGTTAAAAGCGGTGGTGGACTCAGGCTCTCAGATCTCCGTCTTAAGGGAAGACTTGGTACCTGAAAATTTTTGCGAGGGAGAAGGCACAATTCAGATCGTGTCAGCATTTGGTGAGGGGGAGACCACAGCTTTGAAGATCGTCGACATTAAAATAGACGATGGTCTGCACTCTCCTGTGCCGATCCTATGTGCCATCTCGAAGAAATTGGTCAACGACATGTTGATTTGTCCTACGGCTTATGAACTATTGCAAGAGAACATTCAGATTCATGGAGCCACCCGCGGACTTCCCGATCAAGATGACCCCCAAGATGACGTCGGCAACTCGCCTGAAGATGGAACTGTGTCACAATCAAGCGATAGTTGTGATCCGATTTTAACTGGTGTGGCGACAGCCACCATTGAATGCGTTCCCCATCAAGAGAATAAGGGAAGCTTCATTGCCGAACAAAAAGATGACGAAGATTTAAAAGAGTTATGGGATTTAGCTAAAGATAATGAAAAGGCTTATACCGTAACAGATGGAGTGTTGTCGCACGTAGACTGTGTTGAAGGACAGAGCATAGTTCAAGTCGTATTGCCGTCGTGCAAACGCAAGAATGTTCTTCGCATGGCTCATGAAGTCCCTTTGGCAGGCCATTTAGGCGAAAAGAAAACTTTGCTACGCATCAAATACTCGTTTTTCTGGCCAACCGTGAGACAGGACGTCAAAAAGTTTTGCGAATCCTGCAAAGAATGTCAGGTTAGACGAACGATGACCTTTAGGGACCGAATCCCCATACAACCTCTTGTGAGACCAGAAAATCCGTTCGAAGTGTGGAGCGTCGACTGCATTGGGCCTCTAGAGCCGCCGTCGAGAAGGGGGCATTCCTTCATTATTTGTGCAGTTGATTTGTGTACCCGTTGGGCAGAAGCCATCCCAGTGAAGAACATAAAAGCAAAGACAACTTGCGATGTCTTTATGAGAATCTTTACTCAGACTGGGTTCCCTAAAACCATTTGCATGGACCAAGGGACGAATTTCACGGCAGAATTGTCGAAGCATTTCAGAGATCTTCTCGGTGTGTCTCCTAGATTTGCTACCCCAGGACATCCTGAAAGTATGGGGGCAGTAGAGAGGTGGAACCGAACATTAAAAGACATGTTGAATAAGAACATTCAAGAAAACGGACGAGATTGGGACGTCCATTTACCATTCCTGCTGTTCGCGTATCGAGAAGTTCCCCATAGCACCACGAACGTCTCGCCATACCAGATGGTGTACGGTCGGTTGCCGAACGGACCGTTAAAATTAATGAAAGAAGTATGGACAGGGGTGAGAGAAATACCCACAAATGCGTCCAAATCCGTAGAAGTTTACATATCAGATTTAAGGGAGAAGCTAGAACAAGCTCACAAAATAGCAAATGAGAATTCAACCAAAACCCAGGCAGAATACGCGTCAAGGTACAATTTAAGATCTAGAGAGAAAAAGTTCGGAGTTGGCGACCAAGTGTTGGTCCTTATTCCTTCTTCATCACACAAGTTGCTGAAAACTTGGATTGGCCCGGTTACCGTAGTCGAGACCACTAGGCAACATTCCGCCAAAGTTCGGATGGAAGATGGCAGTATCCGAGAACTCCATTTTAACAAATTAAGACCTTACATTGCTAGAGTGCATCAAGTCGGGTTAGTGTTTGATGACGACGCGGAGTTTGGTGAACTTCATTATGCCCCGACTGATACCGCAATCAAATCTGTTGAAGACATTCGTGTTCGTGTCGAAGACACTAGTGAGAGGCTGAATTATTCTCAACGATGCGATCTATTCAAGCTTTTAAAACGGTTCCATAGTATTTTTTGTAACATCCCAGGACGAGCAAAGGTTGAAGGCCATTCAGTACGCTTGACAGCTGATTGCACGCCAAAGAAGTTGCGGCCCTACCGCATACCCGTAGTACTTCAAGAGGAAGTCGACCGCCAGGTTGAAGAACTGTTGCGACTTGGATTGATAGAGCCAAGCGATAGCGAGTGGGCTCATCCCGTAGTCTGTGTTTCGAGGAAAGATGGCAGTGTCAGGCTTTGCGTGGACTACAGACATTTGAATAGCTTTACCGTGCCAGACGCTTATCCGATGAAGATTGCGAAGGATCTTCTCCTGGAAGTAGGAGAGGCCCACTACATAACAACTATCGACCTCACGAAGGGGTACTGGCAGATTCCGGTCAAAGTTGAAGCTAGACGCTACACAGCTTTCGCTACTCATTCGGGTCACTTTCAATGGAGAGTGATGCCTTTTGGACTTAAGAATGCCGGGAGTACGTTCCAGAGAGCCGTGGACAAAGCCCTCATGATCCATAAGAACTATTGTCGACCGTACATCGACGACGTCGCGATTTTTTCAGATACATGGGAAGACCACCTAAATCACCTAGAAAAGGTTCTTGACTCATTACAAGAGATTGGGTTTACCATAAACCTGGATAAGTGTGAGTTCAGCAGACCAATGGTAAAATTCCTTGGACATATTGTTGGTTCTGGACGACATTCGCCAGACCCGCAGAAAGTTGAAGCCATACGGAACATGGCAAGACCGACTACGAAAAGAGAAGTTCGTGGATTTCTGGGTCTTACTTCTTACTATCGGGACTATATTCAAGACTTTGCGAGTATTGCCCTGCCGTTAACAAACATGAAAAAGAAACATCTTCCTAACAAAATTCCTTGGAGCGACGAAGCGGAGAAAGCCTTCCAGGCGCTGAAAGACGAACTGGTCCAAATTCCTGCTTTACACACCCCTGACTTGGAAAAGCCATTCCAGTTGTACACGGACGCTTCGGCAATGGCAGTGGGCGCTTGTCTTGCCCAAAATGACGAAAAAGGGATCGAAAAACCCATTGCCTTCTTCAGTAAAAAATTAACGCCAACTCAGGTGAAATGGTCAACAATAGAGCGAGAAGCCTTTGCAGTGATATCAGCATTGAAGAAGTTTGACACCTGGATTTACGGTGCTGAAATCCAAGTCATATCAGACCACAACCCTTTGACCTACTTGACTAGCTCCCTGCCACAGGGTCCTAAGTTAGCTCGATGGGCACTTGCCCTTCAACGTTATAACGTAACGGTTTCCTACCGCAAGGGTCAAAAACATGGAAATGCAGATGCATTGTCTAGATTGCCCGTGACCAATTGTGAGTTTTAAATTGTGCCATTTTTATAATGTAAAAATTCGAGTATTTCATGTTTATGCAGCGCATGGTTGTATGTAAAATTTAAAATCAGTTATCGTATTGTATTCTCTTCCAAAGTGTTTCTTGACTGCTTAGTATATTTACACTCATGAAACATGCAACTGTAAATTATCTTCTAGTTATTCCTTTAAAATTGTGTATCCATGTGTGCATTGTTAATAGTATTTCAGTGTTGAAATTTGTGTTGTGTTTAAATATTCATTGGATAAGAGTATATTGGTTGATAATATGTATTACATGTCATTTTAATTTCTAATATTTTGTTTTCGAAATAATTTTTTGGTGTCAATTTCTCGAGTCACCTGCTTGGGGGACAGCCGTTAGCCAAGGGGGTTGCTCTCGCGAGGGGTGATGTTCATGAGTACTCATGAAATTTGTTAAAGTTTAATGTGCGTGAAAGAAAAGGAACTCTCTCCTTAGTGTGGTCATGTTTCAAGAAGAACTTCTAAAGGACTCTCCAAGAAACTTCAGGATAGTTTCGGAACATCTGTTTTCTGTTTATAGTCATATTAAATGACGTATAAACTCCCTAAAGGGGAACGTGTAAGACTTATGACCAGTAGCAAGTATTAAACTAAAATTATACGAGGCGAATTCCGCCAAATGTGGTGGCAAGTTGTTGTATTGCCTCCAAGATGGCGCGAAGAGGGGGAGGTACGAAAAGGGTCGTTGGCCTCCCGCGAAAGGGGTCGAGAGAGGAAAAGGGGTTTGAGAGGTAGCAGCGAAGCTTTAGGCTCGCTCATATCCTTTGTCATGATATCTGTTAATATTTATATGTAATGGTTATTTTGTATGTTGAATTAATGTATGTATGTTGTGTTAATATATGTATGTTATTTTAATTTACGTGTCTGTTTTCTTTGGAGTGTATCTTCCTTAAAAATGTTCAGTAACAATAACGACGCTTCGCATATTCTACGGGCAACCGTTAGCTAACACAGGCTTCGACGGCAGCTTCCGCTGATAGGCGAGAAGAGTTTTTAGTGATAGCAAAAAAAAAAAAACTAAAATAAAAGATGAAACTTTTCATCCAGTACCCTGAAAATCAACTGAGATAACTAAGACAGGCAAATAATTAAATTTAAACTAAAAACTAAATTTATTTACAACAATTTACATTTTAATCATTTTATTTTCATCAAGAACAACTTGGTCATCCACGAAACTTTAGTTTATCTATAATTCACTATTAATATACAACAATTACTCTTTCAAGGAAAATAGGGAGCACACGATGATTATCCAAAACTCAGAATACCAATTCAATACTATCTCTTCTATTAACTATCTCTACACCGACCGTAAACCAAAAGCTTAATTAATACAACCACCAAACAAAACAAAAGAGACTGATCTAAACAATGAAATTATGTGACTCACTCGGTTGAGTTGACCTTTTGCAGATTGGTAAGTCGACAGCCTTGTTTAGCTGGGGAATCTTGACTCTTCCGTTAAGATGCCGGGGGATTCGCTTGCTTCTATTTCGTCTTCTTGCAAATGCTTTAATTCACACCACCACGCACACACAAAATATTAATTTTAATGCAGGGACAACGTAACTTCAAATTGCACAGGTATATGGGGAATTCAAGAACTCGACCCAAACGTAAAAGACACAAAGTCTGAGGAGGCAACGGGGAACCGAAGCTCGACCCGACACCACCACAATCAGAAGTCTCTCCCTGAGAGCTTGCTATTTGAGAGAGAGGGGGAGAGAGCCCTTTAATTTTCAAACTCCCCAATTTATATATTTTAAATCCCATTCTTCTTTCTTGACTCCTCCTTCGAATTATCCTTTCCTCCATTCCCGATCCTGCCATCATCTCATTCGCTTGTTTTACTCCACCATCATTTAAACTGCCGCCCCTGCTCAACTATCGTACGCCCCCACGGAAAACAGCTTGCAACAACCTCCCACGACGCCCGTAGTTATTCTTCACGCCGCTGCTGTAAATTCTTATATAATGCCCATTGTCGTATAATGTCAAACTCCGGCGACATCCTCGATTAATCTTGTCTGGCGATCAACCTCCCACGTTGACCGCCGCCGTAAGATTATTCAATACGTTACATCACACAGGACCGCTTCGTTCTTTAATTATCGTACCGCTTTCAGCCGTCGTTTCCAAATTTATCAATTGAATGTAATGATGAAAGCCTTCGGATCACTTATTCTTTTAACATTTTTATGATATTTTCACCTATTCGAAGGCGCATCATTACATCTACAGGCAGAACGCCCATATAATCCATCTGCTCGGAGAACTCGTCGAACAGTTTCAGGTGAAATTGAAGTAGAAAATGTTTCATTAAATTCTGCAAAAACTTTTACGTGGTTACTTTTACTCAAACGTGGATTTTCACAAATTTTCTAATAATAAATCTCTGATCACGTTTTGTTAACTTTGCCGGACGACCTTTTCTTACCTTGTTTTCGATCAGATTTTCTTCTTTAAAGCGTTTTATCACATATTGCACAGTAGAATGGGATAAATTAAGTAATTTAGCAATATTCCGAACTGATTTACCACTACTATGATGAAAAATAATCGATTTTCGAATGCTGTTTGTTGTTTCTTTACGACTACGAGCCACTTTTGAATAATAAATAGAATATTACGGAGTTGGCAAGCAGAAATTAAAGCTAAACGATATTTTAAATGCCCCCACAATTCAAAAATAAAAATAAAGCGTCAGACGATGACTTTTGTGAGATAAAGTTTTTGTTTATTTTTAAGAAACCAGTCATGAAAAAGTAAGTTTTACTATTAAATACCCATTCCGAAATATTCATTTTAATCAATGGATAGACCCCTATTTCATTGAAAATCGTAAGTGTACGAACACTTTTGGGAGCCACTGTATTAATATTTTCATACAAAAAACAGGAATATTTTCCTTCTGCAAAGTATACAAGCACAGCATCAGAGCCTCTCATTATATTCCATATTTATTTTTTTTATTTTTATATAATGTCCAAAATTATAGTAATAAACATTTTAACTTCAGTAGATGCCGTTTGCAACTGAGAAAACAATTCCTATAAAATTCATCTTTTGGGTTCAGTGAACGTTAGCTCCAAAAACAGTTCAAAAAAGGAAATAAAATCTTACCTTTTCTGAAGTCGATTCCCGGGCTGAAAGCGCTCGTTAAAGTAGGAGAACTTTTAGAGAAGGTTGCTTTTTTCTAAATATTTATTCACGCTAGTACAAAATATATGACAAATCATTATTGACACACGAACACTACAAAAAACATCTAATTAAAGGTTACATTAAAATTTAGCATAATTTCCGCACACCTAATATGCAGCGCGTTTTGTGCGGCCTCTATCTATCAGTTCTTCAGTTCTGTTTACAAAAAAAAAGTCTTCTGCATTCGCGCATGCGTTGAGAGTACATATTCCTCGACATCTTCATTGGAGCAAATTAAAATTCTGCAAAGCTGTTTTTTTATATATATTTCTAATTTACATACATGAAAGTAAACTAGTCTTTTACAAAAATGACAAAGTTTCACTAAGGCAAAAGATTGTCTTCATAATTTTGCCTATCATATTATGAGGAAGAGTAACAGTATTTAAATTAGAACTATTGTTTTTGTAATGATGAAAGCAAAGATGGGTTAGGTTTAATGGCTCGATAAAACTACCAAAAAATGTTAATTCAATGTTTAATTCAAAAGCAACATGTTAGATTTTTAAAAATTAGTAACAAGCTTAAAAATCACATTTTAGGAAATTTTAGAAAATGTCATTTCAATATCTTTTACTTTTTGCAGTACTTAGCATTTTAGCATTATATAAATCCTTTTGAGTTTGAATATTACAATTGAAAAGGAAAAAGATCCTTTATAAAGATGGAGACAAACTACAAACTGTAACAGAATGTATATTAACACTTCCCCAAATGTTTTTAATATTAGTTCAGTTTTTCTGTAAATAGAAAAAAAATTATATTACTTTTTCCGAATATTTTATATATTCTTACATAATTTCTCACTAATAATTCCAAGTTACTTGCTTTTGTAACATCATTTTGCCGTATTTTGGATCATAAGGTCCAAACACTATTAATGATGCATTTTAAAAAAAAAACAGACAAATCTATTGTTCAAACAGTCCATATACACTCAAATAAGCTCAAACTCTTGATAAGGAAGCCAAAGACAGTTATTCATAAACCTGCACTCATTTAAAAGAATGAATTAGCAAAAAACTGTGAACTAAAATCATTTCACTAAAAATAGGTGAAGTTATTGCCACTGAAAATGCTGAGGCATCACATCACATACAAGATCATCATATATATTCTACAACATGTACACTTTTCAGTATACTGCCATGTTTTGCATGTCATTGCAGAAAAGACCTGCTTGAAAGGAATGAACACCACCCAGAAAAAAACAAACAAACAACATAGGAGGGCTAGCGCCTTTTATTGCCATATAAACACAACAAAAACATAGCTACACTTAGAAAAACTATTCCATACAAAATTATACCACTTCCCTTCACGTTCTGAGCATACATTATGCACACTTTGCATCACCATAGTTTGATCGAATAAAACCATAAATTTTGTATTTCTGAAAAATGAGTTTCTCATTTTTGTGATTTATCACTGAATCTAGGGCAACCAGAACTTTTAGATGTATATATCTCATCAACACTGAAATGATCTAAAATTTAATATCAATAATGTACAAAGCTTATCAACACCTTGCAAAACTCAACATACAGAATAAACTAAGTACATGCATTTAGGTTTTGAATTCAAAACTTCCATCTATTTAGAGAAGACAGATGACAAAGTAAAATACACAATTCACATATTTTAAAATACAAAATTTGAATAAAACTTCACATGAACTAAAATTAAGTTTAATCCAACTGTTTTGCAGCAATGTATGACAATATAACTGAACCTACTATAAAGATGACTTTATCCAGTGAACATTAAAACAGATCTTAAAAAAAATATACTGATATCTTTCTGGCAACCCTAAATACATATTTGCATAGTTTTTGTCACAAATGTAATATACCATTAAGTATTTGAGACATTTTAAATTGAAATCTTAAAGTTTATACAGGGAGGAAGTTTAAAATTACTTTTGTAAAAACTTTTATATTTGAAAACTACCACGAATCTAAGAAAAACTTGATTTACAAAAAACATACATAGAAACAGGTTTCGATGGTTTATGTTTCATGGATGTGTGTGGGTGAACTTTTGTAGCTTCATAAGGTAATGTAAGATAAGTACATTGAAATTTACTAACATCATTTTGATGGAAGGGTGATGGGAATAAGAACGGACAAAGAGGTGAGGGAAAAGACAAACCACAAGAAAAAGTTTATTTGTACATGATTAGGAATAAACGAATTGTTCATTAATCAGTTTTAAAGGTAAGATGCTGCATGTTTACTAAAATAATATATATTTCAATAGGTTTAATGGCTACATTTCTGCTACAGTAGTTTGCTCTGAATATTATAGTACAAAGTAAAGCAATCCTCCAAACAGGGAACATCTAAAGAGCAACTATTACTTCAACATAGAAAAAGTGAAAAGATCAATAAAATCTCAATTCATTTGATAATACAACTACAAATTTTTAATAAAAATATTCCTCTCTAAAAAAATTCCTGACAAAAATATATTAAATCATATTTTATCTCAATACTGATGGACTTATTTAGACAGCCCAAATATTTTTTATTAAATTATTTTAGTATAAAAGAGTTTTCACAGCTAATTAGAAGACATTAAGCACTTAATAATAAAAATTTCAAAAATAAATGTCTAAACTTAGGCAAAAGCACTCAATTCAGAACACTATTTCAAGATAATAGTGTAGTATCTTGACACAATAAAAGGTTTCACTATTGCATTAAAACAAAATCTACTCCTGTATCTACAGGGCACATATCTCAAAAAAGTAAATAATTTACAGATCCATAATCTGTAGTCATTGTCTTAATTTTAGTGTAAATTAACTGAAATCACCAAATAACTTGTTAAACTTGGTACACTGACACAACACTTTGAAAATGACTAATATACAGAATATAAATCTTCTTGAGTATCTATAAAATTTTTAGGACTCTTAGTAAGGTACATTTAGCATGGTGTAATTATTGCAGCCATAATTGACATCACACGTTTTCATATACTTAGGATTTCACTGTTAGATTATTTAATTTTGTGTAGTTCCTTCTAATATATAATATAGAAACATGTAATCATGGGAATATAAAAAAAGAAAGCTCTATTGAAATAACTCCTTTTTCACTCACACACACACCCTAAATCACCTTAGTTATAATAAGACTTGAAATATCAATCACACTGAATAAAAACTGAAGTTTTTATAAAAAGTTCAAAATTAATTCCTTTTGAATGCAAAGAATTACAGTAATACAACCACACATGTCCCTCAGATTATACATTACTATCTATTACCTTCATAGCTTATTTGAATCTTGTGTTTAAGGATAATCTGGAGTTGTCAGTACGCAGCAAATTTTGAAAAGTGTCCAATTAAAACCTTAATGACAAAGAATTTCCCATTTAACATCAGACATCAGCAATTAAACATGTAAAAGCTTTAATGATACATCTAAAGTATATATTATTAATGCCCATTTCAAAGGTACAATCAGTAATACACAGCAAGAATTATGTACATTTAAACCCAATTGACATTCCTAATATTCCTTTCTGTTTCTAATTAATATCAAAACAAAATTTATACTTCATGTGAAATTATATAGCTACAAGAATAAATGCACTAATATGCTAAAATGAGATATTAACTGCCACTTTAAGCATTTCCTATTGAAATCTTATAAAAACCATCGAAACCAGTTGAGATACATTTAATGGTAACAAAACAATTCAATTTTATTTATTTTTTTTAAATGACAGCAGAGATTTATGATAAAATATACCATGTTATTGGCAACCAACAAATATAACAAAGATCTAAATAGTTTATTTTCACAGAGTGTAAGTCCAAATACTTCATCCACTACAACTTTCATCAGCACACCCCTTCGTCACATCACAACTGATTCTTAGCTTTACACTTCTATACCTAATTCTTTGAACCCACTAATAAAAAAACAGAACCTTCCTACCCATCTTAGGCAGCTAGCTTTAAATGTTAAATACAGCATTCCAAGTGATGCTCTGCAGGTTTACACAGAAGGCAGCAAAAATGGAAACAATAGCACAAGTAGTGGAGTTCTTATTAAAACTCCAAACCAAGACATCAAGCATAGGAAGAGAAATCAGCTGTTGTCTGATCAGAACTAATCACCAATGACACAGCATTAAATCGCATTACCACTCTTAATTTAAGTTAAAATGATTTGGATTTTCTCAAACAGCTGTAATAAAATTTTAAAAAACAACAACACTAGTGCTGTAGTTAATAAGGTTAAAAAATTATCTATCATAATAAAATTCCTTTCAGTGGATCCCTTCATATATTGACCTTACGGAAAATGATATCACTAACAGTTTAGCAAAAGAAGGCACAACTGATACTTTCTTTTCATTTCCTTCCCTAACTGCTAAAAACTTTTCACAGAAAAGAAACTTTCCAATTATCAAGTATGGAGGGTCCCTCTAATTCACAGTTGCCACCATCATAACCACCTTAGAACTGCACTTTAATTTGGAGACAGAAGAATGCAGACCAACCTTTCTCGATTAGCCAGTGGTCACACTAAAACTCTCTCCTTCATAAAGTTTTCAAGACATACACTAAATGTAACTCAGAACAGGTCTCTCCAACTCATCTTCTCTCCTGCATGGGACTGGACTTTAAGCCCCAACCTGATTCTTGACTTTTTGAAGGTGCATTCTCTAATGGACTTAGTAGGAATAAGAAACAATAGAACTGCATTTTTAAAATTATATTAAACATAACCAATTTAAAATATGACGACATTAAAATAGTAAATTTAAATTTTTCCCCAAAAAACTCTAAAAGTCTATTAACTATAGTTTAAGGTGACTGCCTACGTTCGGAGCCAATTTTTTTTTTAAATTGTTTTTTTAAGGATTTTTTGGTCTCTTATGGTAATACAGCATTAAAACAAAAAAAAAAAAACTTTCCTGTAAATACCATACTTTTTTATAAATTGGTCGATTTGAAGTAATTTTTAATGAAATTTAGCTAAAATGCCTAGCACTCTGAACAAAATTCTAATGCTACTATTTTAATTTCCTTCTTACATGATACATATAACAGTTAGCTTCAAAATGACCTACAATCTAAGAGAATTTTAAAATGCAAAAATAATACAGACAATTTTATGTTCCAATATGAAAATTTTCCCCAATTCGTCATTCCTTTCCTTATAAAAACAGCCCAAACCAAAAACTATTTATTATACATCAATTATTGTACGTCATTTCATTAACAATAGCATCTAAAACATTTCCTGAAAATTTTATCAAATTATATGCATTATTATGTGAAATATCATGATAACGGTAGAGATTTGTGCTAAAAAACATAATTCTGAGAAAAACGCCTTTAAAGTTGTTTCTCACTTCAATTTTGTATTAGACGATGTTTATTAAAATAGCTATAACTCTGCTTCTAATTAATGTAGAATGAAAATCTAAGCGGTTTTGAAAAGAGAAAAGATTGAATTACAAGATTCTTGCAAAAAATAAAATTGACCAAAATAGTAAAAAAATGGACGCATTTAAAGAAGTTTGTCACTTCAATTTTGTATTAGACGATGTTTATTAAAATAGCTATAACTCTGCTTCTAATTGACGTAGAATAAAAATCAAAACGGTTTTGAAAAGAGAAAACATTGATTTACAAGATTCTTGCAAAATATGAAGATGACCAAAATAGTCAAAAAATGGCATTTTCAACGTAGGCAGTCACGTTAAGACTGCAATTTTCTCCAATACTAAACAATTTTTTTAACTAATTTTAGAGAAATTATTTTATACAGCATATTAGAAAGTTAAAACTCAGTTACTCACACATATGCCTTCCTGTAGATTCAAAAGTTTTGTTTCAGCAACCATAATTTATTCTTTTAAAGCAGCTTCTAAGGAACATTTGTAAAAAGGAAAATGATTTTGTTCCTGGATTCCAAATGACTTTCAGTTTCTGGTAGTAATTTCATTATATTCAGCATTATTCCCAAAGAGGATTATATGAAGTTGCCTCCTTCAACGTTACACATACTTCTTTTAAGACTTTAAATATAATTATATCATTAACCTCACAGTTCTACAATACTCTATACCTCTGCAGTCAACTAGATAAGAAAATTCTCTTCAAATTGAGCTACAAGAGATATTAATGTAAACAGTACAGCAAAAAAAGATGATTCCCAGGAAAATCAATGCAAGTGTTTACAAATAACATCAATAAAACTGAAAGCTGGGAACTTTAAATAAAAATTAGTTTGGGCATGCTAAAGGGTTCAATTTTAAGTTTAATTTCATACAACACCCTCAAAATTTTTACAGCAAGTGAAAAACTGACACAAAGTAAATGCTTAGAACTCTGTGTTGGATGCATTTTTAGAGAGATAATATAAGCTTGAGAGGCACTATTATAGTAATTATACCATGGCATATTTTATCTAATCCCTTTTGAATATTCATATTTTTAAGACAGTTAAGAGGGAATTCGTTCATACGAGAAAGAAGAAATTATTAGTCATCTGAAAATGTACTTCAAACACTATGAGCAATATTTTATCACAGAAAAGTATGAAAGGCAGAGTAGACTATAAAACAATAGCTCATAGGACATTAAATCAGAATCAGGGGAAAAGTTTACAAATGCACAACAAAAAAGATATTGATGATAATCAGATTATACCAAAGTTATGAATATAAACTTCCCCAGTTACTTTTTCCAAATATTTTTAAAAAAAACAAAAAAACAAGCCAAACTTAAAACTAATATACATAAAATGAAGTAAGACTATCATCACATCTTTCTTCAAGTTAAAATTTAGAAGAGCCACTGCTGGTAAAAAAACAAAATGCAAGTGCAGTAGAATCTGCTAAAAATTCATTCTTACCAATATCTAAACTGTGTAAACAGCCAGCTACATTTCTAACAATAGAAATGTTAACTTTATATAGCTAAAAATTTCATAAGACAAATAAATACTTCAGAAATGCAAGCCTTACTTCAAACCAGATATAATTTTTACTTATCAATTCACTTCTGTGCTTTTCTATGCATAGAAAATCTATTTGCATAATTGAAAATTTAAAAAAAAAAAAGGAAGAAAAAAATTGCAGATTCTACTGACAGAAAACAAAGTTTAAAATACATTCAAAATACTTTTTACTAAGTACAATCAACAGGAAATATAAGAAACTAGTGTAGTAAAAACTAACATAAGACTAAATCAAAAACCTATAGTTATCACTTAAAAACTTTTTACAGCAAAAGTAAGTTTTTTTTACAATAATAAAAAAAAATGCAATCTTAGATTAGTTCATTTTTTTTTAAAAATTAAGGAGCTTTTAAGTAGTGTCATATAAAATGATGGAGTTTTAAGATTCCTTATGAATATCAGGATTAAGGATTTCAGCATCCTACAAACCCTGAAATTTATTAAATCCTCCTTTACATATGAATTTCCAATACTGCAGAAAAACAATTAAAAACAGAAATTTAAGCAATGAACATAAAATTTTATACAAACATATTAAGATACGTAAAATATGAAAAATGTTTTTCTGAAAATAAATTTTTTACATAAAGTAAACAATAAGATTTGTAGATGAAATTTTTGCAGATTAATTTATCAATTTGTTTTAAAATAAAATCTAAAAAATCCATTAAACTCAAACAGCAAATATTTTTTTCTCAAACATTTGCCAAACTTGTTAAATATTACATATATTTTACACACAGAAATAAATGAAGAATTAAAATGAAACAAATATTGATAAAATATTAACATTTTTAAAAGTTATAACAGTTGATAAACTTCTGGGGAAAAAAAATAACAAAAAGAAAAATAAACCCAACTGTTGTTATTTCATATTTTCTTTAAAATTAATTTTTTATGCATAAAAACTAGGTTAATAAATCACAAAACTTATCTCAACAAAGTAGTGCACTGCTTTTACACTAAATACCACAGATTAAAGACACCAAGTAAAACATCTACATAAAAGACAATTTTTTCATGAATTGAATATCTGTTGCTATAAGTCAAACTTACATTCAACTGCATAGCATATAATAATACGAATAATAAAGTGAAATTCCATTAGAAACAATGTCAATTCAAGAAAATTCTGCATCAAAATAATCAATCAGTAATGATTTTTGTAATACTCTTTACAAAGCTAAATCTCTAACGCAACAGTGCATTCCCAAATTAAGAAACAAAAATCTAAATTTATGCAAATAAGTTCGAAATGAAACCAAAATAAAGTCAAATCTTAAGACGAGCTTAATCACAAAAGTTGTACAAAATGTATTAGCACATTTCAGTTTTTGAGATAGACGTCATGCTTAACATGCCTGTTTTCTTTTCTCACTAACACAAAGTCAAATTCTCCAGCAAAAAAAAATTCAAGGCATCAGTAAACTTATAATTTTAATCACCATTCAATATTGTGACTATAAAATTTTTTTGTCAGTCGTCTTTTATTTTCCCATACTTGCCAAAGTTTTAGCCTCACATTTATTTTCTTATACGAATATAGTTACCAATAAAAGAGTATTAGTAATTTAAAAGAAAGAGAGAACTTCACAAATCAAACAATTTTCTTTTCTTATGTTAAAAGCTGCTCCTGCGTAATCACATGGTTATCTTTAAACAGGTTTTAAAAAAAAAAAAGAAAAACCTCTGTTAACAAATCAATATTTCTGCAATATTTTCAAGTAAAGCCATTTCATTATACCAAATAGTACAAAAAGATACGTGATTTTTCAGCAGTGGCTACATAACAGAAAAATATGCAGTTCATGAAGTATATTATATTTGCTACGTTCAAAGAACAATTCAACTGACATGAAGTTTACTAATGCGTTGGGAAACCGTATCTATTTCACCATGACTTGCTAGGTCACACTGATCTTCATTCAAATTATTCAACTTGCTTATTTCCAAATCATCTAAGGAACGTGAGCGGAAAATTGAGCATCCTACAGACGTCGCAGAATTTTGGCTTTTTACAGGACTACTGGGATTGGACTTGTTACCACTGTCTTGACGTGTAACTATTGGTGGACTAGCTCGATCCTCAGCAAGGACATCTTCATTCTTACAGGAGTTATGTAATAATACTTTCCGGCAAACCTTCTGCCTATTAACACAATAAGGAGCAAAAGATTTTCTTTTATACAGTCCTTTATACCTTATGTTTGTTTTCAATGACTTGTCCGATAACTTACAATCTGTGACTGGCGTAGAATTCTTCGATAAAGAAAACTGAGTCACAAAGTCTGAATTCATATGCACCACACATAAAGGTGCAGATGAGAGTGAATTACTAGAACATTTTTTCTTCATTTTCTCTTTTAAAAAGTCCAATTCCTGTTCTTTAAGGTACTCAAACCTACTATTAGTGATTGTACTGAGCATGCCTAGTTCATTTAATGCAGAATCTAGATTGTTGTGCTTCTGCTTCCGACTAAAAAAATTGAACTCTTTTTCACTGGGGTGACTACTGTAGAAGCATTGATCTTCCATGCTGCAGAGGCAATAATTTAACTGGAATGACAAATATTAAAATTAATCAATGAACATAGCAGCAGTTTACTTCTATACGTGAAGCATTAAAACAGACAAATATTTATGTAAAAATACAAAATTTGAATCTTTTTCAAAGATAAATAATTATGTATCAATAAAAATAAAAATGAATTTTTAGTGGATTTGCCCATGGACACAGAAAATATGTCTATGCATTACAAGTTACAGTTACATAGAAATAAAAAATATTCAACAAAAAAATTAAAAACAATCTAACCACATAGATAATATATTTTAAAACACATACTTAATTTAGTAATTAGCAGAAGATGGGATGGGTTTCTAACCATGCTTGAGCCAAGCCTAATTCTTGGTTAACTTATAATGTGAGACTTTGTTAAAATTACAACAGTCATACATATTTTAAATGTATATAAAAATAGCACTTCTTAACTTATTACCAAACTTAAATGTTATGATTACAAGCCAATTTTAAATCAGTAATCTTATCTTCTGTTATTCTAAATTATTCTGGTTGAAATCTTGAGCATAATATTTCAAAATTTAACATTACAATCAAATTACAAAACTACAGTTATTTTTAATCTTATTTTACTTAAGATATCTCATCACTTTATAGAACATTTGGACAATTTATACCAATAATTTGTAAATCCCAATCCTATTAGACTGTTAAGCACACATGTAAACACTTGCTATTAATTTTTGCTTATAACTAAAAATAAATTTACCCCCTTGCTTTTTAACTTTGGTAACCATGTTTCAATACCAAATAAAAAAGATATAGCCACAAACTAATTTATTTAAAGCAATTTTCTTGTCTTTAACACAAGGTTTACCCAGGTTTTAAGCAAAGAGACATCTGATAGTTGTATCCCAACACTAGAGCCATATTATGTTACATTACTTAAGCCGACTAATTTAGTTCATTTATAAATTAAACAGAGATTATTATAACCATTTATTAAGCTACAGCCAAAATAGCTTTCATTATCCTCACAATGTATCAAATTTTTATCACTCAAAAGGGGTAATATAAACTGCAAGAAAGGTTGGTTGGTTGAGAGCAAAATAGTCATCTTTTGCTACACAAAGGGTAATCAGTCATAGAGTATGTTTTAAAGCCAATTCTGAATGGCTACAAACAGCCACAACAATAGCGGAACTTGGAATGCACAGACTCTTATACCAAATGCCAGTGAATAAAAAGAAAATATGAGTAAATAGAAATTTTTCAAGTTTAAAACATATTTTGTGAAATTGTCAATCTACCTAAACTGAAAATAAAAGATTCTATTACAGCACAAATATGAGAATATGTTTTACAGATACAATTACCTAAGCTAAGTCACTTTCAAAAAGTCTGGATAGTATTAACAAAGATGATTATTACAAAATTACTGAATTTTTCTGTCGAATAAGAGAAGTCTAACACTATATTACACAAAAGGTTTATAAAAGTAGACAGAGAGAGTTCTCACTACACAGTAACACTCATTAATGAAATTTCCTACTTGTTAATAACACAGCAGTAGGGAGCTCCAATTTATATGAAATAAGCTAAAATAAGCTATGACTTTGATAATTACTGAATGTGATAAATTTCTTATGTGACAATGTCTACATAATGGCATAACAGTGGGATTTTTAAAAAAATCTAACATGAATGAATTATAATGTTAATATATGACTTCAAGATTTTTATATTCTGAAAAATTTCAGCAGTGAAACATTAGCTCTCCCAAAATATTTATAAAAAAGGAAAGCCATATAGTTTGAAACTGTTACCTAGCTAGATCTGCTCAATGGAGAACTATGTTAAATTATGCTTTATTACATAAGTGTAAAATAAAACAGCTAATATTTCTAAACACAAAATACAATAATACTTTCATAACTATTTCAGTTACTTTTATTTAATTAGATAACTATTCCTTTAAAACAACAAATTTTAATTTATAGTGCACATATTATTAACATATTACATTCATCCTAAAAAATCATTTTTAGCTTTCAAAACCAACAAAAGAGTATTCTCTGCCAAGTATTTCTTTAAAATAGGGAATCTAACTCTTACTGCATACACATAAAGAGTATCCATTTGAAGAACAATTTTAGCATTTTATATCATCATAAATTGTATACATCATAGATTTAATTCAGCAACATCAGTATTGAGTCTGTACATATACATATTTGAGAGACATAATATCAGTAACACTATTAAAATAAAGAATGACAAAAATGAAGAAAAAGGCAAATTATGTTTACCACAAGCAAAAATTAGATTTAACAATTACAAAATAATCTATTTTCAATACTTAATAATCAATATTTTAATGTTTTCAATATTAAACAACAAATTTCACTACTTAAATATATTAATAACTAGAAAATATTTATTATATTATTTATTTCATATATTGTGTAACATTATCTCTGTATATCATGTGTAATGATAAAGCATAAGCTAAATAACATTTAAATTACAACACATAGTATTTTTTTTTTTAATAACTGTCCCTGGTTAAATCATTTTTCAAATTAAATAACCTTATTAAATCCAAAAATAGTTACTGCAGGATGAAATTTTCAGAAGAAACATAGACTTTGTTCACAGTACAACATATCTTAGCTAAATATGAAAATATTACTGGTCTTTAGGTAAGGAATATTTTACTATCCCAAAAATCCTTTTAGATATGCAACAAAAATCATACAAACATTATAAATTTCTTGCACAATAAAAAGAAAATTGATAGTTATACCTTTAAGTTTGTTCAAAAATGAGTTTTCTGACTATAAGAAAACAATTATTTTTGATGGTTATGAGGTATCACATAAAACAGTAAAACACAACACAGTGTAATGGGAAAATTATAGAGTAAAGTAAATTTTACATAAACTCTGAACATGATCTAATGTTAGTAGTAAAACATGTTAAAATTTATATCTACCAAGTGAGTTCCAGATACACAACAGAAAAAAGTCAATAAACATAAGAGGATTCTTAGTACATATTAAAAACATGTTTTGAAGTTTTAAGATGTAATGCAACACATAAAATATCAAATAAATAAAGGTACAAATGTACTTTGGAGAACAAAGTGGAAGCATATCCCCTCTCATAATAAACATTATAGCTACTGTGAATTTGATATTTATATTTCCCAATATGTTAAAATTCATAAAGATTTGCAAGTTTACACATCAAGTAGAACACCAATATAATGTGATACATTTAAAAATCATAAGTTCGCCCCATTCTTGGTTGATTGCATTACATATCCATGATATAAATGATAATATGGCCTTGATCTTAAAAGGTATAAATGGTAAAGATAAAGAGGGAAATGAGACAAACTCCTATTAGAAGGCTGATAGTTTGTTGAGGAGTGCTATTATCACCCTGTATAGAACAAGAATTAAACATAATTTGAATTAAAGCTTAAAGTACTGAGCATATCAATGCCTACCACTGGAATGCAGGCTTGCTACCATTAGAGATAAGAAAAAGTTCTGGTGAACAAGCATATTGTCATAAAGCAAAGCCAATATTAAAATAACACAAATCTTAACATGCAATTGCATCAAAATTTAAACTTGAGGTTCTAACAGAATGCAGAAATGTTTCATACTCTATTATATGAAGGAAAGCTTACATAAAGATATACATAATTAGGTAGGTTGGTCAATTGAAAGCACTACATTTAACTTTTATGTTACTGATTAGACCTGGATTTACAATTTAAAGCTGACTCCAAACAGCTACAAAAAAACATTAGTCAAACTTGAACCCACAGGCTCTGGACCAAATGCCTACTCCCTAGCCATTCTGTCATTGCTACATTACATATATAATTAGGACTGATCTTCATCTGTTAAATTGAGAGTTCAAAAAATGGCTAAATATGAACAATCTTACATTCCACTTTATAAGCTTAAAAATTTTAAGATTAACCTTGTATAAAAGTAATGATTAATTCATAACTAGGCAATATTACCAAACACTGACCAGAGTGAAAGTTTAACACTAAAACTAATAACAATTACACCTATTTCTACAGCTGTTAAGGCCAATTATTTGACTGGCTTGGTAGTTTTATTTCAAAGAGTGTTTTTCTTCTGGATCTGTACCACAGGGAAGATTAAAAAATAAATAAAATAAATAGGTCTGGCGATAGATTATCCTGCAGAACTAATACAGAGTTCAGAGGCTAGCATTAAAATTATATCTGAAACATGTTTATTTACACAATAAGGACATGTGTATCAAGCTATGAATCTCTTGAGTATCCTAGATGCAATAACTTATTCTACAAAAATATATCAAGTTTGAAAAAATTCTCTATTCCTACAATTACTGCAGAATGAAAAATTTAATTGTACAATAGATATTTTGACAGAAAATAGATTGAGTATGTATGGATTATCCTTTTTAAAATAATCATAAAATGTTTTTGTGCTTGAAAATGGTGGATAAAAACAGATCAATCTTCACAGCCACAAATTATAATTTCATTTTTATGCATAATCCATAAATTTACCATATTTTGCGAGCAAAAATAATTTTACACTTCTAACCAAATTCAGAATTCAAAAGAGCTAAGTGTTAAACTCTAGCCTGAAAGATAATAGTTTCTACTACTTTAGATGTTGATTGAAAAGTTAAGGAAATTTTCTTTTCACTCAATACTTATTTTAACAATACGAAACAGGAAATTTAGTTTACAATAGAAAATTATTGTACACACTAACCAACCATTTATTCTCTTATCAACAATAGCAGCACTGCCAAAGAAAATGCTTCTGGCATATTAAATTAAGAACAAGTCAACTATGTACAGCTCTAGCAAAGTATCTTATTTGTATAAAAAATTTCGACTAATGCATAAATTTTTTAATTTATATATTAAATGACAATATTTGAAGGAAAGTGTCTTTTACTTTAAAAAAAATCAGAACTATTGATGATTGCTCCTCCTAACTGATCTAAAAAATGTAGCACAAAATTAAATGTGGAACTTCTAATAATTAAGCTACTTTCCTACTCTGATTTTTCCATGTTTTAATAATAAAAAAAAATTCCTCCTTGCTGTTTTATTGTTTGTCATTTATGAGGAACACTTATTTTCCTAAAATGAGACAAATATTCAGATCTACGAAATTCAAAATCCAAACATCTCACTTGTGAGGTACAGAAAACCTAAAACCTATGGTAACTGAACCTAAAATTTAATGAGACCTACATCCAAATGTTTTATGATCACCTAGTGAAACTAGTCTATGAAAAATATATATGAAAATCTTTCATATCATACTTACAGGAAAAGGCTTGCTTTCCCCAGTGTCAGTAACAAAGTTTCTTATACATCCCAAAATAATGCACAAAATCTTATCCCATTAGGAAGAATGACTTGCATGCCTGAAATGGTCGAGGAAAATTCAATAAAATGGCAAGAAGATTACCACTTCAATAGTAAATCAGCATAATTCTATTCAACCATTAAAAAAAAATTTTGGGGTGACAAGAAACTTAAATACTTATTACATGCATTAAAAATAAATCTTAGAAAAGTTGAACAAAATATGAGCGCATAAAAAAGGTATATATTAGAATAAATTCTTTCCCTTCAAGTGCAGTGAAAATTGGTATTATGAGATAATTATAAAATGGCACATGACAAAATTGGAATCATTTAATAAATTATTGAAAGAATTTGATTAAAGATAATACAAAGTTTATGGGCATAAGGTATCCTATTTTTAGAAAACAGGTCTACAAGAAATTTTATAATTTATCTTTCATAGTGATTTAAGAAAACTGCAGTCAAATGTCATTTAGACAACTGAATGAAATTATTTTTTAAAAAGACAACTTTGCTCATCATGAATGAAATTTCATACCTTATGAATTATGAATTGAAAGTACTTTTAATCCTTACATGAATAGAAAAACTGTATTTTCTATACCACCATTCCAGTAATATTCTTTTAATCTTATAGAACTGGCAAACTTTTATACATGAAATATTTTAATTATTTTAAGGATATAGTGTTCTATGCTAATAAGTGACTTTAATTTTTTTTATTTTAGATAAAAATCAATGACTAATTTTAATACGAGCTATCTACTTTATCTTTAAGCTAGATCTCTTAATTTCATTTTGTGGTAAATATTTAAGAAAAACATCTACTTTCCATCACAGTCTACATTTTAAAAATGTATCATTATGACATTGCTTATCTATCTATACAAGCAATTAGTATACTTTTTGAAGCAAAAAGGTAATGCATCACAAAACATTAAGACTATTTCAACTTTTATCTCAGCAATAATTTTGATGCCTATTATTAAAATAAACAGACTAATACATCTTAGTTCTAGCTAGAAGTATTTTCTTTTCTTTTCCTTTTATATGTCAAATTCATAAGTTACTGTATAAACAGATATATATATATATATATATATATATATATATATATATATATTACTCTATAACAACCTTACGTATTTTAAACCATTTTTCATTTTCAGTTTGTGACATAATTACTACAATGGTTTCAAGAAGAAGCATACTTCCTTAGAAATAATTTACCTGGTATAATACCAGGTAAATTATTTCTAAGTAAGTTATAATTATTTTTATTTTTAAAGATGTTTCCAACAATCTTTAAAAATAAAAATAATTATAACTTGTTAGTACCACCACACAAGTTAAAAAAAGTTTTCTTGATCTGTGCATTTCAAAATAATTTTTAAATTGTGATTGCTTTCCACGGTCATAAATTGACTATGCCAAAGTCAAGAGAATTGCCATTTTCAAGTAAAATATGAAATGCATTCAAATTAAGTTTATATAAATGGTCATACACCAATCCGTTTTAAGGTTATATAGTCATATGTACTTTAAAAGGACCTGAATATGCCAAAGTCAAGAGAGTTACCATTTTCAAGTAAAAGATGAAATGCATTAAATTAAGTTTATATAAATGGTCATAAACCAATCCTTTTTAAGGTTGAAATGAACAATGGTCATATGTACATTAAAAGGACCTGAACATATCTGTTAAAAGGACCTGATCATATCTGTTAAAAGGACCTGATCATATCTGTTAAAAGGACCTGATCATATCTGTTAAAAGGACCTGATCATATATGTTAAAAGGACCTGATCATACATGTTAAAAGGACCTGATCATACATGTTAAAAGGACCTGATCATACATGTTAAAAGGACCTGATCATACATGTTAAAAGGACCTGATCATACATGTTAAAAGGACCTGATCATACATGTTAAAAGGACCTGATCATACATGTTAAAAGGACCTGATCATACATGTTAAAAGGACCTGATCATACATGTTAAAAGGATCTGAAAATATCTGTTAAAAGGACCTGAACACATCTGTGCTTACAGTATTAGTGAGAATTCTCTCTGCAACATTTAATCAATCTTTTTCATAGAACAACTGAAATCTTAAAAATGCACAACATTAAAAAAAATAAGTAATGTAAAAAATGTTATGAAAATTTCAACTTCGTATTAAAAGTTAAGATTAAAACTTTAAGATGTTTGCCCTATACAGAACAGATATTTCAGTAAACCTAACCACAGAATGATTTTTTAAAGCATAGCTAGAATTATTTCTAACAAACTTTATTACTTTTATGCTATAAATCCACAGGTATGAACATAACAAATGTCGTACACTTTACAGGGATTACAGTATTTGTTGCAGGGTATCAGGAAAGAATCTCAAGAAAATTTGAAGTGAATTCATGAGCTAAGCACAATGAAACGAAATAATTTCATTTAAATTTGTGAGAGGTCATAGAGTTAATAAAGAATCAAAATTCAAAATTGTCTATGCAAAGGTACGTGTCTAAATTCGACTTAAAATGCTTACCAACGTAGCATAAAATCTAAAAAGATAATTTTCACAAAATATCACTTTAAAGATAGAAAAAAATTCTATAACATGACTTAATTTAAAATAAACAAAATTTTAAAAATCTCAATACATAATTCATCATGGAAATAACTTTCCTGTTGCGTTTAATACATTCTTTTGTAAACATTACGAGAAGAACGAGCAAAGAATTTAAAATTACCGCAGAAAGAATATTATTAAATTTTTCATTTGCAAAATCTAACAAAAAAAGATAATGCATTAATTACAATTTGTATATTTTGTCACTTGCAAGTCTGCAACATCAGGTTCTATAGGATTGTAAACAAATAAAACAAATGATAAGGATTTGACAAACCTTGATAGTTGAAGATACAAATTCATTGCCAAGTTAAACGCGTTGAAACCTTTCCATTCTTTATCGATAGCGATTTTGTTTCACTGCCAACAGAGGGACATTTACCTTGGTTAAAATAAATAAAATGAATGAGATAAACAGGCTAATAATTCACTTAAGCAACTTTAAAATTTACAAATTTTCCAATTTGTGACGATATTTTCTACTTCAGAAAAATTCCAAATTTTACTTTTCACTTACAAATTATAGAACAACTCTAATTGGAAACTATGACGTCATACATATATTTAGGCAGAAAAGTCTCGAAGACTGAACCAATTTAGTTCAAACAATTAAAAATTATCCTATCTGACGACTTGCGTTAACTTGTTTTCTCTAATCTGTTGATATATGGTTCTTACAAAATACATAAATTAACTATGAATCTTCCAGACAGCTAGAATGAAGTTCAAGGCCAAATAAGAGGAAACTGCATTCTCTCAGCCGTTTTAAAATAGTCCGTGAACACTGCTACACGATGGTACGTACACACACACTTTTACTTCTGTATCAGATTACATGTAAATAAAGTAACTGCTTACAAATTTGTTGACAGTTTCGAAAACAATGAAAATTACGCAGTCTATTTCTTTTTAGTCTAATAAAAAATAAAATATGGTTACGTTGGGCGAGTAAAAATATTCTAAAATACCGATATTACGTGCGGTTTCTTATGGAAAGATGTCTTGAATGCTCAAACATCCGTAAAACAGATCGTATGTAACAAAGTAAATGACGAAAACATCCATACACGGTATTTCAGAGAGTACGATCAGCCCTCCTTCGCCAGAGTAACATGAAAGCTGAATCTGAAATTAAGCTGGATTACCAAGTATTTACAGTTTGCTGGGAAGACATCATAACAGTCACTATAGTTTGCCAGAAAATACTATTTCTAGAAAGTTGTAAATGGTACCAACCAGTTTCAAGCGCCACATTGAATCGACAAAATCTCCGGAAAAGAGTCGTCAAAGTATGTGACAATCGTACGTATTCAGTTAATCCACCACGGTAAAAATCTTGTTGCTAGGAGATAAAATGAGAGCAAAAGAATTTTTAAAAGAGAGGCAGATATTACAAGCCAAAAGAGGCACCGCTATTATTATCAAAAATACTTTACCCCATCATGAACTTATCATTTCCCCCCTCAAAATTATCAACGCTACTGCTGTTAATATTAAACTAAATAACCTCCCATCTTATACTATTGTTTCTACTTATATTCCCCCTGTTCAAAATCCTAACGACGTCCTTGACGATTTAAAAACTCTTGATAAATTAAACATTAATACTATCCTTTTCGGCGACCTTAATGCTCATCACACTCTGTGGAACTGTAAAACTAATAACACTTACGGTAATACCATTTATAATTTTACTGCGAACTCTGAATTTGACATAATTGCCCCCTCTTCCCCCACTCATTTTTCCAGGTATAGCAGTAGCACTATTGACTTTGCTCTTGTTAAAGGCTTTCCCCATAATATTACTATTGAAACCCTCTGCAATCTCTCCTCGGATCACAACCCAGTTGCACTCACCATTCCTTTAAACTCTAATCCCTTAATTATCAATCATTCCAAATTCACCAACTGGGATAACTTTAAAAAAGATCTGCATAATTTACCCTATACCCATCCTGAAATTAATACCCAAAACGACATCGATAATCTTGTTCATAGCATAACTAATGACATTAACTCCGCCCTCACCAAAAATACCAAAATTATTCCTCCTACTAATAAAATTCGTACCGACACCCAACTTAAAATTCTCACTAATGAAAGAAATAGAGCGCGTAAAAATTGGCAAAGGAACAAAACCACATATAATAAAACTTTAATGAATAACGCTCAACAAAACTTAAGATATTATATTCATGACAAAGCCAATAAAAGTTGGGAAACTTACATTACTTCACTTGACATAACTGACAATTCCATTTGGAGAGCCGCTAAATGCCTTAAAAATAAACCTAATGTCATTCCCCCCCTCATTAATCCTAGTAATAATAACTTCATATATTCTGACGAAGATAAATCTAACCTTATCGCTCAAACCCTTGCCAACAACTTCATCCTTAATCCCAGCCCCAATACTAGCATTGACAATACTGTTCAAACTAATATAAACCTTTTTAATTCTATTAATCACCCCACTGCTGAAATTTACATTCACCCCTCTAGAGTTAAGGAAATAATTAAAAAACTCCCTAATCGTAAATCGCCTGGCGAAGACCAAATTACTAATACTATGCTTAAAAACATCCCCCTTAAGTTCATTTTCAAAATCACTGCCCTTATTAATGCTATCTTTAAATTGAATCACTTTCCTCAAAGTTGGAAAAATTCTATCATTGTGCCCATAGCTAAACCTGGAAAAAATAAGAACTCTCCTGATAGCTATCGGCCAATTAGCCTCTTAAATACCATCAGTAAACTTACTGAAAAATTCATTGCTTATGAAATCAATATTCATCTCCTCCCTGCTAATATTACTATCCCCTATCAATTTGGTTTTCGCCAATCTCTTTCAGCCCCTCACCAAATTTATCGCATTGTTGAGCATCTTGCCGACTCTAAATTAAATAAAAAATGCACTGCTGCCCTTTTCCTTGACGTTGCTAAAGCGTTTGATAAAATCTGGATTGATGGCCTCATACATAAACTTATTAATTACAATTTTCCCCCTCATCTTATTAAACTCCTTATCTCCTACTTAAAAGATCGTACTTTCCAAATTAAAATTAAAGATAAATTATCCTCCAAATTAAATTTCTATAGCGGTCTTCCCCAAGGTTCTATTATTGCTCCAATTTTATTTAATATTTACGTTAACGATATTTATCAATATAATAAAACAAATATTGCCATCTTCGCCGATGACACCGCTATTTACGCAACTGATCATAGCCCCAAGTACGCCGTCAAATACCTTAACGACCATATGAAAATTATCCAACAGTGGCTCGACAAATGGAAAATCAAAATTAACACCGATAAATGTATTGCTATTATGTTTACACAAAAAACTAAACGAACAATTGACAAATACAAACTTATTATTGGTAACTCTATTATCCCCTGGTCTGACACCGTTAAGTATTTAGGAGTCACCCTTGACAAAAATCTCACCTGGAGGCATCACATAACACAAATTAGGGACAAGTTTCGAGTTGCTAAACGTTCACTATTCCCCTTAATTGCTCGGAACAGTAAATTATCTATAAATAATAAAATGCTCATTTACAAATCATTTCTTAGACCTCTTATTACTTATGCAGCTCCGGCATGGTCATACGCAGCAGATTCTCATATTAAAAAGCTTACTGTAGCACAAAATATTACTATTCGACAAATTGTTAACGCACCGTGGTATTTCAGAAATACTGAAATCCACGAGGAGCTTGGCCTCCTTACTATTAAAATTTCCTCAAAAATTTAACTACTAACTTCCATAATTCTATTGATAATGAACTCCTTTTAAATCTCGCCAACTATGATCCTGCCGAACCTGCTAACAGAAAACGGCCTAGAGCCGTTCTCTGTTCTTAATTATTTTAAACTTCCTTTTACATTAATTTTTGTAATCTTACTCTTACTTTGGTAAGCAGTGAGCTTTATTTTAAGTTTTTCCTAACTATTTTTACTTTGCTCCCAAGAGCATCGCTTTATCTACCACATTAAACTTCCTTCTCTCAAGCCACTCCCCGGATCCAAATCCAACCTATCTCTTTTCACCTTTACTCTGGTCATTACTATGCAAGCCTACGTTGGAAGGCGTGGCCTATGTAACGTAGTTACACCATTTTTCTGATGATTTGATGAGGCAGATATCGATATAAATAATTAAAGTACTCAAGGCTGCAGGGAACAGTCGCAGCTCCATCCTATGAAAGAAGTTTAGGGTTCGGCAACGTGATGTTATCGTCCGCCATAATCATTGTTCATTTTGAATTATTATTTAATCCACGATTCTTTCAAGGAATTGTCCAGATCCAATGTTTGTTTATCTTCTCCTTGCCCGTATAGAAATAGTTAGGTCTGTCAGTATTGTCTCTGTGCAAGTGGCGCCAATATGCAAATAAACAAAAAGGTGTGTTTCTGATAAGATCAGACGGAAAACTGGAAAGACGAAAAATCCAAGAAATAAATTATTCAAAAGTTTTAAACTATGCATAGTACAATATAGTACAACGATTAAAGTAGGTTTTAATTAAAATAATAATAAAACTTACATATATTTTAAAGTTTTTAAGGAAAAATATCTGCCCCATTTTTCATTTTCTCGTGACAAATTAGCATTTTCTCAGACTATTGGTATTTTAATATCACAATTTTTTTTTCTTTTTTTTTTTTTGGGGGGGGGGGGGGGGGAACTCGACGATTCTCACCAAAGAAGGTGCTTTACCTTCCTTTCTGTTTAGTTCCTCTGCTTATGGTTTTTCGGTATATCAGTGAAGGAAGTTAGCGTCAGAAGTCTGCCTGTTTATAACTCTTGGTAGCTCGCTTAGACGGTATCTGATTCCAGAGACTACGAGAACAAGATATGAAATATACTAAGGGCCTGTTCACATAGGAGTCCGTTGCGGAGCGTTAAAGTGTTGAACTATATTTAACCAATCACAAACCTCCAAACGATTAGCAAAGAAATTTTTAACGAATGTGATTGGTTTATTTTCGTCTCAACGTCATGTTTCCCTTAACGCTACGCAACGGACTCCTATGTGAACAGGCCCTAAGACTGCTAAGGCCCCCATGAGAGCTCTGATTGAAAATTCCCGAGAAAAAGTAAGAACAAAAAGTTTTTCTCGGAAGAGAGACAGCTTTATGAAATGGAATTTTATACAGGTCGAGCCGCAACGAATGAAAAGTCAGTAAATGAGCAGAAGGTTAAACTAAAGAGCGTTGTAAAATAAGAAAAGGGGTTAAAACGAGGGTTAAAATTCGTGCGAAACGCACTAGTAATATATTCAGTCTATGTGCATATACAAGGTTGTTGTGCGCCCCTAACTTTTTAGCGTGGGGGGGGGGGTGTGCTTAAAGCATGCTATAGAACTTTTTATGATTAACCACCTTTAAAAGGATCTATCTAAAATTCCTCTCAAAGTATCTTTTATGAAGTTTAGTACATCGTTCTTTCATATACTCTAATTACGTTGTCATCAAGATTTTTGATTGAGAGTAAAAATTCCGAAAATATTTTGACGCATTCGACTTTTTCTCTCAAGAACGGTTTAGGGCCTGTTCACATAGGAGTCCGTTGCGTTGCGTTGCGTTAAGGAAAAGATAACGTTGAGACGAAAATAAACCAATCATAGGACTCCAAACGATTAAATTTTGAAAGCCTATGATTGGTTTATTTTCATCTCAACGTCATCTTTTCCTTAACGCAACGCAACGGACTCCTATGTGAACAGGCCCTTACTGTGCCACGATTAGTGACCATTGCAAAAATTAGATTTTTCTTTTCAAAATCAAGTGACACGAGTGTTAACTTGATTATTAAACGTACATTCTAATTGTTCCGATTTTTTTTGCCTGTATTTTTCCTTCTCAAAATTCCATTTTATGGCCTAAACGTCTTTATTTTGCAGTTTTTCTCTTTCTATCTGGATTTTACGTTTACTTGTGTCGAATTTTCTTTTTCAACTTCGTTTGTCTTGTAGAAACCGCAGAATCAGGATTTCTACGGTATGAAAATTTCAATAATTTCTCTTTAATTCTACGTCTTTGGATCTTTATTCCCAATTATACTGCTGTTGAAACTCTCTGCTTTTATAAACTTTTATTTTTGTCTGACTCCAAATAAGCTTATATTCTAAAGTATTTACAATACCTAAAGTAGAACATCATATCAGAAAGTAGAAATCAAAATTTGCGCTTGTTACAACAACTTCCTGTTGCCATTCACGCAAAAAAAAAAAGGAAAAACCAAAGTTATAAAATTAAATCTATGACGTCAACAGAAATGATATTTAGCTCTTACAACAAATGTTATTTTTTCGTAAAACTCGTTGATTATCATAACGGACTTTCAGTCTTCTTCGGAAAATTAAAAGATGCCAAGTCGCCAAGTATCTCGCCATGGGAGTCACGCACTCACAATGTACTGAAATTTCTGCCTTGTACTAGGAGATCACATGGATTCTTTTCTTAAACTAAATTGGGTCACGTGCATAACAACGAAATAAATTGACAAAAAAAATTTTCTTTTCTTGCTAATGCGGCAGTAAATACAGTAAAAGATATGTTCTTCAAACTGTACTATATTAACTGTACTATATTCTTTAGTATGGTTTATCAGATTTAATTTGATTATTTTCTTCTACATTATTTTGTCTATAAAAATATCCGTTACGATTTTTTTATAACTATATTTTTTGGCATTAATTGCATACATTGACCGTTGTATTTAATTCGAATGTACTCCGTAGCGAAAGCACGGGTATTCAGCTAGTTTATTATATATATTGGTATGAAATAGTTTAAAATTTAAAGTACTTTTTAAAAAAAAATTTAAAAAATTAAATATTTTAAATTCTTGATTTTATTTTTAACCGTCAAAATGACGTCGCTCAGTCTTTTTAGTAAGAAAAAAAATTCCCGTCTTTCTAGTGTTAAAATTCGTCAAGTTTTAGTAAAACTCTGCCCTGTTTATTTAATCTTTAGAAACCACTCGGACATTGCTTACTATTTGTTACGAAATCAATCAAAATGCCCCAGAAGTTGTTACACCATAGTAAAATACGCTCTTCACATATTTTTTGCAAACCCTCCGCCGCCCCCCCCCCCTGAATATCTCTCACGCCTCCCCAAGGAGGTCACCCCCCTTCTCAAGTTGAGAACCACTGATCAACGGCGGCTCCACGGGGAGAGCAGAGACAATCCCCCCCCCCCCCCCCCCCCAAAAAAAAAAGAAGTCCCACGTATTTTTTTTTTTCTTTTTCATAGCCTAAAATTATATAATCATAGAACTAATACTATATGAGTTTAAATTAAAGGATGTTTATGCCTTATATATATATATATATATATATATATATATATATATATATATATATATATATATATATATATACAGTAACCACCGCTTATAGTGATCAGTGGTTATAAGAATCAACCGTTTATAAGAATCAATATCGCAAAAGCAAAAACAAATGTATTATTTCCATGTTAAAATTTTCGCTTTAAAGAATCAATCCACCGGTTTTAAGAATCACCTTACACTATTCGCTTTCCTTTCATTTTTAAAAAAGAAGCCACTTAAACCCTCAAAAGACATGAAGTTCTTTCTTTATTTTTTTTTTTTAAGAAAGAGTGGTAAGATGGGATGGAATACAGTCGTAAAATGCATACCATTCTTTGTTAGACATAACATAATAGTTTTCCCTTGAACGCTTCAGCTAAACACTGTCCTATTAGCTTGACCCAGGGGCATCCTACCCGTCCGGATCCGATTTCACTTTTCTCCACCGACAAACAAAGACAGGGACTCTTTTCTCCCCCCTCCCACATCCTGGTAGCTGCTTCTTGGACCCTGAAACACATAAAACTTCGGTGAAGTGTCCACTATCACTTAGGCAAACGAGGCATTATTAGATTCAGCACGTTATCAAACCGTGAAACGTAAGCTAGAAGGTGAATCTTGGTCTGAGACTATTGGTATTGAAAGAGGTATAAACAACTTCCATAAAACTTCATTGCGTCAAACTACCATAGAAAACTATTTCTTGCACCGTTCCTGTAGTTGAAATGTTAAACTGTTAAGCAGGTATGTTGTAACAAATATTAGATTTTTTTCTTCACTTATTATAATCATGTGTATCTACTTATAGGTCTAGATATTAAGTTGTATTTTTAAAATTATAAAGAATAATTTTAATAAAAGATAATTAACGTAAATTAAAGAGTATTTTATGGTAAATTATCTAATATATGTATATATGGGTGTGTGTATGCCTGTCCAAAAACCTAAATTTCGGCTATAAGAATCAACCGCTTATAAAAATTAAAAACAGTTATAACAAACGTGATTCTTATAAGCGGAAATCACTGATATATATATATATATATATATATATATATATATATATATATATATATATATATATATATATATATATATATATATGTGTGTGTGTGTGTGTGTGTGTGTGTATACAGGTGGTTATCAAAATAATGGAAACACTAAGAAACATCATGAGAACCTTTATTAATACGGCGCAGGATCCCCTTTTTCATGTAATACCACCTGATTCACCTTGGAATTGGATTATACAAGTCATAAATAGTGGTTAAGAATATATTATACCATTTTTCAGGAAAAAAATCATGAAAGTTCCTGTAGAGATGCTGTGGTGGATATCGATACCTTTATCTATCCGCTTATACAGATCACAATGGTTGGATGATATATAGTCGGGGGGATTGTACAGGGTAATATAAGATATTTGACTTCTTTTTCATGCTCTTCAAACCAGGGCCCGACTTAGCCTAATTGGGGCCCGGGGCAAAATCTTCTTTAGGGCCCCCCTGTGCTTCACTACTTCAGTAATGAAGAACTTAATACTTAATACTAAACTTTCTATTTGATGTGGGGCCCCCCTCTGATGTGGGGGCCCGGGGCAACTGCCCCGCATGCCCCTGCCTTAGTCAGGCTCTGCTTCAAACCAATACTTGATAGATTTAGCTGTGTGTATAGGGGGATTATGATACCGGAGAACGCCATCTCCTGCAAGAAACAATGCTTGCACCATAGGATGGACTAGTGAGCTAAAATTTCGACATAGTCCTTCTCATTCCATCTCCCTTTTAGGGTTACAATAGGACCTGAAGAAAACCATGAGATGGCATCCCAAACCCTGATAGATATACCTCCATGATTATTGACAGTTGAGATGAGACAGCCAGAATCTTACGCTTGTGTAGGTATTCTTCAGACATACGCACGTCCTGTTGCGAAGAACAATGTGAACAATGACTCGTCGGACCAAATGCCGTTTTTCGACATATTACTCGACCAGGATTTGCGATCGTTGCACCATTGTGAACGATATTTTGTATTGACATCTATTACGAGTGGCTTGAGATAGCTACTCTTCCGTAAATGCTTTGTTTGTGAAGTTCCCTTCTACCTCTAATGGTTGATACTGGAACATGCAGATGCCGATTGAGCTCTTCGGTCATTTTGGTCGCAGTTGTTTTCTTTCTTCGTGTCGCAATCCGCTTCAATACCTCGTCCGTCTCTTCCACTCAGCTCTCCCTTTCGTCCACTATTCTGTTTGGCAAAGGATGTTTTTCCGTGCACTCTGTATGCTATCGTGACTTTCGAAACCATAGCTCGAAAAACACCCATTAGCCTGGGGGTTGCAGTGACAGACACTCCAATTAAAACCAACAATTTGCTCTTTTCGCAAGGTCTGCAAGGTTTGACATTTTACTCTGTTCCCCTCAAAAGCACGATGCCCTTAGCTTCATGACTGCTACCTGACAGTAGAATAATACATGCACTATATTATATTAAAAAATACCGGTGGCCAGACTTATTTTTTAAGGAATACGAAGCAAATTCATAAACACCACTAATATTGATAGGTGTTTCCATTATTTTGATAACCATCTGTGTATATATATATATATATATATATATATATATATATGTGTGTGTGTGTGTGTGTATGTGTGTGTGTGTGTATGTATGTGTGTGTGTATGTGTGTGTATGTGTGTGTGTGTGTGTATGTATGTGTGTATGTGTGTGTGTGTGTGTGTGTGTGTGTGTGTGTGTATATATATATAGATACACTGGTTATCAAAAATTAAGGAAAAGTCACAAGAATAGATTACTCAAAAAGTTACGCGTAGAATTTAATGAAACTTATACACATTATACAACACACAGGTAGGTATAAAACAGCATAAAAAGAAATCGCCAGACAATTATGGTGTTATAGAAATTAGCATATGTATACAATGAACAAATCGGATGCGTCAGCTTGGTATAGGAAAAGTACCTTTAATATGGCTTATGATCCCCCCGAGAAGCAATACAGCACATACAGCGATGTGTGATGATGCTGTCAATTATGCGCTCTATGAGTTCGGTAGGAAGTGAGAGCCATTGCTCTTGCAAAGCAGTTGAAAGCGTGGCTAGCGTCCTAGGAGGAGGATTGAGAGCAGCTGTAAGTCGTCCTAAAGCGTCCCAAACATGCTCGATAGGATTCAGGTCCGGTGATCGAGCTGGTCATTCCATGCGCTGAATTGTTTCCTGCTCAAGATAAGCATCCACGATGCGAGCCCTGTGCGGTCTCGCGTTATCGTCCTGTAGCACGAAAGCATCACCTATTGCACCGGCATAAGGGCGCACATAAGCATCAAGGATGTCATCTCTATAGGTGTGAGCATTCACATTTCCACGGGGAAAGACATGGAGGTCTGTGCGTCCACCCAAAAAGATACCACCCCAAACACAGACACTGCCTGATCCGTATGCATCTCTTTCACGGATGTGTGATGGATGAAAACGAGTTCCAGGTTCTCTCCAAATCAAAATACGCCTACTATCGCTTTGGAGACTAAACCTGGATTCATCCGTAAAGAGAACAGCCCTCCGTTGATCACGCGTCCAGTGGACATGTTGACGTGCCCACTGCAAACGTTACCGCCTATGGCTTGACGTGAGCGGGACGCAAATGGCTGATCGCCTCGCGAAAAGACCACCTTCGTGAAGCCTTCTACGCATGTTGACGTTGATACCAACCTTATGGAGCTTGCAGCGAGGGAGGATGTGAGTTCAGACGGAGTTGCGGGTCTATTCCTTCGTGCGCATAATGATAAATATCGGTCATCGGCACTCGTCGTAGCGTATGGCCGTCCTTGGCTGAACCTCCTGGATGCCGAATCCGTGGTTAGAAATTGTTGCCAAAGTCATGAACCACAGACGGACTCACATTTAGCCATCTGGCCACTTCTGCCTGACTTTGTCCTGCCTCTAGTCTCCCAATAGCTCGCCATCGCAGTTCTTCGGTCAAATGATGCCTGGAGGCCATTGTTACAATTTGGCTATGCCAGATGTCTAATCTCAGCCTCGCAGCGACAATTGCAACCTTGCTCTGAGACATACACTTTTATGCTCCTCGAAAATGACGTATTCCGACTGCAGCGCCACTATTTTGCATAATGTAGTATTGTTCAGCACCTTTCACTTAACAACATATTCAAATTTTAAACAGATTGGCCTAGTTTTAAACGTGTTATCCCTCTTTTTGTGGTTTTTCCTTAATTTTTGATAACTAGTGTATATGTATATATACAGTGGAATCTCGATCGATTGTTCCCCGAATGATCGTTTTCCCGTATGTATCGTTTATTTCACCCAGTCCCAAATAAATTCCATAAAAAGCAAGCAAAAACAGACCGCATGGATCGTTCCTCGATCCATCGTTTTCCCACAATATTCGTTCAGAATATCGCAGCTTTATATTAATATATCGGATCGATCGTTTTTTCATCATAACTGAACCCGAAATACAAATGTCTGGATTGAGCTAGAATAACGCTCTAATTAAACAATGAGCAGAACATTTGAGATGCACAGTATCTTATTTTTGTTCTCTCCTGTTTAGCCTGGTTTCGCGTTATCGTACCACTCCCATTCTTTGTTCGTCGTTGGTGTTCCTTAATTCTTTAGCCTCTGGTATATCCTATTTTCGGCAACTGATTCCAAATTCTCCGACTATTCAACATTTCTGTTCTTATCAGTAATGGCTCGCAGTCGGCCGACCTGAGCGGTTCCTACTGTCCTTTGGCTTTTCTGTTGGCCTTGGGAGGGAGACGTCCTGGTGTTTGGTCTAGGGTGTGAGAAGTTTCTGATTGTTGCAGTTTACACTGGCCGATGGGGTTTCACCAGGAAGGCAGAACTCCCTGGTGGTCTTATGTCGGACCTCATCCAGTGCAATGGAATGGTTCTAGTTACAAACGATTCACGGCTGCCGCTTCCCTACCCACTTCGGAAAGTATTGGGACATTGCTGAACTGTCAAACGTAGCGGCTGACGTCTGAGATTATCATTGAGAATAGTTTTTCGTAGCTTTTATACTATAGATATTTTTTTAGACTTTCAAATGAATCGTTCAGCGAAAAAAGTACGCGCTCTTCAAGAAAGATTAAAAATTATCGAAGAAGTGGGAAAAAAAAAATCCCTCTGCAAAACGCGTTGACGTAGCCAAGCGTTTAGCAATCGCAGCGTCTACGTTGAATTCCATTTATGTAAAGAGAAATGAAGTTTGGGAGCAAATGCTAAAAACTGCCAAAAAGCTAATGCTTTTATTACAAAGAAAGTTTCGACATCCTTTCGAAGAAATTCATCCATGGGGTGAGTCAGGAAAAGGGAAAAAAACAACAACACACAAAGAAGAATTTCAACTCGCTTCGAATTGCGTCTATTAACACATCAGGTGAGTCTACTGACTCCTTTGATTTTAAACCCGCAGGAAACAAGTCTGCAAACTTGGAACTTTTGAATTCTGGACCGCTTTTTCTTTTCTGTGTACACACACACACACACATATATATATATATGTGTGTGTGTGTGTGTGTGTGTGTGTATACAGGGTGATATTTTTTTTTAAACTGACACTATTCAGAGTCATCTGTAGGACGATCTATCAGCCGGAATTCCACCAAAATTGATAGAGGGACTAAGGAGAAAGGGCCTGTTCACATAGGAGTCCGTTGCGTTGCGTTAAGGAAAAGATGACGTTGAGACGAAAATAAACCAATCATAGGCGTTAAAAATTTCATTGCTAATAGTTTGGAGGCATATGATTGGTATATTTTCGTCTCAACGTCATCTTTTCCTTAACGCAACGCAACGGACTCCTATGTGAACAGGCCCTAAGACTTTCGACTAAGACTTTTCGGAAAGACTTTCGACGAAGTTTGTGGAACTGGGAGCAAAAAATCCTCTTCACTTGGTACCAACAATCACGTACCGCAGACATACCTGTTGATGGGAGCATTATTCGGGAGAAAGCAAAACAAATTGCAGAAAGACTTGACATTAATGACTTCGCGGCATCAAGCGGGTGGATAACACGTTTCAAATATCGTCACGGCCTTGTATACAAGAAGCTCACGCGAGTGCATCTATGGATACAGTACTAACATCATCATGCATTAATGAGCTTCCAAAGCTGTTGGAGGACTACCAGCCACGAGACATTTACAATACAGACTATTGTAACTGGACTGTATTATAATTGCCTCCCTAACAGCACAGTGACATTAAAGGGGCAGTCCATGCTTGCCGTTTGAAAAGTTGAAAAGTTTTTTATACTCTCACACAAATAACCGATACGAAAAAGAATGCAATTTGCAACACTGAAAAATATTTTTTACTTGTGGAGAGAAAACCACTAAAAACAAACGACGATTAAAGACTATTTTAACTGAATCAAAATTCCTCTGTATCTACGTGCATTTCTTTTTTTATTACTATTATCTTGGATTACAATACAACTTTGTAATTTTATCTTTAACTAGCGGCCCGTCCCGACTTTGTCCGGGTTGAACAAAATATTATACCAATAAATTTCCAGTTGATAGCCAATAAATTTTAAATCTTTTTTTACCTTAATAATAACCTAAATAATACCTTAAATTAATTTTATGTTAGTTAATAATTAAAATAAATTTTTTAAAAGAAAAAGGCGTGCCGGAGAACGGCTAGGTTCGAACCGCTAGCGTCAGAACAGAAGCCTACCGCGATAGCACCACGCTAAGGATCGTTGAAATCTTCGGAACAAAAAGCGGTAGAAGACAGTAGCGGAAACAATGGAGATTGTTAGGATTAAGCCCCTAACTTTATTTCTACTGATCAGATATACATAATATATAGCCTATGTCCATCTGGAATAATGTACTTTCAAACAGTGAAAGAATTTTTCAAATAGGTACAGTGGTTCTGAAGATTACCCTCCACGTACAAAATCGCTCTCTCTTTATATATAAGTATAGATTACACAACAGATATGTATGCATTTATGTATGTGAGTAAATATATTTTAGGGATATCAAAATTTTATGTATGTTAATACTTTTTTGTGTATGTTCCCGCATCTATCATTTTCCCGCATTCATTGTTTAGTTCAGTCAGTCCCTTCGGAAACGATAGATCGAGATTCCAGTGTATGTATGTATATATATATATATATATATATATATATATATATATATATAGTGGAATCTCGATCTATCGTTTTTCAAGGGACCGAATGAAATGAACGATAAATGCGGGAAAACGATAGATGCGGAAACATAACAAAGCAATAGGATCGTTGGGACTGGATAAAATGAACGATACATGCGGAAAAACGATGGATCCGAAAACGATCGATCGAGATTCCACTGTGTATATATATATATATATATATATATATATATATATATATATACACAGTCGAAACCCGTTATACCGAACCCGGTATATAACGAACTCCCGGATATAGCGAACGAAAATTTTGGTCCCGTCGTTTTCGTATTGTATTTAATGCTAATTTATCCTTTTATAGCTAACCTCCGAAATCTTAAAAATAGGCTATAACGAACCTTTTTTTCTGTCGACTACTGAATTTTTTTTTTTTTTAAACTTTTTAAGAATGTTGAAGATACAACGAATGAAGAAGAAGAAGATGATGAAGATTTTACCTATCGCGATGTGGATAGAAAAGCACAAAATTTCATCATTCTCAGTTTGCGACATGCAATTGTTCGAAACATGTGGCGATGAAGACATTCCATGTGAAAATCCGTCTGATAAAGATATTGTGGAAGAAATCAAAATGAATCATTCTGAAATCGAAGATTCTGCTTCTGGTGCTAATGAAGAGGAGCACATAAAAGAGGAGCACGCAGCGATGCGCGTCATTAATAAGTTTTTGTCTACACAAACAGTGGAAGAAACAAAGTGCTGGCATCATTTAATGTATTGGATAAATAAATTCATAAAATGTTTTTGAAATCGGCATCACGTCAGCAGAAGAATACCGATTATTTCTGTATCAAAACAGTGAGCAACTATTAAAGATAAAATGAATTTATTGCCATTTGTCTTCATTTTTAGTTAATTTAATTAGTATTGTGTCAGTTTAAAGTAATAGATTTTAATCAATTTAACTCATTAATGATCATTTTTAATAGATTTTATCATTTTTTTTAAATACATCATTATTGAATACACATAGCAACTAATGAATTATACATTTTGGGAACTCATTTTTCTTAAAGGTTCGGATAACATTTTTCTTAAAGGTTCGGATATAGCGAACCACCGGATATAACGAACAAAACCTTTGTTCCCTTGAAGTTCGTTATAACGGAGTTCGACTGTATATATATATATATATATATATATATATATATATATATATATATATATATATA
>OU015503.1:112353116-112450616 GCA_907164885.2 Dolomedes plantarius
ACTAAGAAATTGTTGGGGGGAAATTTTAAATACAGTGTTGATTACATCACTCTCTGTATGTATTACTGTTCACAATTCAGATATCTACACTTAATCATATTAAATAATAAATTCTTGGGAAAATTTCCTCACTTATAAAATGGAGCAAAAATTCAGCAAGTATTTAAAATATAGTGTGGATTTCAACTATGATATTCATAAAACTTCTTGATATACAGATTTGAGTATTTCAAAGTAGGAGATACTAAAGCGACAGAATCAAAAGAATGGATTCTAGATAAACCTACATACAACTGTCCATGGTTAAACACTGGATTTGATAGGTCTAAACATGTATTGTCAAAAGATCAGCGGTTGTAACTTATGCGGCCACTACACACACGCGGTTTTAAATTGCGGACAGCCGCTGTTTACATCCGGTAGTTGCAGCCGTTGCCATTCGAAGTGTAGAAATATCGTAGATTTTTGTGCCGCATACCTACGCGTTTTATATATAGGGATTATTTTAACCAGATATTACAATAATATCAAATTTTGTATTTTCGGAAAGTTGCAAACTCGGCGCATGGATAGTGATATGTTCAAAAGTGTCTGTACGGTAGCGTTCTTTTCAAAGGGAATACCTAATATAACCGCAAAATATTCTTACATTTTTTTGAAGTGTTTTATTGAATATTTCTAAATTACCAGCACACGTGGCTTTCATATGAATTTCTAATATTTTAATAAGGTTATGAACCCTTTTTTTTATTGGAATGTTTACTTAATAACCGTCAAGTTTTGACGGGTACCATCTAGTATATATATATATATATATATATATATATATATATATATATTTATTTGTACCACCCAAAGGGTGCTGTGTTCTCGGACGGTGCCACTTGAGCTCAGGGGGTGGGGGGTCCCAAGAGAACAGAGGAATGGTCAGTGCCACCTACTACAATAGATGGTTCCGAATTAGTTATCAAACGTCTCCCACCCCTCAATACATTAAAAAAGGCTACGTTTTCAACGAAATTAGATATTTAAAATCAGTTTTATTGTCACTGATTACATCTGTAGAAATATTGATAATCAAATAGAAAATCATATTTTTAGATAGCCTGAAACCTTCTACACATTTTCCTTTTCTAAAAAAAATGTCGTCCATCAAAAGGAAATTATTTACCTTTAAACACAGTACACCACTTTTTTTTTTTCTCAAATAATCTTAAAAGTATTACTAGTTGGTACCCATCAAAACATGAGGGCTGGATAGTAAATAAATGTACTAATACACAAATTATACTCAAGACATCATTGTTAATGTTGAAAATCATAATATTAAGAATAGAGTATTACACTTTGAAAAATTACTATCGAACCCAATAAAAAGAAATATGGTTACTCAACAGCGCAAACTAAACACTTTCCGTCAGGTTTAATTCTATATCTCACAAACACAATTAAAAATAAAAATGGCAGAGAGAGAGCTAGAGAGATTCCTCGGAATAAAGAAATTAACGCATTTATGCGACCTCGTGCGTAGTAAGTATCTAAAGACAAATTTAAACAGGCCATTGAGCATGCGCATAAACAAATTAATGTGTTTATGCGGCTTCGAGCTTAGTGAGTATGTAAAGCCAGATTTAAATGTCACTGAGCATGCTCAGAAAGAAATTTTTTAATTGTACATTATCGCTAATAAATAGAAACTGCGGTTACAAAACCAAATTTGACACATTTATAGATTAAAATGAAGTAAATTGATGCAGTAATTTTCTCTCACGGACTACCCAAAAAATCGGCTTAGCAACTTAAATATATAGATTCGTGACTCTTCAAAAATGAAAATTATATATATCTAAAGAATTTCTTTCTCTACCTCTATTACGTGAGACTGTTTAAAAGAAAAACTTTAAATACAGTTAGATAATTAGTGAGAAACTTTCCTCCATATGTTAACACTGAGCTGATCGAATCCATTATGGCGGATTGCTAACACCCTTCAGATAAAAGTGAGGCAAGAAAACAACATAGCTTTTTAATATAACCCCATGTTTCAAAAATAAGCAATAAAGTAGAATTTTTCAAATATATACAACATTAAAAATATATGTTCAATGTACATCATCAACATTATCATATTCGTCATGATAGCGTGGACTTTTTGACTAAACATCAGGGCCGCCCAGAAGGGGGGGGGGGCAACTGGGACACTTTGCCCCAGGCCCCCAACTATCGGAGGGGCCCCAAAAAATTTTAAAATTTTTATTTATTAGATTTTCTCCGAAAAAAAATTCTGAAACTTGTACCGTACTTCAAAATTCAAAATAATCTCCTGAAAAAAGGCCCCCCCCCCCCCCAAAAAAAAAAATAAATAAATTATTCGATTCATCAGATTTCTTGGGGCCCCCAACAGAAGTTTGTCCCAGGCCCCGTAAAGTCTCTGGGCGGCCCTGCTGAACATTACTTCAGTATACCTTATATTTCGTCCTGGAAATCCAATTTATCCCTTTGATGTCATAACTGTTCCATCAAGTTACCCCAGCGTAAACTGAGCTTCCTGTAAGGACTTCGCCTAAAACCAAGACTGACAGCCTTTAATATTTACAAAATGCTTTATTGGCATTCTAGATTAAATATAGGCTTTATACAATAATTACAAAAAATAAGCATTATCTAAGGCTATTTCGCGGGTTCAGGATATCATGATGGAAAACGGCAGGCTCACGATCTCTGGCACGCGTCTGTCGACGAGGGTTGTCCACACCTGCAAGAAAAAGTCAACTACCCCCATTTACATCAAGGTGGCGAATATATATCCTCGCCCATCTCTGTGGGTGGCTGAAAGCGTGCTCCCTTTGAACCCTTTCAGAAACCGTCTTCAGACCATTCCGCGTCTTCCGCTAAATGGCTAGGTGATTATCCTCTGGACAGGCTTTGTCTGCAAGCAGGGGGGATTTCTTAAAGATGACGGCCTCTCAAGTGTCCAACGGGCGACGCGGCGTCTGCCACAATTTGGTGACAAAGCGACTGTCACCGATGAATACGGTAGATTGATAATGGACGTCTTGCCGTTAGGCTCTCTCAGGAATCCCGAGTGTGAAAGGAACGTAAAGTCATTACATTCCCCTCGTTTCGGATGGTCACTTGGTTTGATTGGGAATATTTTTTCTTAAAAATCAGGCTGTTGTTTGCCATAACTATAAGATGTACTGCTCAGTTCCTTCTACGGATTTTTAACTTATTTTTTAACTTGACAACATATGACTCTTTGTAAGTTTTATAACTAAATATTCGAATTAAATTTTCTTCGTCACGGAGAGTTTTCCTTAATTCCACCGGGTATTCTCCCTTAATTTTTTCTCACAACTCCTGCAATTCGCATTTCATCAGTTTTTCTTCAGCTCTTGTTTTTTTTAGCATGAATTATGACAAGGAAGTGATTTATATATGAGAAAATTTGTCTCTCTGGATGCAAGTCAAGTTTTTAAGAAAACTTCCAAGCCCGCCAAAATTTTTTTAGCTATTATAATACATTTTTAGTTGGGAGTGTCACGATCATCTTGAAAACCACGAGGGCTAAATTATCTTAGACTGCAGCTTGAAACCGACTGAGAACGATTTCGGACTGTCATACTTGCTCAATATTCGAAACCACAGACCCTGGTTCCGAAGCCTAGTGCTCTTAGCTATTCGGCCAACAACAGGGTAATACGATTTTTTGGAGATTTTGAGTTGTATTTTACTGTAACACGTAACTTCAGATAATAAAATACAACTCGAAATCAGCTTCAAACTTTCATGCTTGTCGCAATATTCGAACTGCTGACTCTGGTTCCGAAGTCTAGTGCTCTTAACCATTCGGCCAACGTCCGGCTAATATGATTTTTTGGAGATTTTGAGTTGTATTTTATTGCAACACGTAACTTCAGATAATAAAATACAACTCGAATTCAGCTTCAAACTTTCATGCTTGTCGCAATGTTCGAACTGCTGACTCTGGTTCCGAAGTCTAGTGCTCTTAACCATTGGGCCATCATCCGGAAAATACGTCTTTTTAAGATTTCGAGTTGTACTTTGTTATAACGCGTAATTTCTAACCCAGTGATTCTCAACCACTGTGTCGCGGAACTTTAGTGTTCCGCGAAATTCTTGAAGTGTGCCGCCACTGCGAATACCCATAAATAAGCGACGTCAGACAAGTAGTTCAATCAGTTCTATCTTCCTAGCGGGGACTGGCTGAACCAATGCGCATTTTACTATTCACAGTTCTGAACTATTACAGTTCTGGACTTTTAAATCTGGATCACCAAATGAGAGTAGCATTATTATCTTTACGCCCAAATATAAATGAAGTTATCAAAAAACGACAAGCTCAAATTTCGCATTAAAAATGTAATTTGTAGTTAAGGAAGCAATTTATTTACTTTGTAATGCAATTTCATTTTATATTTCAATGAAAATGATTTCGTATGCTATTTTTACAAAATATATTTTCAATCAATTATCCAAGTAAAATTCTTTTAAATTTATCTTATTGTAAATGTGCCGTCAAATTTTTAAATTATTAAAAGTGTACCGTGACGAAAAAAAGGTTAAGAATCACTGTACCCATGGTGCAGGAAATTGTTTACAGCAGGCCTGTCAAACTCGCGGACCTCAACGATTATTTGTGTGGCCCAGGCCCAGCCAATATAATGGTATGTAAATATTGTATCACTTTATGCGCCTTACGCACTGCCGCACCATTTCCCTTCACTATCAGTGAATATTTTAGCAGCCAACTACCGCATACAAGACCAGTAGTCTGATCAGAAAGTAGTCTTGTACGAAGTGATTTGTTTGGTGGGTGTAAAACAGGTTATATTTCGCTTTCGGGGAACACTTATTAATTTGTGCAATTATTCAGTGTCTGGTAAGTTAATGATGAAGAGAAAAAATCGTCAGGAAGAAAACAATGCTATTGTTGTTCTTGTTTTATTAAACTATACTTTTCGAAATAAACCTACGTTTCTACTAAAATTGGAGTTTTTCTTTCTTTTTGCGGCCCACTAAAATCAAACCTTGTAATTTTGGCCCATGTCAGTCTTTGAGTTTAACACGCTTGGTGTACAGTATCCAAAGGTTACCAGAGGTTTGGTTTGGCCAACTTTTTGCTACTCGAGGGCTAATTAGACCGAGACCTACAGTTTAAACCCGATTCCGAACGGCTACAAACATCCATGCCAACGGTGAAAATCGAACCCACAGGATCTGAACCATTCGGCCATCACCTAGCCCGGTTACCACAGCTTAAGAGATCAGTGCATTTATGTGCATCAAGTTTCCACTTGTAGGACAAGCAGAGGCATCGAATGCCATATGTCCCCAACTCTCTGTCACTTTCCTCCTCCAACTTCCCCCCTCCCCTAACTGTACTAGCACATCCCTTCCCTATGAAGAAATATATATATTTTAAAAAAAGGTATATAATATTAACCTTTTCATTACGGGGGGGGGGGTAACATGTATCCCAAGAATACGGGCCCAAGAATGAATACACACACACACACACACACACACACACATATATATATATATATATATATATATATATATATATATATATATATATATATATATATATATATATATATATATATATATATATATATATATATATATATATATATATATATATATATATATATATATATATATATATATATATACAGAGAGAGAGAGAGAGAGAGAGAGAGACATATATATAATAACTAATAAAATTAATTCTAAATTATATCAAGCCTTTTAACCATTAGAACTTTATTTTGCAGTCAAACGCGTCTTAATGGAAAGTTTTCATACTTAAATATTAGTATGAAATATAAAGAATGAAAAAAAAACTGATTCGTAGGATTTCACAGCTTTCGTTACCTTTTTGTCAGGTATAGCAAGGAAAAAGTAAACAATGGTTGGTTCCATTCTAAAGAGGGAATCGGAAAAATGGGCCCCGTAAGCTAATGGTTAAAATTAATGAGAAATATTTTTTATATAATATCTAAAATACTATTAATTTTTTTTGTATTACTTAACATTTTTCATTTGTAAACAATGTTGTAGAACAACAACAACAACAACAACAAAATACCGACATGTCTCTGAAATTTCCGGATTTTTTTTTTTTTTCCCCCGACTAACTTTCTAGTTCCTTGCCGATTCCCGCTACATGCTTTTTCTCGCTTAATGAATAAATAAAACATCTATAACACGAATCAGTCAAGAATTACAATAAGTACTTCTGAAGCATCCGCTGCTATTATTCACTGGGTGAAGGCCTCGTACCCCGCACTTCCCGTTCAGCCTCATCTATTCCGCTCGTCTGCAACACCCTTTCACTGCTCCTCTCCACGTGTCCCGGCGTTTTGGGGACAATTTCTGGGTGGGACGCTACCGTAGTGACCCTGGCGCGATAGAGCTTCCTGGAATTCAGAACTTTCGCTCTCAAAGGGTTGATAGACACTTTGGGGAAAAAAGGCAGCTCGCCCTCTATTCATCCACACGGTGGAATTTATTGGTGACTTGCTCCACAATAAGGCTCCCAGTCGTGACCGGCTGGCTATCCTTTTGCATTGTGTTTGTAGCAACATTGTGGCAACGTAACTTCATAACACCCTTTTTCTTCCCTGCATTTCTGCAATATTTGCTTAATGAGATCCCATAGGCCAGCTTTACGTAATGTTATAATAAATTGTGTTATCTGTGCTTAACAATAAGGTTGAGTTTGTTGTTTGTTGATGATTAGATGCAGCATAAACGACGCACAATGGGACCTTGTTTGTACGAATTCTTTCACTGAAAGAGAATAAAAAATGATTCTTTAAAATAGGGCCGCGAATTTACGACGTTATGGACATTTTTGATCACCTATTTTGGGTACATCATTAAGTACCCATCACCAGTGGGGCGCACACTTTTTTCGACCCCGATGCACTTTCTTTAAATAAAAAAAAAGAAGAAAAAAAAAAGGAAATAAAACAACAACCTCGACCCGCAGTGAAAATCTTTTGGTAGAAAACAATTTACTCTTTTCCTTACGGGGTGGGATAGTATGTATTCCGGGCTCAAGAATATATATATATATATATATATATATATATATATATATATATATATGTGTGTGTGTGTGTGTGTATACAGTCGAACCTCGTTATAACGAACTTCAAGCGACCAAAGGTTTTGTTTGATTTATCCGGTGGTTCGCTATATCCGAACCGTTAAGAGAAATGCTAGAGTCCACAAAATGTATAACTCATTAGTTGCAATGTGTATTCAATAATGATGTATTTTAAAAAAAGATAAAATCTATTGAAAATGATAATTAAGGAATTAAATCGACTAAAATCAATTACATTAAACTGACACAATACTAATTAAATTACGTACAATAGGAAAAACACGGGACCAAAATTTTCGTTCGTTATATCCGTGAGTTTATATACCGGGTTCGCTGTAACGGGGTTCGACTGTATATATATATATATATATATATATATATATATATATATATATATATATATATATATATATATATATATAACCCGCTTAATGGCCGTTCTTACAAAGGGGGTATGAAATTTCCCGTTCTACAGAGGGAATTGGAAAAATGGGCCCCGTAAGCTAAAGGTTAAAAAAAAAATTAGGAAAATATTAACAAGCAAACAAAAAGAAAAATGGGGGAAACTGTACATTTTCGGTATATATTTATTTTACAGTGGAACCTCGATATATCGAACCTCAAGGGGAACGAGAAAACTTCGAATTATCGAGGATTTCTATATACCGAGGTTCGATTTATCAAGGTGATTTCTGACTGACTTCGATGTATAGAGGTTCAAACTAAAATAATTGTATACTCACTGCAGTTAGAAATCAAAATTATTTTTATCAAAAAATACTTGGATATATAGATGTTTTCCAATAAAAACTTCGATATATAGAGGTGCGGTGCCAAACTAAGCAAACTAAAAATTCGAAATATCGAGGTCTTCCTGACCAGTCCTTTGATATGTAGAGTGAAAAATAACATGGGAGTGTTAGGCAGGTTCAAGGGGAATAGAAAAACTTTGATTTATCAAGGAACTCGATTATATCGAGGTTCCACTGTAACAATACAAAAATGTCTTGCTTACCAGCTGCACTTGTTTTTCGTAAAACTGTTTGATACCTGCTTATTTAACAATGTCTTATCATTTTTAACATAAATATAAATAAAAAATTGAAAATTAAAAATATTTAATTTCAGAAAATTTAAAGCATTTTTTTAAATAAATGATTCTATATGTAGAAAATTTACTTCAAACTATCCGCTACCTAAACTATTGCTTTGTCCTCACTTCGGCATAAACTCTTTGCATTTTTAACACATCATTATAAACATTACTACTTACTTGCACCTATCCCCTTGTTTAATATGAATGCTGTGTCTTGATTTACACGGTTCCAATTTACACGATTTGTCGTGGAACGCATCTACCGTGTAAATCGAGGGATAGGTGTACTTTGAATTTCCTGTTAATGCGCTTTTATTAGGATGTAGATTTTTAACTGTCGTCTACAGTTTTTAATGAAAACATTCCAAATGTTAATTGAGTTGGGCTCCCACTTAGGCTAACTGGTACTAGAAAGTTATCTTCTCATTGTTAATGTTGTCGATTCTAATGTACCCTGGCCGGAAGTATTCCAGACCAGGTCCATATAGGCTAGCGGGCTGAGGGGTGCGGTTCTGGTTTATAATGGCACAAGGGTCGGGGTCCGATATAGCCAGGTGCCACCTCAATTTTGACCGAGCCCCCCCCCCCCCCAGGGGTGACATCTGGGGAGATGTACCCTCTCTCACCCTCTCTGACTGCATAAAGGGTCTCTCCGATTTACGGATTTGATGTGCTCATATCCGGTTTAGTTACCGAGGTACGTAATGACGCTTGTCCGGATTCGATCCGACCACCCCCAGTAGAGAAAGCCGACTCGCTTCCACTAGGCTACATCGAGCCCATTGTCAAGGTACTTAAGTATTTTCCTTTTTTTTCTTTCTTCTGTAAATTTTTCATTATTGCTGATGATTTTTTTTCCGGTATAGTTTATTTGAGAGATCTGATACCCAGTATGGCAAAATGTTTTAGAAAATTAAAACTGATTTCTTTTAGCGTTTGATCCTATTTAACCTGAATACAAATTCTAAGATTTACTTCTACAGAAGGGAAAATCAGAGAAGCCCAGGTAGCTAGGCATGATCCTGGACGCCTAGTTAGATTCGAATATCAATTAGAATTGGCCCAGTAGAAGAGCATGACAATCCAGACATTGGCTCGTACTCCTAAACCTCTATACATAAAACTATTGGACTTTGTTAGTTAGTTGCAATATTTAATGACAACACACTAAATACCAATCGAACTGGCTTTTAATATCAATTAGGACTAGTCAAGTAGAAAAGCGCATCAATCCACACAGTAGTAGGGGCTCCTGAACATTCATATGCAACACTATTGAAATATATTTCTTTGTTATTTACGAAGACAACATCGACAACACTCCAAATATCAATCAGGAGTGGACCTCTGTGAATTGGGACTGTCCAAGTAGAAGGACACAATGACCGATACATTGGCAAGTATTCCTGGGCATACATACGTAACGTTATTATTGATTTGGTTTGGAACCCTACGGTCAACTTTTGCTACGCGAGGACTAATTAGAGCAGGACCTACTGCCGATTCCGAACGGCTACAAGTGTCCAAGAGTGGGACTTGAACCCACAGACTCTGGTACCGAACGCCAGCACCCTAGTCAATCGGCCAACGTCCGGCACATTATTATTGGAGGAATCTATATAATCCCCTTGCGAGTGTTGCCCATACAGAGATTTTCTTTCTCTTCCAAAACGAGTCTTCTCGAAAAGCCTCCAAATTTTTTGCCACTCTGGCCTATCATTATTGCCAGGAGAATGCCATTTGTTTCAGCACCAGCTTGATTGACGCAATAACCATCATCGCAGGGCTGCGTTTGTGAAAGAGAAAATCCGCAGACTATCATTTAACCCTTCTTTACAAGGCTGATAGCAATGCATTTCTGAAAGTAAACAACGCTCGAGGGGCTAAAGAAACCTCGGATCTACATTCTGGAAAACGTCTTCTCTCTCCGGATGATTTGGCGCAGAACATTTCCGTGTGGGCCACCGCCCCAGAAACGATGCAGTAAAAAAAAAAATGGCGGAAAAGGAGAAACGGTGACGGATGCTCGGATAAACCAGGCCAAGGCCGCATTCTTTGGGAGGAAAATCTTATTGATATCGATTTTCTTTTCTTTTTTGTTCTAATTCTGTGTTATAGATGGACTGTCGGAGTGGGCAGAAGTTGTGTGCTAAGGAATGTTCTTTCGGTGCTAAGGAGCTTGCTTATTGCAATGTTATTGATTTTATCTGAACGAATTGCTAATTGCTGTTGATTGTATTGGAAAGTCATGTTATGCCCACGCGTATAAGTGCCGTAGCCTACGCAGATATTTCTTTCTTCTCAAAAAATGTCGCCGTCCTTATAGCTTTAGAAACGGACTTTTTAATTAACATGGCACTTTATCAGCAGCTTATCAGTGTTTTTAAAAGAGATAAAACTTATTTTTCCCCGTTTCAATGCAATTGCTGTTATTTTTTTTAAAATATTGTTTTATTTAACTTTGATGAAGGACAGAAACTAGCATTAACCAATCAGATTAACATTTTACATGCAGTTTAAACGCTAGTTTTCGTTTATCAGATCATTAGTTAAAGAGTAATTGAAATGTTAAAGTTTGCGCAAACGGTTTCCTTGTAAAACAGAGAAAATGATACATTTATATACAATGGGGAAGGAAACGCAAAACAAAATATTTACAGATCCTCAGCCTGTTTTGATTTTCTTTCTCTTTCCCCCCCATTAACATTACAAATTATAACAGGGGCACTACAAATGATCTCTCTACGATTTCAGCTAACAAGGAATAATTTATCCTAAATGTCATAAAAAGAATGAATAGAGAAATAAAGAATTTAAATTAAGTTAAAATTTCTTTCTAGGGAATTAACAAGCTATTCAAAAGGTTCTTTCCCTTGTGTACACACACACAACTTATTTTAGTTCTAGATAACTCATAACTTCACGAAAGGGAACATTTTGAATAGCGTGTTAATTAATATATCTATGGTGCCTGGTATAAAGGGCTTAAGTCAAAAACAGTGATTTCTCTATTCCAAGTTATTGGCTTTTATACTAATCACAGAAATATAATTTCGACTTGAGTCTTTTGTTCAAAGAAATGTACTTTTGTATACAAAATTGATAGACTTAAGCATTTTATACAAGTCAAAATTTTTTTTGTTTTTTTTATCAATGCTAACAGATATCTAAAAATCACTTTTTTTAAATTAAGCCCTTTATACCTGGAACCATAGATATGTTTTCTTCAGAAGCTGAAAACTACTACGTGAAGAGAAACCGAATTTAAATGAATGTATCCAAGTTTAATGATAACTCCTTTTTACCAACACAATACTGGCAATATTGCCAGTAAATGAAAGAAAGATCTTAAGATCTTTTTTTGAAAAATATGATCTTCAAGATAGACATTTTGAGTTATATTTCAGTTTCAACCAACACCAACACACACACACACACACATATATATATATATATATACATATATATACATATATAAATATATATACATATATATATATATATTTATACATATACATACATACATACATATATATATATATATATATATATATATATATATATATATATATATATATATATATATATATATATATATATATATATATATATATATATATATATATATACTCATACTCACTCACGCATAACAAAATCCTTACAGCGATGGTATTTTATGTTCACAGCTGTGTTAATCAACACAAGTAACTAGTCCATAGTTCACAAAGCACAAACACTTTTTTCTCTTGACGAACACAGACGACTAAAATTTCGAACTTTAAGGACTTCAAACCGAAAAGAAAGTGCTATACAAGAAGAGCTACCTAAAAATGGCGTTAAGTATTTTTCACATTCAGAGATGATGGAACGCCTCGTGTGATAAATAGACGACAGTACGTCAAAATCTTAGGGCGCTGATTCGTTACATACATAAGGGAAATATATTAGAAGTACAGCGGAACAGTACTTCTGGGGCCAAGTGCAGAAATTCAAATCGTGCAGTTATGTTTTAGTGCTTTGGGTTATGCTTTTAAATTAATGATATTTAAGTTTTCAAAAACATAAAAAACATTTGTACCGACAGTTGCTATTTTTGGTTGATAAATGAGAATTCATAACGTTCAGTAGTTATAGCTCTCAAAACACATTAGCTAGTTATACTGAGAAACGTTGTACTAACAGTTTTTAATACGAGAAAAGGTAGGGCAAAAGAAAGATTAATTAGAAAATCAGTACCAGTTGCAGTGAGCCATACATAGTGTCAATTATTGACTAAGTCACAGTAATAAAGTATTATAAAGATGTATCAGCTGTGGTATAAAAGTGTTATTAGAAAATATTGTTTGACTACGTGAAGGACAGTCAGATATTATAAGATACACTGAAGTGCCACTGAATTAGGGATACCTACCTAGTAACGAGTTGGGCCTCCTCTGGCCTTGATAACGGCTGCCACACGACGAGGCATAGATTCAACAAGTTTCTGAAAACGTTCCACGGGCATGGCTTGCCAAATATTGGCTAAAGCTGTCCATAATTCAGTAAGGTTCTTTGGTGCTGTGTGATGGCCTTTCACGCCTTGTTCCAAAACATCCCAAAGATGCTCAATAGGATTTAAGTCTGAGCTTCTAGGTGGCCAATTCATGACAGAGAAGTCAGAGGAATGCTCATCCAACCACCCAGTAGCCAACCGAGACTTGTGAGAGGTACAGTTGTCTTGCTGGAAAACTCCATTACCGTACGGATAACAGAACAGCATAAACGGATGGAGGTGATCACCCAGCAACTCTACGTACCGAATTGCATTGAGGGAGGTTGGTACACGCACCAAAGATCCCAAACTGTGCCACGAAAAACACCCCAGACCATGATTGAGCCACCATGCCCTTGTACAGTTCCAGCCAGGCATGCAGGATCTATGGCTTCATGAGCCTGACGCCATATTCTCAGCCTCCCGTCGGCGTTAAGTAGTCGGAATCGAGACTCATCACTCCATGCTACTCGTTTCCAGTCCTCTACACTCCAGTCTCTGTGCTCTCTTGCCCAGACAAGACGTGCAGCCCGATGGCGAGTATAGAGCAATGGTACTCTCGTAGGTCGACGGCTCCCGAAACGCATACAGTGAAGCGAGCGTTGCACAGTCCGTTTACTGACTGTACGACTGGCACCGTCATTAAACTGGGTGGTAATTTGAGCTAATGTTTGGCTTCGCTGGCTACGTACAATACTGAGCCGTCTCTCACCACGCACTGTCAAGGCTAATTGTCCTTTGCAGTTTGCCCGATCGCTAGTTTTTTTCCACCATCCATGTATTCTTGGTATACTCTTGACACTGTCGACCTCGAAAATCCTAGCTGTCTGACGATTTCGGAAATTGAATGGCCCATGCGTCGTGCACCTACGATTTGTCCGCAATCGAAGACGTCTAAATCAGGCAGTTTACCCATACTGGCAATTCCAATAACTAATTCAGAACAACCACAGTACGCGCTATATATGCAGTTACAACAGCGCTCTCACTTGCGCATACATGATGCGCAGCGCTACACAATTTGCATAGGCTTTGCTATCCCTAATTCAGTGGCACTTCAGTGTATATGTAGGCAAAATCTGTATTGCTAAATGAGTACTATGTAAAATTACAAGAAAAATTACAAATTTAAAAAAAAATTAAATTAAGTACAAATAAATCTGTGTTTCTTGTGCAAAGGGTGTTAAGTCCAAAACGGGCTAAAATGAGTTATTGAACCAGGTATGTTTGAAAAATCAAGGGCTACTGCAGGGTACAGAAAGCAAAGACCAATTCCACTCCTAAATATTTTTATTCACCAGGGAAAATTTGGGATATGTGAAAGAAAACATAAACATGTTAGTGTTTAAAGGGCTTATGTCCCAATCAAGGACTTAACATTCTTTACTCAACAAAAATAAAATTGGAAAAATTTACTTTAAAAAAACAAATTAAAAATTAAACTTAAAAAATTGGCTTCACAAAAGCCGTTTTTTTTTTCAATCCCGTTTTTCTCAAAACTACGATTTTGCACTTGACACTCACACTGCAAGCACAGAAATATAAAACCATTTGACTTATAATTAAGTAATTGAATTAATAAATTATATTACTCTTCCTTTTTTATTGATTTTAAATCGGATTCAATATTCTTATTTAATTATTTATAATTTCTTATTTAACTTGTATACATATAATTTATATATTCTTAAGTGATATAAACTATTAAACTTATTTAATTAAGTATTAAAATTAAAAACGATTGATTTTAATGCTAGTGTTTTTCATCCCAACAAAAAATTAACAGTTACCAAAATTACCATAATTTTTTGGGTACAGGAAATCTGAATTATCTCATATCTTTGATTTTCCTTTTTATAATCTGTTAGAAGATTACATCCTTAAAGACTAAAAAAAAAACTCATAAAACTCCTTTTAAAAACTAATCAGGAAATCAGATTTTTCTTTTTTTCTTTTTGTTTGTGTATCTTATACTATAGTAGCTTTGAGACTAAAAATTTGACAGTAACAGGATGTTTTTGACTCATAAAAAAAGGAAGGCTTTGAAAATGAAGCAGTACAAGTTTGTAATTGTTTTAATCTGTGCTAGAAAAAAAACTTAGAAAAAAAATTGTAAATGATTTTTCGAGCACAAAACGTTTGGAGAAAAATTTCAACTGGCTAATATTTTTTCAAACTGAATTTTTTTTATATAGTCTCAACACAAAAAAATTTAAATTTTATGGATTGAGATAATGAGATGTAAAATGAATACATTAAATACATTCTTAACATTCTTTTTTCTTCTTTGGGTGGTGGGGGGATGTTAATGCGGACGCACTTGTCCTAAGACATTCGCATAGATCAACGGAAATTGTTGACTTCTTTTTATCTGGGAGCCCCATATCTGGTGAGTCCGAATTGTTCCGTTGGTGCCACATTAATTTTGATCGAGCACCCCAGGGGCGACATCTGGAGAACTCGCACCTTCCCCCACCCACTGACAAGCTTAAGCTCATTGATAACTGAATAAACATTTTTTTTTTAATGCTACAGACATTTATCCTAGTTACATTTGACCCTATACACCTTGAGTTTTAGTGGATACTTATATATTTATTACAAATGCCCGAAAGATTGGCTATGACGCCACTTGTCTCAGTAAAGAGCTAGACTGCTGGCCATTCATTTAAGGGGGCACTGTATAGGTGGCCAGCATTAACCCCTACAAGTTGGTCCCGTAATTTAGAACCGAGTCAAGTGATGAGACCGGAACACTTGACCCCGCACCTCCAGAGGTGCATTTAAGAACTTGGAGGACATTGCAGCCATGACAGATTTTACGTGCACCGGCCACCATTATTGAATACGGCGGTGGATTTTGTTAACGACCGGCATCGAACCCGCAACCCCCAGATCATTGGCTCGACGCCTTTGCCAATCGCGGCCCTTTAGAGGCTACTTTATTATGGGAGTTCTCTATGTAGCTGCGTTTACATGGACAACAATAATACCCGGGATTTACCCGCTAATAGGGAAAACCTTCGAAGCCCGTTTACATGGGACCACATTTTTACCCTGCTTTTACCCGGCTTACCGGAAGTAAAGGCCGTCACATGATTCGGCGGGAGTGATCCTCATACACCATCATTCCTTGTAAATCACGTTATGGGTTCGATCCCAGCCGGTGTCATACTTTTCCAAATTCACTGTATTGCTATGTTTAGCTTTCCATCTTCGAACTCCGCATTTATCTCGTTACGAAGTGTATGGTCATGGGGAAGGCCTTTTTTTCCCAATTGCTGTTCTTTTGACCTCGTATTCTTAAATTTTAAAAATAACAACAACAAAAAAATCATAAAACTTTAAAAATCCAAAAAGATTGAAAAACTTACAAAATATTTTTTGTATTCTTATGATATCTGCTTTTCTGGGCCTCTTAATATTATTACTTTTTTGTTTTCCGTGGATTATTAGTCTTATCTAATTTTTCTTCTAAATTTTCTTAACTTGTAAGTCTATATTTTTTCTGTTAAAATTAACTTTTTTGTTTTAATTTAACATTACTATTAATTTTTTTTTCTTTTACCCGCGTTATTCTTACCTTAATATTTTAATTCATTACTTAAAATTTTAACTACTGAGCACTCCCACCTTGATTACATATTTCTTGCTTACAGGAGATAAAGTCGACACGACCAATGCACTCCTCTTCTAAAACACAATTACGTCTGCGTCTATTTGTTATTTAAATGCAGTATATGTCAGTCGCTGTTGATAATTATAGAACGTTTACGATTGTTTACTGTTGTTTTTAAAAATAAATTTAGAAAATAGATAGGAAAAAAGGAACATAAGAACTAGAAGATTGATGCGGATATTAGATATAATCGTACGATCTATGGCTTCATCGCTAAATTTAGTTTTTCCACAACAAAGAATGTGGGCAAAATTACGAAGCTCTGTTTGGTGGGAAGAAATTATTTTAAATTCCTGAAGTAATAAAGACTGGAAAGAAAATTTTCCAATCGATAGGTGCATTTTTTTTAAATTATAAGATTAATTGTAAGATACTTATTGTTTTGATAAATCCTTTTATAAAATCAAAATGTAATTTTGATTTCAATTTTGTTTCAGTAATTTTTAGTCATGTATAAATAAAAAAATCATAAATAGATATAAATAAATTTTTATCTGTGAATTCTAAAATAATTAATTTATAAATAAATTTTAATGTTACGTTTAATTATTGATTATACTTATTAAATTTATTAATTTTACCATAACACTTTAAATGAAAATGCTACTGAAATTTTATTGAAATGAAATTTTATTTCTTATTTTACATACCAGATGGCAGTACCATTCTATTTATAATGTAATTGGGGATGGTTCAGATCAAGAAATAAATGAAATCCTCCGGGAAAAAATAGGCACTTTTCTACTGTTTTCTTGAAAATTATGCGATCGTTAAGGGGTTCCAGATCCTTCCATCGATCATTTAGCTGCATTTTCATGGATTCACACAAGTTCAAATCCGCCATGTTATTTACTCCCAACTTCGAAATGCATCATGGGTAATTAGCGGGTTTTATCCTGGGTCGAAGCAGGGTCGAAAATCCACCCTGCATTTTTCCCTATCGTAGGGAAAAAGTAAGAAACGACCCTGCTTTTACCCGGGTTTTTGGCACATGTAAACGGCACTTGTGTGATTCAGCGTTGCTCCTCATAAGGGAGCAGCACAAAACTTCCAAATTTTGAAAGGGGTTCGAACCCGTTCCACGCAGCGGAAACTTATAACTCCACCCACCCCACCATGTTGGCAATGCAAGCAAATGATCTAAATATTTGTGATTGCTCAATTTTTTCTTTTTTAACGCTGCTGTGTACTAACCCGTATTGGATTCGCTCACCTCAATGTTAACTTATGGAGAAAATGTGTCTACTATTTACAACTACATAAATGCTGATAATCAAATAAAAATGTTATTTTCAGATAGCTTTAACTTTTCTGCACCTTGCAACAGGATTCGGTTTATAAATTTCGTCCACCAAAGAAATTTATGGGCGTTTAAAACACACTATACCACATTTTCTTTTCAGCGAAGAATTTAAATTTTAAAATATTGTTCGCTTTTTTTTTTAGAAAAGAAAAGGAAAAATGCCCCAAGGTGTAAAATTTCTTTCTCTATTACGGAGTACAATTAAAAAAAAAAATCTTTATATCCAAACTGGCAATCCTTGGACACATGTTCTCCATAGGTTAACATTGAGGTGAGCTAATCCAATAGGGTTAGTACACAGCAGCCTTAAGGAAATACTGTGAATTTTTTCACGAAACATTAATTTTTTTGCCGAGAACTGTTACTTTCAGTCATATTTTCCAGCGGAAAAGTTTTTCAGAGTAAAAATTTTAAAAATCACTACACCAGGCGGATTTCTCAATGAAAACTACATATTTCGATTTTACAAAGAAACGACGCTGAGTTTTATGGATTAAATTCAGTGTAAATATTTTTAACCATTTTTTTTTGTTTCTCTGTGGAGACCACCGATACAAGTTAACAGCAATTAAACAGTGTGACACACGTAATTTATTAAAATCATGTAAAGCACTTTGATTTTAATAAATGATTGTAAAATATAGTAAAGCCCCGTAATAACGGATGTCTATGGGATAAATAGTATGATCGACAAGTAGGGGCTTTTGTCAAAAATGTTGTGATGATAATTAATAGTTTAGAAATAATTAACGTTTATATTAATATCGGGTATTCAGATAATTAAATTAGTAAAGTAAGTAAGTAAGTAAGTAAATTTTAGTAACGATTGTGCTTTGTTTTAATCAATTTATTAAGCCTCTGCTAATTATATGTAAGGGTTATACTTGTGGTGATCAAATATTAATTGATTTGATTAATGTCATCGCATTTGGAGAAGTGTGCGCAAGTTTCTCTAAATGTTTTGACATTGAGAAGAATTAAGTTTGAAATAGATCATCACAGGTTATACCTTATTATTGTTAATATTGATAAATTAATAAGTCTTATTTTTAAACCTTGTGAATGGCTGGTATAATTTTTTTTTGGCTGGCGGTTTGTAATTTAAATGGCAAAAGTTTTAGAAATATTCTTTGCTTTCCTTCTTTCCCTAAAAATGACCCTTTGCCTAGCAACAGCTTTTCATAGCCTCCCCCACTATCGGTAACCCGATACGTCCGCTACGCGCCCTTTTTCGAAAGGGGAAGGCATCTCAGAAGAGGAGATGCAAGGCGCGCAAGGATACATCGCCGGGTGGATGACCAGGACGCCGTGAAATTAAAATAATCAAGAAGAACGAGATGAGGGGTGGGAAAAAGAAATTGTATAAAGAATTGCAGAGTGCAAGAGTGCTACCTTTGGCCTTTCCCCCTCATTTCGGCCATGAGAATTCAAGGAGCGCCAAGGAACTAGTTGGTATGGAGGATGGTTTTGCGGACTGGTGGAAGTGGTGACAAGGTGCTGACTCGGGAGGCGGGAGTTTGAAAACAGGAGAGATGGGAGGATCCTGAACGGAGAGCGGAGGCGAAAAAAGACCGAGGGATCGGGGGCTGAGGCTCTGGCCTCGGGACGACGCTAAGATCCCGACGATTGATGTGATGGCGACGGGTGAAATTCTTTTCCTTTCCTTTCCTCTCTTTAAATACTATCACTAATTTCTCTCCAATTTTTTAAAGCTGCAGCAGAATCATTAAGATTAAATTTAAATGTAAAATTAAATTTATGATGAGCAATTGCATATAGAATAATTTAGGTTTTTTTTTTTTGATTCGCCAGCCACTTCACTTATTTGTATTGTTTTTATTGATAATTATTTGTATTATGGAGAGTAGAACTCATTTAAACGAAATTGTATTTTATTCAATTGAATTTGGTTGTCAGAATAATGTTAAGAAGATCTGGAGATAATGAGTTTGTTTGTTATAATGTCAGGGAAATTGTTAAATAAATTGTTATTTTTAGATTGTAAAGTGGTGTCATGTCGGTCCTCGCCTTTTTAGTAAATTTTCTGATTTTCAGCTTAGGTATTATTTTTTTATTTCAGCAGATATGAAACTTTTTCTTTTAGGTGAAGTAATTCTATTTCTAGGTGTTCTCCAAGGTTAAGTAATTTTATTAGATTTAATTTCATTTTTCTTTTGGCTCATTAATCACCACAGTGATGCATTAAGTAATGAACCTAGGGTAAATTTTAATTAGTAATTGTTTATGGGTTATTGCTACACACAACGCAACTTTACCATCTATCTTATATTGTACTAACCACTAATGGCCAAATGGCATATATTGTTGTACTTAAATTTAACTGAAACCCACCTTAATTAGTAAGTTTTATTCCTACCTTCAATTCATTAATCAATTAATAAGTAAATAATATAAAGATTTAAATAAACCCCCAATACAAAGATACAACGCCACAAAAATTTCTGGGGTTGTTTTCTTTAAGATCTTCAACGAAAAAGAACAAAAATTCCCTACTGGCTTTGTCAACTGCTATTGTCGTAATCTATATATATAAAACAGTTCCGTAACTGACTGACTCACTGACTGACATACAACGCACAGACCAAACCGCTGGACCTAAAGGGCTGAAATTTTGCATGGCGTTTCTTCTTATAGTGTAGGGGTTCACTAAGAAAGATTTTTGAAAAATTCTTCTTAGATTTTTTTAAATTAAATTTTTAAGCTGTTTTAGTAACTTTTTTTAAGTTTGCATTTAAAATAATAATTTGAGGGTTATAAAATTTATATCACGAGAAATATCATAAAAATTCCTTTAAAATGAGATCTTTTTCGAATCTTCACCTCCATTTTCTGATTTTTGGGGAATTTTTAAAGATTAATTTAAATGCTGATCACGTGATTTCTTTTTCTGGTACTTTAAATAAATTTCTCGTCACGCGCATAACAACTAAATAGACAAAAAAATTTTTTTTTCTTGCTAATGCGTCAGACGATTGGACATTATCCAAAAAAATATTAAAATACAATAAAAGATATTATGTTCCTCAAACTGTACAATATTAACTGTACTATATTCTTTAGTATGTCGTATTACATTTAATTTGAATATTTTCTTCTACATTATTTTGTCTATAAAAATATCCCTTACGATTTTTTTATAAATATATTTTTTGTTTTCTTTTACATCAATTGTATACATTGATCGTCGTATTTATTATAAATGTATATATAGAGATATATTTATTTTTTTTGGCATTAATTGCATACATTGACCGTTGCATTTAATTTGAATGTACTCCGTAGCAAAGTGCGGGTTTTCAGCTAGTCATACCGTAAGTGTTTTGTTTCAGCAAGATGTGTGACAATAATTTCTTAGTACTGTGTACTTGTCACATACAGCAATACCTTGAACGATCAAATATCACTCGCACAGGGATTCTATACCAACACTGGTATTGGGAAAATTCTATCCGTGGGAGCGGTGGACCGGATGACAAAAGCAGCGAGTTAGTGATTTGAACGTTTCTGGTTGGATGCAGGTCGCTGACAAAATCCACCGCCGTGTACACTAATGGCGGCTGGTGTACGAAAAATCTGTCGTGGCTGAAATGTCCTCCAAGCTCTCAAATTTATGCCTGGAGGTGCGGGGTCAAGTGTTCCGGTCTCGTCACTTGACTCGGCTCAAAATTACGGGATCGGTCCTTTAGCCAAGTCGAGCTCCGATCCTTGTGGTGCTATTAAAAACCGGAGCCGCACCACTTCGTCCAACAGCCGTTATGGACTTGAACTGACAATATACTGTCGGTCAAGGAGCATCAGTCACAACACAACAAAATCCTATTCGTGTCCGTACATCAAGTTGTCTGCACAGCTGGGTATTGAAATGCATTGATACTGTTGAAACACCTGGCAAGGGATTGATGTTTTTATGGAAGTAATTAGAACTTGTTCTGAGAACAGGTGAAAATCCACGATGTTCTATTCTGTGTTTCTTGTTGTTGTGATTGTGCATAAATAAAACATGGTGTAGCATTATAAATGAAGTTGTAATTAATAAGTTGTGGCAAGGACTTTAACAATTTGAAGATGGAGGTATACCCAGGCCATATGGCTACCTATGGCCATAGCTTGCTATTCTGAAGAAAAAAAAAGAAACAAAAGGAAGTGACAGCAAAGAATAACTAAACTGTTGGGTGATCACCTTGGTTTGTTAAATTTTTAAATTTTAGAAAAGAGAGTGGGCTTAGGGCCCGTGGCTTAATGCCATTACAAAATGTAAGATGAAGCCATCTAAGCGTCCGGAGGGCGACGATAACTCGGCACGTAGGGTCTGGTCACTGGAACTGGAATCCCGCTAATCTGTTCCATTCTCCTTCTCATAGCGCGTGCAGACTTGTACAGCGCTCTCTGCCTATTCCAGTGATTTATGTGTTCTGTACTCTGTTCCCTGCGTAGATCGCTCGGTCTAGCGGTCCGTGAGCATTTCATCAAAGGCAAACTCGAGGTCCCGGGGGTCAAATGGTGACAGTGGGGGCGGGTCACACTAGATCAAGCAACATGAAGTCTTTGGCGGCTTGAATGGGGGGGGTTCTAAATGGGGGAATATCTGGAAGACACGTGTTCATTGGAATGGGGGTGGTTCTAAATACCGTGTCTAATATTATCGTGACTAATGTTGACAGGACAGTCGGGGAGAGAGCTCTGTCGAATGTGAATGCACCATCATGGCTGCGTCCGACTCGGCTGGTGGAAAAGGCGCTCTGTGTTTTCGATCAAAATTCCCTCTGCAGAGCTGGCTCTCTCATGGTGCATATACATTGGTGCAGAGTTCTCTGCCTGTGCCTTGGGGAATCCAGTGATTTATGTTCACTCTGTACTCTGTACTATGCGTGGATCGCCTCCTCTGGCGGTCCATCAAAGAAAGGGTGGGGGGTCAGCGGGTCAAATGGTGTCGAGCGGGGTCGGGGGAGACACCAGATCAAAGAGCGGGAATGGGGGTGGTTCTAAATACCGTGTCTAATGTTACCGTGACTAATGTGATGACAGGAGTCGGGGATCTGCAGGCAGAGAACTCTGCACCAATCTATATGCGCTATCATGTGACGTTGATGAGGGAACCACCTGGATATCGGCGATCTACCGCTCGCCAATTATTCCGCCAACGCTGTAGTAACAAAGAACATTTCTTGGGCATGTGTCGTGGGGGGAAGGCGAAAAGTTATGTAAAATGGAATCTGCAACCCTTGTATGCGGATTAAGTTGGAATTTGCGGATAAGCCGAGAGACAGTGAAATTGTGCGAAAAGGGTGCTTTTCTCGTGTTTTTCCCAAGTCTCTGGGGGAAAATGCACAAATGAAGGAACTGAACCCGTGCATGGGGAAACATTCCCTCATTGCGTTGAGTAGATTAACAGCAGTATTTATAAGGTTATTGAAAGCGTTACGACACATGGATAAAAAGCTTAAGTCTGGACTTTATTCAAGAACCGTCTGACAGATAAGAAACCTTTATGGTGCATATACATTGGTGCAGCGTTCTCTGCCTGTGCCTTGGGGAATCCAGTGATTTATGTTCACTCTGTACTCTGTACTATGCGTGGATCGCCTCCTCTGGCGGTCCATCAAAGGAAGGGTGAGGGGTCAGCGGGTCAAATGGTGTCGAGCGGGGTCGGGGGAGACACCACATCAAAGAAACCTTGCGGGCGGGAATGGGGGTAGTTCTAAATACCGTGTCTAATGTTACCGTGACTAATGTAATGACAGGAGTCGGGCAGAGAACTCTGCACCAATCTATATGCGCTATTAGATATTCATTAAGAACAGAAAATTCGAATGCGAAATAGAAGTTGTAGCAGATGCTACAATATTTTTGCTGAAAAATGCGTAAGCGCCCTCTAATAAGGGGTATCCATCAGATAAGGTTTTTACAGTAGTGCAAATTCAAGACATTTTTTTTGTAATTCAAAATATTTTTATTTCTCAAATTTTTTTATTGCTTATTAGTCATTGATGTACTTCCATTTTCACGTTACAGAGCAACAGGATTCAAATAGTGCCAGTGGAGGAGAGTATAAAAACAAACATTTCCTGAACCGTTTTACAAAACAAAACCCCTTAAAGTACGCATAGTGTGTACGGAAGATACGACAAATAAATTATGTAACGCTCGATTATCTCAACAGCAAAGATGGGTTTGCAAATTTCGACAGCAGTTCAAATTTGCAAACCCATCAAGACCTTCAGAAAAGTCCTAAAGCAATTGATCTTCATTAAATGACTGTTCAGCCGCAGTTTCGTTTGATTCCCGTGTTACCGTAGATGATGTTCCGATTGCTTATGCAGTCTCGAAGGTTGTCAAAGAAACATTAGCATGACTTTGGCGAAAAAGAAAGCAGATTAAGTGGTAGTTGTTAACCAGCTTACGTAAACTTGCTATGTAAATGTTAGCGATTTGCATTAAAAAGCGAACTTTACATGCTACTTTATTCAGGTAATATGATTTTCCCCTTGAAAATACAGCTCAAAAATACACAATTTCCCACTGAACTTGACTGCAGACGGAGAAATATTATTACTAGTTGTATATTTTTACTTTGGGACGACACACATCGTTATTGGCTGTGCTTACAAGAATACATAAATATTACGTCCATCTGTTGAGGACATGCCATGTACCCTATTCATTATATATTATTTCACATGTATGTATTACAGGAATACAACTTAATGATTCAACCAGAAGAAAGTTATTGGAATATAACTCCCCCCTCCTTCCTTTAGAAAAAGGTAGGGAAAAAAATAGATTGGGATAAAAAGTAATACCTGTGTTATTTTTTTATTCGGCTCGTTCCCTAAAACTGAACCCCTCAACTTAACTGATCTTGTTTACATATCTCATACTAAGAGGATTATATTAGATGGAATAAATAAATAAATAATATACAGTGGCTCCCAAAAGTGTTCGTACACTTACGATTTTCAATGAAATAGGGGTCTATCCATTGATTAAAATGAATATTTCAGAATGGGTATTTAATAATAAGATCTATAACCTATTCTTAACAAAACTACATGAAATATTTTGAAAACATAGTACAACTTTATTTTTAAGAAACCAATAATACAAAAGTAACAAAAACTTTATCTCACAAAAGTCATCGTACACTTGTAAAAAATCTCTACATATTAGTAAATATTCTAATTTTTCGCTAAATTAATATTTAGTAGGATATCCTTTAGCATTCACAACAACTTTTAAAGGTCTGGGAATAGATTGCTTTAGTTCTTTTGTAATTTTTGCATCAATGTTCATCTATTCTTCTATCATAATTGTTTTTAGTTCGCTTTTCGTGTGAATGTCGTGTTTTAGTACTCGAACCTCCAGTTCTCTCCAAATATGTTCTATTGGGTTTAAATCTGGCGATTGAGGTGGTGTTTTCAAAACTTGTGGACAATTATAGAGACACCAGATGCGAACATTGAGAGCCTTGTGCTTAGGATCGTTATCTTGATAAAAAACAAAGTTGTTTCCAATACCCAAATTTTGAGCTGATAATTTTAAATTGTCTCTTAAAATATTTATAAAAACAGCATGATTCATTATGCCACTAATAAATACCAAATTTTCTAGTCCTGATGCTGACATGCACCCCCACACAAGGATACCTCCACCGGCATGCTTAACTGTTCCTACTAAGTTCTTGGGATTAAGTTCCTCATTTTTTTCTTCTCCATACAATTATACGCCCATCAGCACCAAAAATGTTCATCGGCAAATAAGACATTATTCCAATACGTTTGGGGCTTTTTTATCATTGATAGTGCGAAGGGAAGCCTAAACTTTCTGTTTTTCTCACTCACAAAAAATTTTCTATGGGCAGAACGCCCATGTAATCCAGCTGTTCTGAGAACTCGTCAAAAAATTTCAGGTGAAATTGAAGTAGAAAATGTTTCATTGAATTCTGCAGAAACTTTTACAGCACTCAAACGTGAATTTTTCACAAATTTTCTAATTATAAATCTCTGATCACGTTTTGTTAACTTTGCCGGACGGCCGTTTCTTACCTTGTTTTCAATCCAATTTTCATCTTTAAAGCGTTTTTTCACATACTGCACAGTAGAATGGGTTAAATTAAGTAATTTAGCAATATTCCGAACTGATTTAACACTACTATGATGAAAAATAATCAATTTTCGACTGCTGTTTGTTGTTTCTTTACGACTACGAGCCATTTTTAAATAATAAATAGAATATTACGGAGTAGGCAAGCAAAAATTAAAGCCAAACGATATTTTAAATGCCAGCACAATTCAAAAATAAAAATAAAGCGCCAGGCGATAATTTTAATTATGAATTTATCCGAAAATATTTCAGTGTACGATGACTTTTGTGAGATTACTGGTTTCTTAAAAATAAAGTTTTACTATGTTTTCAAAATATTTCATGTAGTTTTGTTAAGAATAGATTATAGATCTTATTATTAAATTCCCATTCTGAAATATTCATTTTAAGTAATGGATAGACCCCTATTTCATTGAAATTCGTAAGTGTACGAACACTTTTGGGAGCCACTGTATATATATATATAATAATAACACCCCACCATTATTAATTATTTTATAATATTATTTTATAATATAAGTATATTTATGATAATATATATTTTATCAATAAATATTTTCATAAGTATTATATAAATAAATACTATAAAAAAATGTACTATAAATAAATACAGTAAATATTATCATATGTATATTTATGATAATATTTATTTTATCAACACCTATTTTAAGTGAAAAAGGTTAACAAGAACCACATTAATATCCGATGAATCCAATGTCAACAAAACAATTCCAATATCCATTCATCAGACTAAACCAGCAGTTCTCAACTTGTGGTATGCGTTTCCCTTAAGGTACATGTTGGACTGTTCAGAAGTACACGGAACATTTTTAGTAATGGCGGAAAAAACCAGCTTCTTGTAATAAAAACATCATAAAAATATTCCGATTTTTTTTACTAAAACTATCAGAAATCTGCAGCCGAGAAGAACGTTTTATAACCGAAGCAAGGTATTTGAACATCTGCGCAGAGTTTCTGAGTTGATTCCCTTTCACTCCTGAAACTGCACGAAAAACGAATTGATTCGCCAATTTCAATTTCCCTTTTTCAATGCTTTTTTAAAATTTTAAATTCTTATAATTTTTTTAGTTATTTTTTTCTCTTATATGACTTTAATTAAAATTATTCAAACACTCTTTGATTTGCATAATTTCTGTGTCTCCGGGGAACAATCAGTGAAAAAATTATACCAAGGGGTTCAAGGCGAGAGAAAGGTTGAGAAACGCTGTATTAAAGGGTTAGTGGCTTGAATATGAAAGTTTGAAGTTCATTCTTCAAAAAACATTGCTGTCAGACTAACGATTACGCAATTCAAACAAAAATGTTTTCTCACTTCCATGCTATTCGTATTCTTTCTATTCCATGATATTCCTCTGAAAACAATACTTTATTTCATAATTTTAATGTTAGTTTCCAATGAAAGTATTACTCAGAAAATGCATGGATGATACAAGGATTTTATTGTGGTACAGGTTAAACACAAAAATATGCGCAATCTTATACAGGTTTATCAGGAAACAATCATCCGATTGCAAAATTTAATATTTTCCATAATTACAACCAGAAAATTATTATTAATATGTCATTGTAAAGGAAAAATATTAATTTTTTTTCACAGGTGTTCGATATGACTTCCTTTAGTCACCCGTATAATATCATTGCGACATGCCATTTCTTGCAAAACACGTTGTAATGATTCTCTATTAACTCTTTGTAAAGTATCAACAATGCGTTGTTTAAGTTGGGGCAAACTTGTAGGCAAAGGTGGTATGAACACAAGATCTTTGACATACCCCCAAAGGAAGAAGTCGCATGGGGTTAAGTCCAGTGACCTAAGAGTGTAGCTGTGTACGACCAAATCATCGGCAGCACTGCGACCTATCCAATAGTGTGGTAGTTCTCTGTTTAAAAATTTACAAACCTCCAAATGCCAATGGGGCTAAAAATTTAACAGTTCCCCTTTACAATAACATATTAATTATAATTTTCTGTTCGTAATTATGGAAAACATTAAATTTCGTAACCGGAGGATTCTTTCATGATAACCCTGTGTATATGTATATATCTATATGTATAAAACAATTCCGTAACTGACTGACTAACTGACTGACTGACAGACAACGCAGAGAGCAAACCGCTGGACCTAAAGGGCTGAAATTTTGCATGGCGATTCTTCTTATAGTATAGGGGCGCACTAAGAGAGATTTTAAAAAAATTCTTCTTAGATTTTTTTACAATTAAAGTTTTAAGCTGATTTTGAAACATTCTTTAAAGTTTGCATTTAAAATAATAATTGAAGGGTTATAAAATTTATATCACGAGAAAGACCCTAAAAAGTCCTTTAAAATGAAATATTTTTCAAATCTTTACCTTCATTTTCTGATTTTTGGTAAATTTTTAAAGATAAATTTTTAAAATTTAATTTATTAAATGCTGATCCCGTGGTTTCTTCTCTTTTCGTGATACTATAAATTAATTTATCGTCACGTGCATAACACCGAAATAAATTAACTAAAAATTTTTTTTTCCTTTCTAATGCGGCAGATGATTGGACATAATCCAAAAAAAATTAAAATACAGTAAAAGAAATATTCCTTAAACTGTACGTATATTCTTTTGTATTAGATTTGTGTCACTTGTGTGTGGTCATTTTAACACAGTTTTATAGATTTTTTCTTCGTTTGAACTTCGAAACACTTCTATTTTTTGAGTGAGATATGAGAATTCATTAAGGGTTATTCCCAAAAATTCCAGTTACCAATTTATTTCGAACGAAGAAGGTTTTGTACAGTGTTATTCAAACAGAGAATAAAATAGAAAATAAAATCTGTAGCGAATTGTAGTTTTTGTTCGAGGGATTTTAGAGCCCAAAATTTGTGTCTACAGAGTTATTCCAAAGTTTAAAGAGCTTCGATAAATGTAACCATAAATGGGGATCTTTGTTATAAATGTTGGGTCCCGGAATTGTTTTCTTGAACTGCAATATTTTTCCGCATTAAATGAGATTTTTAAAGAAGTATTGTTTGAACCTTTTTAAATCAAGATAAGCCTTGTGAAAAAAGGAAAGGTTTTTCCCCTTAAACTGTATTTTTCCTTTACAATTCAGAGTGTCCATGGACAACATCCTTGGGCACAATACATTAAAAGCAAAGCTAAGAACATTAAATAATTCAAATGATATAACAAAATGCAATTAAAATTGCAAAGATGCTCCATTACACAACAGCTATGGAAGTGGATGCTCAGCTGTAATTTACGATAGCTTGTATGGCTGCCTGAGAATCAGAGTATTACTGCTGGAGTATAAAGTGCTGAAAAGAGATTCTTCCTAAAGCCGTAGTAAATTGAAATTGCTTACAAAATCTCAGTATTAAATCAGAATTAGATATATTTCACTACTGTCCATCTGCCTTTGTCCTGACCACCTGCAAGTAAGGGCCTATTCACATAAGAGTCCGGCAGCTGAAGTTTTAAATTATTGAAATATATTTAACCAATGACAAACCTCCAAACGATTAGCAACGAAATTTTTAACGCGTTTGATTAGATTATTTTCGTCTCAGCGCCATCTTTCCTTTTCCGCTTTCGCTACCAGACTCCTATGTGAACAGACCCTCAGTGTGTTTACGCTAACCGTAGGGTCTAGTGGTGAATTAGGGGTGATGGAGTCGGGAGGGAATGGGATGTCTAAGATCGGAAGTTATAGATTAACCCAAGTTGTGGAATTCTGTATAGTGTCTACTTCCTCTTTTACGTTTGGACGTAACTTCCACAGCCAGGCACATTTCACGCGGAAGAACTGTACCTTTAAACCTATCTTTCCGGATAGAGATATCTTTTTGATATATACTATAATTTCCATTACCTTCGGGAGATTTAGAAATTCAATTTGACGAAAGATAAAACTTAATCGCCTTACTTATTCTCGTGACTTTAATGGAAAGAATGCTTCCATCAAAGAGATAAATATTTGAAATCATAAAAATATCCTTGTGACATAACTACAAAAGGCTTGCAAGGGCCTCGGGTGCATATAAGGGAGGGGCCAGGGAAGGATGGGAATTCCATTGAGGCAGTTCATAATGTGACGTGCGTCATGAGGCTGGACATTGTCCTGCTGGAATAACGTGCTGGGGGTGACCTGCACAAGTGGCCGAACCGTAGGTATAACAACTTGTGTTACGTACCGGGCCGATGTTAAATTGTCAGTAATGTTCACAAGGGTTGTCCGCCACCCCAGTGATGCCACCCCAAACCATGAAGCCCCGTGTTCGACAGGTGTGATGTTCGACAATATGGGCTTGCATGTAACGTTCTCCTCGAAGCCGCCACACATGTCCACGACCGTCATTCCTCCATTAAAAACACGGGATTCCTCTGAAAACAATACCCGATACCATTAATTCGTCCAGTAACGATCACGTCGACACCAAGCCAGACGGGCAGCCCTGTGTCAAGTGGTTAAAGGAACCCCAGTGGCTGGCCGCCGTGCGAGCATCCCTGCCTCATGCAACCTGTTACGGATGGTTTGGCAGGAGCCAGATTAGGGATGCGACATCGATGTCGATGTTTTCAAAACATCAATGTTTTGATAAAAGCATCGATGTCCTAAACATCGATTTATTGGGGCCAATGTTTTTTTAACATCGATGTTTTGAGCTCGATGTTTTACGTTGTCTCGATGTTTTTTTTAAATGAAAAAGTACCATAATAAAAAAATTTACCACCTAGCATAATTTTCACACTCAGTAAATGTAAGTCTGAATTCTGAAAAGGGGGAACGATTCCTTAGCAAACAGACAAATGGCAATCAACAACCAATGAACCAATCAGAGCGTTTGGAATGTTCCTGACACTACAGAACCTTCCCTGGGGTTTTATTTTATAAATAGTATATACACGAGAGCAGCCATTTAAGTTTTTGTTTTGTTCTGGTTTTATGTAAGTTAACGTTAATATTATTAATAAGATGCCTCCCAAAATTACCGTTTGGAAATATTTTTGGAAAACCTCTGACAAATTGGCAAAATGCAATATTTGCCTTAAGTACCTCAAAACTTCTGTCAATACCACGAATTTATCTGGACATTTGAAGGCAAAACATCGCGATATTTACAACGAAAATTTTGAGTCATCAATGTAGACCAAGGCAAAAGCAACCAAGATTTTGTCATTTGTGTCAGCCCAATCGCAGAGTAAAATTAAATCCCCCCCCCCCCACGACTAACCGAAGTAACATTAATGTTAGAGGTTACTAAACCAGTTTTAAAAAATGGATGTTCTAAAACATCGATGTTTAAAACATCGTTGGTTTGTGGGCGATGTTTTATTAGCATCGATGTTTTAATATTGAATATCGATGTTTCAAAACATCGATGTTTTGTTATCGATGTCGCATCCCTAAGCCAGATGCCCTATCTGACAGTGGTAGGTAGGTTTGAATATGACTTGCCGTGGCGAACGGGTCCCCACGAAACATTCGCTGAAATTGCCTATCAGTGCGTTCTGACGTTCACCTGGATGATCCACTGCCTCTTTGCCGTGTTCTCAGATGATCCTGCGTCCATCGTGCCACGCATCGCTGAATTGTACTGACGTTTCGTTCAACACGACTGGCAATTGCGCGCATGGACAAACCGAGCTCATGCAGTTCTGGGATACGTTCTCGTTCCTCAGACGATAACTGCTGGTATTCAGATAGCTGATGTGTCCGATGCATTTTCTACCCTTCTTCAAGTTCCGTTACAACAATAATCTGTCATTGATAGCATATAAAGAGTGGGGCAGTTACTGGCTTTTATAGCCAGAAACTGGGTATCGTGTGACCAGATGCGCACGCGCATTTAATCATTTGCATATGTCTCTGACATCTACCGATCCTGTTATTTTCACCTCGTTACGCGAATTTCTTCATGGTGTTGCAATTTCACTTTTGACGAGTGTATATATATATATATATATATATATATATATATATATATATATATATACACACTCTGTCACAAAAAAAATATATGCACCCAGAAGAAATTGAGCTACTATCACGAAACTTTGCAGGAATGTAGTCTGGTAAGGGATATGCAAATTATTAAAATTTCGACGCCAATGAGACAGGGGTAAGCGCGCTATGCGCATATGAGATGCGCAGCTGGGAGAGTTTAAAAGCATGATTCGTCGTGCCATAGGGTTATTCAAAACAATCTGTCGACTTGGATGGACGGTATTGTGACTAGAGATGCCTCTGAGACGTAACCGGCGACAATACGAACAATTGTCGGACTTTGAGAGGGGGCGTATAGTAGGACCCAGAGAATCAGGTTGGTCGAACAGGCGTATCGGCCGCCAACTCGGTCGGAGCGATATGGTAGTTGCTCGGTGTTGGCAACAATGGATCACGGAAGGGATAGTCTACCGTCGCGGAAGGTTAGGGCTTCCCAGGATCACAAATGCGCGCGAGGATCGCGCAATCACAAGAGCGGCCACGTCCGCACCAACAACGTTGCTAGAATCGGTTCGACGCCATTTATCACCTTCCAGACATTCGATGGTATCAAAGGAAACCATTCGGAGACGACTGGCTGACACAGGTATAAGGAGCCGATGTCCATTAAGACGCCTACCACTGACCCCACATCATAGGCACTGTCGATTGGATTTTTGCCGACCTCGGACAAGCTGGAGTGTGACCGACTGGAGGCATGTGATCTTCAGAGATGAATCCCGATTCAGTGTCAATGCTGATGATCAGCGCACACGCGTGTGGAGGCGGCCAGGCCACCGGTCCGATCCGGCATTTGTTGTCGAGAGGTATACGGCCATTACACAAGGTGTGACAGTGTGGGGAGTGATTTTTCGGGACACATGATCACCTCTAGTCGTCCTTCAATGCACTTTGACGGCACGCTGTTACGTGGACGAGATTTTAACGCCAGTTGTACTGCTTATGCTATCAAGTCGCCCAGGTGCCATTTATCAGCAAGACAACGCTCGTCCACATACTGCGCGACTCTCCCAACAATGTCTTCAAGGATATAACGTACTCCCATGGCCTGCCAGGTCCCCAGACCTCTCGCCAATAGAGCACGTGGGGGACGTGCTTGGAAGGCAACTGCAGCCGTCCCGGAATAATGGTGAATTAACTTCCCAGTTGCAAAGATTATGCCATGATCTTCCGCAGGAGGTCATAGGCGACCTCATTGATTCGATGCCACGCCGTGTTTCGGCTTATATAGCTGCCAGAGGTGGATTTACTATTTAATGTTTTATAACCTTTTTCATGCCATATCTTCTTAATAAAACGGTCTGTTTTTCTGAATTTGTAATCATTTGCTTATCTCCTCATACACTACATACATATTGTTTCGTGATAGTAGCTAGTTTCCTTCTGGGTGCATATATTTTTTTTTGTGACAGTGTACACACACACACACACACACACACACACACACACATATATATATATATATATATATATATATATAATATGTATGTATGTATGTAATATCTTAAATACAAGGTGCGCCCATAAAGTAACCGGACCATTTTTTACAAATAAGAAAAATATTACTCACCATCAAATGAATTTATCTCATTAAAAATAATCGCCAAAGGAGTCTATAGAATTTTTCCAACGTTTCTTCAAGTAATCGAAACACTGTTCATAGGCGTTGGAACTAACCGTTCGCAAAATACGCGTAACATTTGATTTGATATCCGAGACGTTTTCAAATCTCTGTCCTTTCATGGATTTTGCATTTTCCGATTACAAAGGACTTATTCACCACGAATTTGTTCCTGAAAATCAAGCAATTAATCAGCATTTTTACGAGGAGGTGCTTTTTCGATTAAGAAACAGGATAAGGCGAGTTAGGAAGGAATTGTTTGATTCTGGGCAATGGTTTCTTTTACACGATAATGCTAGGCCCCATACAGCAATTTCTGTACAACAATATCTTGCTAAGAATTCGATTACAGTGTTATATCACCCACCATATTTCTCCCAACTTATCGCCAGCTGATTTTTTAGTTTTTCCGAAGTTTAAGATGGCCAGGAAAGGACAGAGATTTGAAAACGTCTCGGGTATTGAATCAAACGTTACGTGTATTTTGCGAACGGTTAGTTCCAGCGCCTATAAACAGTGTTTCGATGACTTGTAGAAACGTTGGAGAAATTGTATAGACTCCTTTGGCGATTATTTTGAAGGAGATAAATTCATTTGAAGGTGAGTAATATTTTTCTTATTTATAAAAAACTGTCCGGTTACCTTATAGGCGCACCTTGTATTATGCCCTCCATTCTAGAATTTAAACTCCCTTCCCTAAATCCAATCCCTAGTAATATTAATTTATCGCTTTAAAACCCTTAGCCACAGAACTTCCCATGAATCACATGCCTTTGCATTTCTACACGTGTAAATGTCCGAATTCAGGAGTGGGTTAGCTTCTCGAGCCCCTAAATCTGCCGACCCTACAAATAATAGCCACATGTTTGCTTGTTTTTTGCGCCTGGCCAGCAGCCTCGGGCTTGCGGTGCACAGGGCACCGTAGTTGCATACCGTAGATTAATTGACAGCTGCAGTGGACTCGGCTTGGCAAGGAATATCTCAGGAGATCATTAATAGCCTCATAGACAATATGCCTCGCCGTTTAGAGGTCTGTATAGCTGCCGGTGGTGAGCACATTCGATACTGAATAAACAGTTTAATTTTCCATATCTTTGTTTGTTTCTTTAATCATCTGCATATGTGTCGTACCTCTACCGATCCTGTTATTTTCACATCGCTATTAGCATTCCTTCATGGTGTTGCAATTTCACTTTTGACGAGTGTATATATATTCATTTATATATATATATATATATATATATATATATATATATATATATATATATATATATATATATATATATATATATATATATTTGAATCATTAGTGACCATGCCTAAAACTGTAGATGAATAACAGTTAAAAACATGATTCATTTACTCACATATCGTCTTCAATAACCACTACACGAGTAAACGAATCAAAAGCACATTGAGTATGAAGAGATACAACATGTAATATATATTATTTTCTACATTATATATAATTATTTCTTCAGTTGGCCGTCAAAGACCGACAACCTGCGAAAATTCTTTCCTCCCTTACACTCTTTCTCTATAAAGATATTACATTTCAATGCATGGGGACTTACAGGTATAATGAGGTATCTTATGAATTAATATGGAACTATAATTAACAAAAGATACTTTTACTGCAAACAATCGCCGATAACATCGCGTTTGTTTGGTCCCAGTAGTTTAACTTGTGTATTGTTTTCTAACCACCCACCTTGAAGCTGCCGATAACAATTTACCTGTCATTGTTATCGCAATGATGACATCATACCCTGGAAGAAAGTGAGTTGCTAAAGAAACCCGCCGCCATGCATTTATCTAGATCGAGATAAAAATAAACCAAAGCAAGAAGTGTGCTGTATGCTATAGAGGAATACGTTAAGTGCTATTTATGAGAGAAATCTGAAGTCCGGATTTCAAACCTCTGAGCCGTGAACCCCACAGATGTCGAAAGTGCTTTCAATAGGAGGTGGTATTTTAAAATTAATTTTATACTGATATCCCCGAGGAAAACCTTCAAAGTTTATCCAGTTCAATGTGGCTGCACTGAATTAATCATTCTACTATCGTTGTTCATTGACTTGAAAATTTGCTTATTAAATTTTTTATGTATATATATAAAACAGTTCCGTAACTGACTGACTGGCTGACATATAAAGCATAGACCAAACCGCTGGACCTAAAGGGTTGAATTTTGCATGGCGATTCTTCTTATAGTGTAGGGGTGCACTAAGAAATATTTTTGAAAAATTCTTCTTAGATTTTTTAAAAATTCAATACTTAAGCTGTTTTTGTAACATTCTTTAAAGTTTGCATTTGAAATAATAATCTGAGGGTTATAAAATTTATATCACGAGAATGATCATAAAAATTCATTTGAAATGAAATCTTTTTCGAATCTTTGCCTCCATTTTCTGATTTTTGGTGAATTTTTAAAGATTCATTTTTAGAATTTAATTTATTAAATGCTGATCACGTGGTTTCTTTTCTTTTTGTGATACTTTAAATTAATTTATCATCACGTGCATAACAACGAAATAAACTAACTTTTTTTTCTTTCTAATGTGGCAGACGATTGGACATTAACCAGAAAAATATTAAAATACAGTAAAGGAAATGTTCCTCAAACTACACTATATTAACTGTACTATATTCTTTAGTATGCTCTATTAGAATTAATTTCAATATTTTCTTCTACATTACTTTGTCTATCAAAATATCCGTTACGAATTTTTTATAAATATATATACATTTTTTTTGGCATTAATTGAATACATTGACCATTGTATTTAATTTGAATGTACTTCGTAGCAAAGCTCGGGTATTCAGCTAGTTGAATTATACATTTGAAAAATTAAAGGAAAGGACTCACAGTGGTGGTTACAGAAAAATATTAAAAGATCGCCAGATTTATACATGTTAAAAATCCTATTTTGATTATTCGCACTAGTATGTTAGTTAAGTGTTAAGTTAAAATGATTTTCAAAAAATTGTACGTTTAACGTGTCTTTTCATCTTCACATTTAAGCCATTAGGAAAGGGGGTTGGAAGTTGCTTGACTATTAGTAAAGGAGGTTGCGGGTTACTTGACTATTAGAGAAAGATGTTGCTACTCGAAAAAAGCTTGAAAATTATTTTCTGAAACAATGTATGTATTTATGTGTGTGTATGTACCTATCTACCAATAAGTATTTCGACACCTGTGATAGAAAATAAAAATAAAATGTATTCATATTCAATAGTTGGTAGACCCTCCACGAGAGACAATTACAGCCTCAACCTGCCGGGGCATGCTTTCCACAAGTCCTTGTATGACGGCTAGAGGTATTTTCTTCCACTCGGCTTGGAGAAGACATATATAAGTTCCTTCACCGATTTTGGACGGTTGTTGCACCCTTAATTCGGTAATCCAACTCGTCCCAGAGGTTCTCGATAGGGTTCAGGTCTGGGCTCAGGGCAGACCAGTCCATTCGGTTAACCCTTTTGTCACCATACCAATCCTTGGTGGACCTCGCAACATTACAGCTGGCATTGTCGTCCTAGAAGTAACATAGGTCCAACCCGTAAAACTGCCACAACGTAGGAAGCACACTGCTATCCAAAATAGTGCAGTAGGTGTCAGCGTTAGAGTTTTAATCTAAACTACCTATTATCAAATACATATTCCAATATTTATGTGCTTTCCCCTTTTACTCTGAAATTCATTTCTCCCAATTTCTCGTTGTGTTTACTTTTTTTGTATATATTTGATGATAAAACTAATTAAAGTGAAAGGGTAATCTAATAAGAACGTTTCCTGATCGTTCCATTCTATTCTTAGCCAGATGATGACCGAATGACTAGGACGCTGCTGTGGGTTCGAGTCCTACTGTTGGCATGGATATTTGTAGCCGTTTGGAATCGGCTTTAAGCAGTAGGTCCCTTTCTAATTAGCCCTCGTGTAGCAAAAAATGACAGTAGTACTTTCAACCAACCAACCAACCATTCTATTCTCAAACACAGAATTTTCCGTTCGTCTTATACATGATGAAAAACTAAATGACTATACAAACCTCTCCCCTTCGTAATCTCTGATTTTTGAATTTCCGAATATTATAAACTTTCATCTTAACACGTTGCTGACTAACGATTTTATTTAAATAGATACGCAAGTTAAACGGCAAAGACTGAAATTTTGTTAATAAAGTAATGAATTTTTATTTATACTGGGATAAATTATTAATACCTGGGATTCTCAATTTAAATGATTAAATGTGAGGATTAGGCTGAAACTCAATGAGGTCATAAAAAAGGTAGTTTTCAATAAAAACAATGTTCAGTTGATCAAAAATTTCTCAAATTTGACTTCTCAAATATACACTGGTTATCAAAAATTAAGGAAAATTCACAAAAATAGCGATTACTCAAAAAGTTACGCGTAGAATTTAATGAAACTTATACACATTATACAACAGATTGGTAGGTATAAAATAGCATAAAAAGAAATCGCCAGACAATTATGGTGTTATAGAAACTAGCATATGTATACAATGAACAAATCGGATGTGTCAGTTTGGTATAGGAAAAGTACCTTTAATATGGCGTCTGATCCCCCCGAGAAGCAATACAGCACATACAGCGATGTGTGATGCTGTCAATTATGCGGTCTATGAGTTCGGTAGGAAGTGAGAGCCATTGCTCTTGAAAAGCAGTTGAAAGCGTGGCTAGGGTCCTAGGAGGAGGATTGAGTGCAGCTATACGTCGTCCTAAAGCGTCCCAAACATGCTCGATAGGATTCAAGTCCGGTGATCAAGCTGACCACTCCATGCGCTGAATTGTTTCCTGCTCAAGATAAGCCTCCACGATGCGAGCACTGTGCGGTCTCGCCTTATCGTCCTGTAGCACAAAAGCATTACCTATTGCCCCGGTATAAGGGCGCACATAAGCATCAAGGATGTCATCTCTATAGGTGTGAGCATTCACATTTCCACGGGGAAAGACATGGAGGTCTGTGCGTCCACCCAAAGAGATACCAACCCAAACACAGACACTGCTTGAACCGTATGCATCTCTTTCACGGATGTGTGATGGATGAAAACGAATTCCAGGTTCTCTCCAAATCAAAATACGCCTACTATCTCCTTGGAGGCTAAACCTGGACTCATCCGTAAAGAGAACGGCCCTCCATTGATCACGCGTCTAGTGGACATGTTGACGTGCCCACTGCAAACGTTCCCGCCTATGGCGTGACGTGAGCGGGGCGCAAATGGCTGGTCACCTCGCAAAAAGACCACCTTCGTGAAGTCTTCTACGCACGGTTAATGTTGATACCAACCTTCCGGAGCTTGCAGCGAGGGAGGATCTGAGTTCAGACGGAGTTGCGGTTCTATTCCTTCGTGAGCATAATGACAAATATCGATCATCGGCACTCGTCGTAGCGTATGGCCGTCCATTGCTGAACCTCCTGGATGCCGAATCCGTGGTTAGAAATTATTGCCAAAGTCTATGAACCACACACGGACTCACATTTAGCCATCTGGCCACTTCTGTCTGACTTTGTCCTGCCTCTAGTCTCCAAATAGCTCGCCATCACAGTTCTTCGGTCAAATGATGCCTGGAGGTCATTGTTACAATTTGACTATGCCAGATGTCTAATCTCAGCCTCGCAGCGACAATTGCCGCCTTGCTCTCAGACATGCACTTTTATGATCCTCGCAAATTACGTATTCCGACTGCAGCGCCACTATTTTGCATAACGTAGTATTGTTCAGCATGCACCTTTTACTTAACAACATATTATAATTTTAAACAGATTGGCCTAGTTTTGCACGTGTTATCCCTCTTTTTGTGATTTTTTCTTAATTTTTGATAACTAGTGTACCTTTACTGTGCCTGAAAATCATTCAGGTCAAAGTAAAGGTAGTTTTTAAGTAAAGCAATGTTCAGATAATTAAAAATTTTCTCAAATGACTTCTAAAATATTCCTTTACTATGCCTGAAACTCATTCGGGAAAGTTTAGAGTAAAGAAATGTTCGGTTGATCAAAAATTTCTGAAACATGACTTCTCAAATATATCTTTACTATGCCTGAAAATCATTCAGGTCATAGTAAAGGTAGCTTTCAAGTAAAACAATGTTCAGTTGATCAAGAATTTCCCAAATATGACTTCCCAAATATACCTACACTGTGCCTGAAAATCGTTCAGGTTATAGTAAAGGTAGTTTTCCAGTAAAACAATGTTCAGTTGATCAAAAATTTCTCAAATATGACTTCTCAAATATACCTTTACTATGCCTGAAACTCATTCAGGTCATAGTAAAGGTAGTTTTCAATAAAAACAATGTTCAGTTGATCAAAAATTTCTCAAATATGACTTCTCAAATATACCTTTACTATGCCTGAAACTCATTCAGGTCATACATAGTAAAGGTAGTTTTCAAGAAGAACGATGTTTAGTTGATCAAAAATTTCTCAAATATGACTTCTCAAATATGCCTTTACTATGCCTGAAACTCATTCAGGTCAAAGTAAAGGTAGTTTTCTAGTAAAACAATGTTCAGTTTATCAAAAAATTCCTGAAATATGACTTCTCAAATATACCTTTACTATGCCTGAAACTCATTCAGGTCATAGTAAAGGTAGTTTTCAAGAAGAACGATGTTCAGTTGATCAAAAATTTCTCAAATATGACTTCTCAAATATGCCTTTACTATTCCTGAAAATCATTCAGGTCATAGAAAAGGTAGTTTTCAAGAAAAACAATGTTCAGTTGATCAAAAATTTCTCATATATAACTTTCCTTCATCCTAAATTGCCTTCAACATTTGCGTGTAAAAACACGAGTTTACTCGGTACTGGTAAACAATATGTTAAGAATGATCTTAGAATTCAATATACACGGGATTCAGTTCCTTTATTTAGGCGTGAACTGCTCTATTTTCCACTATAACTTAAAAACAATCTGAAGGATCTGATAAGAATTTTTCGTTTCTTTGCGATATCTATTGTTTCAAGAATTGCGATAGCGTGATTGTCCTTTTTTCGTTACATGACAAGCAGTTATAACAAGAGTATTAAATGAGGGCAGAGAGCTAAATTTATAAACAAACTCTTGTAGAAATGACAGTATACGACATTTGGACACGGAGATAATCTTGTTCCCCTACATATCAATCCTCCTATATTCAGTTTAGAGTTCTTCTAATCCAGTTAAATCATAACAATTGAGAGGCATTAAATTATGTCGTTTAATACTTTTATTTTACTGAATTGATATAATGTATTTAACTTTATGAAATTCACAATATAAAATTAAACTATTAGTTAGAAATCCTTGTGACGTAATGCCCCCATGAGGACGAACAATGCGTCGTTCGAAAGAATTCGTGCTGATCACGTGGATAGATGCTTGTTTGATTTTGATTATATAAGATGTATTTTTGATCTCTCTATGAGAAGTTCCGATTTACATCCGGTATCACGCCGGAGAAATGTAAATTAAATTGTAAATATGTACATTAAACTTGTAAATATAGAATATGTTGCATCTCCATTGATTTACAGTACATATTTGCTTGAATTTCATAATCATAGTAGTCCTTTTTAGAATGTAGATTTACTCGCGTTGTTTAAGACCAAATAGAAATTAATATACGGCGTGCCAGGACGTTGTTGTTTTGATTCGTCTTTCCAGGTGAAATTCTTACAATCCTTACTGAAAATTTGATGAATGCAGTTTGTTTACTTTCACACTATTTATGCTGACGATTTTCTTTAAAATCGCAGGTTTTTTTCTTTGATGTTTGATATTTCTTAGCGTCTCATACCACAGATAAACACGTAAGGATCCCATTCAGAGACGCCGAAGATACAAAAATAAAATTCTCACGTTTTTTTTTTTAACTCTTAGGTGGCTTGGGTAAGATCTGTAATACAAATTAAAGGTGTCTGTATTACTGAAACTGCACTAACATTTATTAACATGTTTTTACTAACTTGCTTTCTTGTTTGTTTGTTTGTGTGTGTGTGTGTTTGTCCCTTACAAATCTTGCAATCGATTTTTAACTAACTTCCCGACTAGCTAGACATTTGAAACTTTTAAAATAGCTCAGAACACGATGACAATGCATTTTTTAATACTTTTAGCCATCTTTAAGCAGAATTAAATTAAATTTCAGTATTTTAAGTTAATTTTGTTTTGTAGACTGGTGCAGCCATCTATCGGCCGGGACTGGAACGAAAAGTTAAACGCAAGTTAATTTCCAATTAACCCCATTTTCTTTCAAGTTGATGGGATAATTCATCAAAAAAAAATTTTTTAAGTATTTATTAATAACATAGAATTGTCAAGTTTGTATGATTCAACAGAAAATTTAAAAACATGGTATATAAAAAGCTCTTTTTATCTTGTAATTATTTTTTGAAATATATAGAACTAGGTGGCCCGTGCGTAAAATAAGATTTATTTTATAGCGAAGATGTTGGCTTGTAGTAGGATGAAAAAGAACCGATTCATTTGTAGCCTTTGTTTATTAGTGAAATAACAATGGCTCGTAAGGATAATACAAAATCGATTACAAAACACCTTTGGCCCCAATATTGGAGGTGAAGAATAACACAAAACAGGAGAACATGACATATGTACAAGTCAAAACATATTCGTAGACAATATTAAAAGTTAAGTATGACAGAAACTCGTGGAAAATGTGATATTTACGTAACAAAACCTCTTTGTACTCACTAAAATTAAACTCTAAAAAGGCATACCAAAGAAAAATATCACTTATAAAATGTTCTTCATGAGGAGAGAAAATAGTTTTTAGTCTAAACAAATTGTTTTTCCATGCAAAAAGAATAATGTACACCTACGCGGATGTTGCTAAGAAAGAAACTTATTAAGTCACAGAATGATAATAAAAGCAGACGATTTTAAAATTTAAAAGTTCAGTGTGCGCACGATAATGGAAAAAAAGCCAGCGCCATCTAGAGGAAGAAAAATGTTTATAATGTTTTTACTTCAATTTTTAAACAAAAAATTCAATATGTTATTCCAAATTAACAATTCACCAGAAGCGGATATCTTAATCTTTAAAATGGTATCTCATTTATCGATTTTGGTTAAGTATGAAGGGAGAAAAAGGGATAGTCAGAAAAAATCACCCTCTAGAAATAATATGTTATATAGGTTATAAACTTCTGATTGCAGTATTATTTTAGTTTATCAAAAGTAAAATTTAACTACAACGCTTAAAAATTCAATTTTAAGTAGTTGCTAAGCTGAATATATCTTTAATATTTTCTTTAAATGATAGCAATTTTAGTTCATTACTCTACCAAAGTAACTAGTTCATTTGAGGTAGCGAGATCTTCAGTTTTCAGGACTAAAGACAACATCACGAGATTCATAAACTTACATGTTAAGATTTTTGATAAGCATATGTTCATTGTTTTTGATAAGCATATGTTCATTGTTCGTTATTGTCAAAATGCCATTGTTGCCTGAGAAACTTGAGTTTTTTTTTCTAACGCTGCAGGGACTTTAATGGCATTCATAATTCAACAAGGCGAATTTGTAGGCTGCTTTATTATGACAACATCATGTACGTGAACCAACACTGCTCTGTATGAGGAACATCCATGGCGTAATCCGGATTCGAACCCGAACCCACTTCGTAAAAGCTCATGATGCTAACCACTATAACATGCGACAAATGACATCCTATAGTTATTCTGGATACACAAGCTATAATCAGTGTTAGCAAAGTGTCTGCGATGTGCAAAGAATGTATGAAGAGCTATGCCAATACTACATGGGGTGAAAAATACCGGGACTAGCAATGAAAAAAAAAATTTTTTTGTCAAAAATCGATTTTATCCTTCAACATGGTTTCCTTCAAGAGCGATACACTTATTGCAACGGTTCTCTAACATTTGAATACCTTTCATATAGTACGATTTGTCAAGGGCTTCAAAATGCACATCATCATGTGAAACTGCAGTTTCACATTTGACATCCTCCTTTGATGACAATCTCTTCTCCTGGAGCCATCTCTTCAAGTTAGGAAACAAATAATAGTCGCCGGGGGTCAGATCTGGAGAATACGGGGGAGGGTGGAGCAATTCGTATTTTAATTTATTCAATTTTACCATCGCTTCCATTGATCTGTGAGCCAAGATAGTCAATGAATATCAAAATTCTCAAGATAGTCAATGAATGTTATGTCACGTACATCCCCAAAAATACTGGCCAAGACCTTTCCAGCCGATTGTTACGTATTTGGCCCCCTTTGGGCGGCTTTCGCCAGCTTCCAACCACTCTGCAGACTGCATTTTCGACTCAGGTGTGTAGTAATGGATCAACGTTTCATCCATTGTTATGAATCGGCCGAAAAACCCGTTTGGATTACGCTTTTACAGCCAAAGCGTGCTCTGAATTATCGGCACGTTGCTGTTTTTGGTCAATTGTTAGAAAACGCAGTACCCATCTCGTACAAAGCTTTTCGTATTTATATGCTCATGCAAAATATGTCTCACTCATTCTGTTGATATCTTTACTATGTCAGCTTTCTCCCTTACTTTCACCTTGCGGTCTTCCAACACAATACGGTGGACTTTTTTGATGTTCTCTGTTAGTTGTTGCCTCAATTGGACGTCCAGAACGTGCGGCATCATCGGTGTTCGTACGACCATTTTGAAACTCTCTAAACCAGCGGTTCTCAACCTGGGGGGGCGTAGAGATATTTCAGGGGAGGCGTGAGTTAAAAAAAAAAGCAAAATAAGAAGTAAAACTAACTGTAATTTACTGTACTCAATTTTGCACTCAGAATGTAACCGTAACATATTTTCGACATACGAACACGAACACGGTAATTGTCGTACACGATAATTTTTGTAATTGCAAAAACACGATAATTGTCGTACGTCTGGACGTTGAAAGTGACCTGAGGTGTACTTTGTCATAGTTACAACCTTATATTCAAAAACTTGTCAAGGACAAACAGTGCCAGCCCTCTCATTAATGTTGTGAAAGTGACTGGTATTACATGCCAACCTCACCTAGATCCTCGATTACCTCAAATATATTTGATCTGTATTTAATTCTTTAATTTCATATGTTCTAATAATAATATGTTCCAAATTAAGATATGAGTAGTAATATTAAATTTTGTGTATGAAATTATCTATTCTATATTTTCATTTAATAACCAGATTCAGTTTCAAATTCCGATTATATTACTTGTATCGACCACATATGGTGGTGATGGTGGGAGGGGGGGGGCGTGACCTCACATCAGTGTTCAAAGGGGGGCACAGAGCCTGAAAGGTTGAGAACCCCTGCTCTAAACCATCGACAAATGGTTGTTTTAGACTGAGCAGATGTGCTGCAATGTTTTTCGAGCCATTCTTGTGTTTGGACGGTATTTTTTTCACCAAAAAGCAATGTTTAATTAAGACGCGAAATTCTTTTTGATCTTTTGTTTACACAAAATCAAAAGTAGCGTTACTTACACGACCGCAACTCGTAAATAAATGGCCGACATGTCATAAAACTTTGGTAGCAGTCATTTGAAGGTTACTACTAATAGAACATTATATGGAAATTTCATTGCGGATGCCATTTACTGGCGAGTCCCGGGACTTTTCACCCCATGTAGTATTTGTCTACGTACTTAATATGCTTAGTTGTAAAATAGTTCAGTTTCCTGCAAGAACATAAATATTTAACGAGTAAATGTATAGGAGAACTGCTTAAAAACTAAATTTCTCTGTACTAGGTATTATTTTTAGAGGATTAGAAAACAATAAGGGAACAACTTGGGAATAACTTGACAATAAAGAACGCATAGTTCCCATACCGATATAAAAGATAATAAAATCAAAGGCCTCTTGCGCATTTAAATTTCCGTTTAAGAAAATCTGTGTCATAAACAAATAAAGCTTACTATAAGGAAAAAAAAGGTATAATTTTTTTTTTATGTTATCATAATAATTTACTGAATTCTATACGCAATATTATTATATCTCGATGATTTTAATACCCAGCAAAATATTATTTAGATGATTTCGAAACCTAAAGTTTAAAATGTGTATATGTTGTCAAAAGTATGCAACAGTTTAGTTTTGCTGAAAAAAATGCAGCTACGGAAAAAAACTACCTCTGAACTATTTTATAAACTACTCGTACTTAGTAACTTCCTTTTCACTTGTTTCATATTTAATCTCATTGCCAAAATACTCCTTAACCCTTCAGCGGGCGCGCCCGTGTATAAAGTGCAACATTTTCGTAAATTTGAATGGTTTGTTTTTACAAGAAAGGTTTGAATGTTCTAAGCAGTTTCTATTTAAAGCTACACCCTTTCTAATGCAGGTCTGATTTTCTGACCCTTGTATTCATTTCCATTTATTGTTAGTCGTGATTTAACCGTGGTAAGCCAGCGTTTATACTGGATTGCAATACGAGAAAATTATGAGTTGATGTAGTAAATCAAATTTGCAGCTATTACACGGTATTCCGCATATCACGAAGATGGACAATCTCATTGTTTTTTAGGTTTATGGACATAATAGGAATCGATTCGCAAGTTGTCCTTAGATGCATTAAACCGGACAGTTTTGAAATAAGGCGATTGTATCTGCATTCTTTGTCCTTTAATTATAAATATATCTCAATATTATCAACATTTTATATCTTGTCATAAAACGCAGAATTATTATTTTCAATTCGAAAAGAAAAGTTTGTTACAAAAGGAATAATCAAGGTTGAAAGAGACGTTGCACTTTGTGCAACGCGCGCCTGCTGGTGTTCCAATAATTGGCGCCCTTGCTGAAGGGTTTAAAAAAAAAAAAGAAGAAGAAAAAGAGCCATTTTTGTGTGTCCAAGTCATGTTTTAAACTATGAAATTTTGTTCGAATTTTCCTATGGTTTCACATTTTTTTTTTCTTGACAGAAATATTTTTTTGCTTTTGATTTTAAGTTTGTCAAATATGCATTATTCATTATGCTGTATGCATTTAATATGCTGTATGCATATGCTGTATGCATTTAATATGCTTTATGCATTTAATATCCATTCTCCGCCGCGATATCTTTCACTCATTCTCGTTCCTAGAAATAAAGAACTCAGACCTATAAGAAAGAAATAGTTTAGAGAAACATTACATTTAATCTTGCCACCGGGGCAGGTTGTAAAACCTTGAAGTAATCACACAATGATCTTCTCTCACATAAAAGTAACGACAGATTAGATTAAGTACTGATAAAGAAGAGAGAAAATTTTCTTTCCCTTTAAACTTACTTTAATGCAGCAGCAATATGTCTATCTTTAATGCAGTTTCACTTTCTGCGGCATTCTCAGTTTGAAGGAGATTTAAAAAAAAAATAAAGTAAAATAAAAGTTTTAAAAAAAAAGTTAGAGTTTTAACTTAGCTAGAGTTGTAAGCTAGAGTTGTAACTTAGCTAGAGTTGTAAGCTAGAGTTGTAACTTATATTTTGACTAAATTTGTCTGCTGGCTACCCTATAGCCTGGAGAATGCAGATTGAAGACATCCTGATTTAAACCAGAGTTTCCGAAAGTGGGCCGCCCCAGGGGGCGCTGGAACGAACCAGGGGGCGGATAATTTAAATTCATACTCAACTACCAACATAGGCGTAGCATCGGGGGAAGCATGGGAGGCACGTTCCCCCCCAACTTAACTTGAAATAAATTAAAATGTTAATAGAAGTTCAGTTAAGATCGGAAAATTGTAGAAAACTTTTAAGAAAGTTGGTTTTTTTTCCGCCTTTTAAAACTGCGAAACTGAACATTCCGATTATGTCTTTAGCCTTAACATAGTTTTTAACAATGATATGATCCATAAAAAAAAAATCGATGATAATTTTTTTTTTCTCATTTTATTTATATTATATTTATTTTTCTCATTGTATAACTTTTGAATACTACTCAAACATCAATTCTATCGTTATTGAATTTAAAAAAAAATCATAATATTTCATATTTTCAGGACCGTCCGGTGGTCAATGAGCTGAGGATGTCCCTAACTGAATTCGATTCATGCCCCCTCCCCCCCCCCCCCAAGAAAAAAAGAAAGAAAAGTTAGAAGCACGCTACGCCTATGGTTACCAACAGCTCTTGCTGCAAAATCAGATAATCTCGTTTAACCTCGGCAGTTAAACCTCGTTTATCCGGACTAACTGGGACCATAATCCGGACAATTGAAAATCTGGATAATACGGGTAATATGGGTAATAAGCAAAACAAAATACTTAACGAAGCAGACTTACCATTTAGTACGATAAAAAACTATGTTTTGTAAAAAAAATTTCATAGTATCGTTTACAAGACATTAAAGAATGTAAAACTAACTTTTCACATCATTTCTTAACAAAGAAACGGTAAGTCTGGTAAAACTTTCTCGTACTCAACTAAAAGCATTTTATTACCATAATTTATTGTACATTCTATGCAGGAACTGTAAGTTGAATCAAACTAAAACGCGAATATTTGGTGTACTTCTAATTACATTCTTGCTATCATAGTTAAAAATTATTATCTAATGTGAACATTAAGTAAAAATACTGTCTACAAATCTGATCCGGATTATCTGGAGATCCACATCAACGAGGGCCGGATAAACGAGGATTTACTGTACTTTATCCTGGATTATGGGCCATACTACAAAAGTTTTTAATTGCATTTCCTTGATCCTATTTAGTGGAACATGGGTTCAGTGTAGTCACAAATCTACTTACTAAAAACAGAAACCGACTACAAATAGCTAATTACAATGATTTAAAAATGCTACTGAAAAAAATAGAGCCGAACAGTAATAAATTGTCGCATCCTTCTCATTGGGATTAGTTTTAATGTAATCCGTAAGTTTTACTTTAATATTATCCTTCGTTACCTTCATTTTCTGTGTGTAATGCAGATGTTACTATGGTTGGTTTTAATAAATAATTTTAAAATTTCAAGCTTCATGATGTCTTATTTACAACAACTTTCTTTACTATGTTGAAGGACATATTTAGACATATAGATACATAAAAGGGACGCAAATTTGTTACAGCATTTCCAGGGGGTTCGATGAGTAATTTGTTCTCTAAAAAGGGGACGGTAGGCCAAATAAGTTTAGGAACCCCTAATTTAAACCTCAAAGAAATAGAAGAATTGATACTACTCTCATATATTTTCTCTCCAATAAATTTTTCTCGAAATTGATTCAAAATTGACGCTAAAGATTATGCAGTGCTGCCATCTAGCGTTGCGTTTTACCATTGAGGAAAATTTCTTACATAATTTAAGGAGCATGATAAATCCTGTTTCAAGACTTAACACAGTATATAGTTAAAAACAAAAACAAAAACTGAGATTAAAACGAAAACAAATGAAGGACATAGTTAGAAATATAGATACATAAAAGGGACACAAATTTGTTGCAGCATTTCAAGGGGTTCGATGAGTAATTTGTTCTCTAAAAAGGGGGACGGTAGGCCAAATAAGTTTAGGAACCCCTAATTTAAACCCTAAAGAAATAAAAGAATTGATGCTAGCCTATTTATTAGTCGAAGGAAAACATTCATAATTCTGATACAGTTTTATACGCAGTTAATCGTTAAAAAGAAAAATTTTAGACAAACAAAATTTTTCAGAAAAAATATTATGCCTAGACTTTTCATTATTATAGAATATATTAACATGTGAAAGGAGCTTGTATGAGGTACTATAAAATTATCTTTCGTATTACAGCATACTGAATACAGATATACTTGTGTAGAATTTGAACAGTTAACTACTCTCATATATTTTCTCTCGAATAAATTTTTCTCGAAATTGATTCAAAATTGACGCTAAACATTATGCAGTGCTGCCATCTAGCGCTGCGTATTACCATTGAGGAAAATTTCTTACATAATTTAAGGAGCATGATAAATCCTGTTTCAAGACTTAACACAGTATATAGTTAAAAACAAAAGTAAAAACTGAGATTAAAACGAAAGCAAATGAAGGACATAGTTAGAAATATAGATACATAAAAGGGACACAAATTTGTTGCAGCATTTTCAGGGGGTTCGGTGAGTAATTTGTTCTCTAAAAATGGGACGGTAGGCCAAATAAGTTTAGGAACCCCTAATTTAAACCTCAAAGAAATAGAAGAATTGATACGATCCTTTTTATTAGTCGAAGGAAAACATTCATAATTCTGATACAGTTTTATATGCAGTTAATCGGTAAAAAGAAAAATTTTAGGCAAACAAAATTTTTCAGAAAATTTTTTTGTCTAGACTTTTCGTTATTACAGAATATATTAACATGTGAAAGGAGCTTGTATGAGGTACAATAAAATTATATTTCGTATTACAGCATACTGAATACAGATATACTTGTGTAGAATCTGAACAGTTAACTACTCTCATATATTTTTTCTCCAATAAATTTTTCTCGAAATTGATTCAAAATAGACGTTAAACATTATGCAGTGCTGCCATCTAGCGCTGCGTTTTACCATTGAGGAAAATTTCTTGCATAATTTAAGGAACATGATAAATCCTGTTTCAAGACTTAACACAGTATATATTTAAAAACAAAAACAAAAACTGAAATTAAAACGAAAACAAAACTAAAATTAAATTTATGAAGGGAAACCAAAATTCTTTTGGGTCTATTCTTTTTTCTGAAATTAATATTGAATCTTTTACTAGTCATGCAATTACGTACTAGAAAAAAACTACGTTTGGTGCAAATATTAAAATTTCTTTTTTACACTTTTAATATTCTAGTAGGGAATAATGGTTTTAAACATTAAATATAAATCCTTCAAATATTACTACATATATATATATATATATATATATATATATATATATATATAGTGAAACTTTGCAAATCGCCACCCCTCTGAATGGCCCTATTTTGTTAAAAACCGATTAAATACTCCATAGAGCCATTGTTATGGAAGATGCGTCTTTTCTATCGCCAGTGTGAAGTTTCACCATACATACCCATTTAAAAAAATTTCAAATTTATTCAAATAAAAATGACAAAACTGATATAATGCAGTAGATGGCGAAACTGAACTTAATAATTTACTTGAAAGTACTGATTTTACTATAAAATAGGTGATATCGCATTTAAAATACACAAAACGTAGGTAAAAATACTGTTTTACAGTTTTAAAATGTATTTGAATGAATGACATTGTCACTGAGCATGTTTAAGATAATTTATCTTCACACAAAGCTTAAAATACCTGTCCATTTCAGATTCTAAAGGGCAATTACATGCTACAGAAACTTTTCAAGTAAATATAGTACTTCTTTTATGTCCATGTCACCCTTTTCATGTTTAGCAGTCTCATCTAATAGTGTTATGTATTAATAATTTCATAGTACATGTGTTGTTTTCTAAATACATCGCTGAGTTTAGAAAAAATGATTTTGAAGGAGTTTTTAAAAATATTATTGATGAAGATGATTTTGATTCATTAAGACTGAACGAAAATTGCATTTTAAAAAAATGTGTATCAGAAACTGGATTTCTTCAATAAAACCCTCCTCACCAGAAGAGGCAGAAAACCATAGATTTATAAAAATTTTAAATTAGAAATATGGCATTTATCAGAAGAAGCAGAAAACCATACATATAAATTTTAAATTCGAAATATAGCATTTAAAATATTTTTGAAACAATTTAATATTTTTAGCTCAGATATCCTGTTAACAAAGTTGAAACTCTCGGACTGATTACAAGAAAGATGATAACATGGACAATTGTTATGATTCAGCGTGTACAATATCAATAAAAGTTCTTTTTTCTAAATTTCATTTGTGTTTTTAAAATTTGCAAATTTTTTTGTCCAATGGAAATAATTTTTATATGGATTAATATAAAAGATTGGTTGAGACATGGTAAATAATAAATTTTCATAGCTAGAAATTGTGGATAAGATCAATTCCTACATAAGATACTAAACATTGATCTAAACTTAACTCCAATGAGTGTTATTTTTCGTAAGCCTTCTTCACTTTTGAAATGTAGAAAGAGTTTGCAAATGCGTGAAAAGATTTTCTAGAAAACCACGGTTAAATATCTTACTTACAGATGAATATTTACGTAATCAGATGAATCGGAAAATTCTTATTTATTTTTGAACTGTCAACATCAATTTCATTTTAGATTTTTCTTCATTAAAATATTACTTATTTTCTAAAGATACTGTATTTAAATTCCAGCAGACGACAGTGCTAGAACTTTCTCTTTCAGTGTCGCCATCTACTGCCGTAATCAAGAAATAAAAATTAATTATGATATGGATCAGCGGTATCGAAATTGTTAAAAAAAAAAATTAAATAAATAATAATAAAAAAATATATCAAGCCTGTAAGATTAGTTTTCTAACGTGAAAATTTCTTTTTGCATTAGTTTCGAAGGCTTAAATATAGAATGCATGAAGAGCTATGTCATTAGTGGTCTTTGTAGTACTTCTTTTGTCTGGCTGTAAAACATTTGATTTATCCGAAAGTTAATTTTTAACGAGTTCAGATGTAAATACATTAAAATCGTTTACAATGACTTTTGTACTATACATTGCTTTTAAAGGATTTGAAAGTAATAAGGGAAAATAAAACGTAGATGAACACATTATTTACACGATGATTTAAAAGAGGAGGCTTAAGGGTTTCTACTGACACATATTTAAATAGATATATATACAATCGACTCTCGTTATAACGATCTCTTGAGTCTCAAAGAAAAAGGTCGTTTTAGTGGGTGGTCGCTGTATCGAAGATTTGAAAATAACATATCATTAAAAGGGATTCCATTTTTTACTTTTTGCACCGGTAGTTGTATCGGAACGGTCGCTATAATAGCTAGTCGTTATAACGAGAGTCGACTGTATTTTAAATTTCCTTTCGGGAAAGCTGAAAAATAACCAGAATACTAAAAGAAAGAAAAAAACGTTATTGAGCTCTATTATCGTGTTAAATAATTTATTGTACTCTGAATGCAATGGCATTAAAAGTCTTAGATGATTTTAATGTCCAGCAATATCTTATCAAAAAAGACTTCAAAACACAACTTATATTAAAAACATATGTAGCAAAAATACAACAGTTTACTTTTTTGTCAAAAAGAAGGACATCTATCAAAAATACAACAGTTTATTATTTTGCCAAAAAGAAGGACAGCTATCAAAAATATAACAGTTTACTATTTTGCCAAAAAGAAGGACAGCTATCAAAAATACAACAGTTTATTATTTTACCAAAAAGAAGGACAGCTATCAAAGATACAACAGTTTACTATTTTGTCAAAAAGAAGGACAGCTATCAAAAATACAACAGTTTACTATTTTGTCAAAAAAGACAGCTATCAAAAATACAACAGTTTATCATTTTGTCAAAAGAAGGACAGCTATCAAAAATACAACAGTTTATTATTTTGCCAAAAAGAAGGACAGCTATCAAAAATACAACAGTTTATTATTTTGTCAAAAAGAAGGACAGCTATCAAAAATACAACAGTTTACTATTTTGCCAAAAAGAAGAACAGCTATCAAAATACAACAGTTTACTATTTTGCCAAAAAGAAGGACAGCTATCAAAAATTTGCTGTCGCAGCTATTTCATAAACACCATTTTATTGAACTTCAATCATCTCGTTTCACATGTAACCATATCGATAAGTTATCCTATTTCTACTGAAATGAGGATATCGTACAAGGATAACAAAAAAGTTGTTCTGATATAAAGTAGTTCCTAACTTGTCTAAAGTTAGGAAGCTGTAGTTTTCAGCAGTATGTATGTATTAACATTTTATTAATATTATAACAGTCGCACTATCATAATTTTTGTATTGGAGAGGGTGGATTGACTTATATGAAACAACGACAATAAATAATGAAACTATAAAGGCATTACCACGTATGTTTAGGAGGTTTGTAAGATTTGAGAATTCTGTCAACTTCCAATAAACAATTACACATATACACTCGCAAACTCATAAAAGCAGTACTAAATGGTTTACTTCTAATTATTATCTTGACATATACGGATTAAAAAAAAAAGATTTTATTTTGTTGTATACTTAGCATTTTAAAGGTACATAAAACAGAAATTAATGTGAGAGTTTTCTTTAAGGCTTCTGTGTACTAACCCTATTGAATTCGCTCACCCCAATGTTAACCAATGGAGAAAATTTGTCCAAGGATTGCCGACTTGGATTTAAAGTTTTTTTTAATTGTACACCGTAATAGAGAAAGAAATTTTACACCTTGGGGTATTTTTCATTATTTCTTTAAACGCAAATAATATTTTAAAATTTAAATTATTCGGGGGAAAAAATCTGGTATCGTGTTTTAAACGCTCATAAATTCCTTTGGTGGATGAAATTTTTAAAATGAATCCTGGTGCAAGTTGCAGAAAAATTCAGGCTGTCTGAAAATATCATTTTCATTGGATTATCAGCATTTATGTAGCTGTAAATAGTAGACTAATTTTATCCATAGGTTAACATTGAGGTGAGCGAATCCAATAGGGTTAGTACACAACAAACTTAACTCGTGGGGTTAAAGGTGAAACACATTAAGTCAAAATACCTGATTTTGAGAAAAAGCTGATAAAAGATTTTTTCTTTTAACTTCTTTGGTACTAACATTATTAAATCAAATTAAGTTATAACCCTGGCATTTTTTTTTTTTTTGCTAACTACAAACCAGCCTAGGCTCTCATATGCTTATTTTATACTATTATCGTCAGGATGGTTAGTGTGTTTCACCTATACAAACTACTAGGCTAGAGTACTTAATGTGATTACAGAACTTTGAAAAAAAAATGAAATAAATAAAGATATGACTTAGTGGGTTTCACCAGAAGAAACATCTTCCTTTTCTAGTCTAGAAAATCAGAAAATCTGAAAATTGATAATTTTGTTTTAGTGTGTTTCACTTGTAGCCCCACGAACTGATGTATTGTCCACGTACCTGTCTCACAGTTCGCAGTTTTAGAAACAACAGTTTGCTAACTTGCTTTTGCCAATAAGTATCACCACCACCACCGGTCTAGCAAAATCAGTTTTCAATTTTTGAGAAGAATCGGCAGGTATCTCACGGAGGCGTTGTTAATACCTTACATAGCACAGTAACCTAGCATTTTAAAGCCCCTGTCATATCACAAAAATCCGCTCAACACAACACGTAGGTTTGAAAAATTGTTCTGAAGAGGAATGAGAGATATCAGAATTGAGTAGTAATCGCACATGTATTGCTCACTCTTTCAGTCGAGGAAAATGTTTTCTGTTTCTGGGATCAGTATTGCTTTTGAAGCAATATTGTTGTGTTGCGCAATTTTTGTGGTAGGGGCTTAAGAGGTAATAGTAAAGCTTCTGTAGAAGACATTCCATGGGAAACAGTACGCTATTTTCGTGCCCGATATTAAGAAAATCTTGAGAAATCGAGCACAAGTGTTATAGTGCAGCTGCAACTGTCTCGAAGACCTAATGGGGTTGGAGAGCGTTTTCTAGTGAATGTGCTCAGAAATTTAAAACACAATACTACATCACTAGTTGACGTGCCAGCCACTTTATTAGTAAGAGACAAACTTTCGATGAAATATTAAATACACTCTGTCACAAAAAAAAAAAAAAAAAAAAAAAAAAAAAATTGCACCCAGAAGGAATCGAGATACTATCACGAAACTTGGCAGGAATGTAGTCTGGTAAGAGATATGGAAATGATTAAAATTTCGACGCCAATGGGACAAGGGTAAGCGCACTATGCGCATATGAGATACGTAGCTGGGAGAGTTTAAAAGCATGATTGCTCGTGCCATAGGGTTATTCAAACAAATCTGTCGACTTGGATGGACGTTATTGTGGTTAGAGATGCCTCTGAGACGTAACCGGTGACAGTACGAACAATTGTCGGACTTTGAGAAAGGCGTATAGTAGTCCTCAGAGAAGAAGGTTGGTCGAACAGGCGTATCGGCCGCCACCTAGGTCGGAGCGATATGGTAGTTGCTCAGTGTTGGCAACAATGGATCACGGAAGGGACAGTCTACCGTCGCGGAGGGTCAGGGCGTCCCAGGAACACAAATGCGCTCGAGGATCGCGCAATCATCAGAGCGGCCACGTCTGCCCCAACAACGTCGCTAGAATCGGTTCGACGCCATTTACCACCTTCCAGACATCCGGTGGTATCAAATGAAACCATTCGGAGACGACAGGCCGACGCAGGTGTAAGAAGCCGACGTTCATTCTACCACTGAGCACACATCATAGGCAGTGTCGATTGGATTTTTGCCGACCTCGGGCAAGCTAGACTGTGACCGACTGGAGGCGTGTGATCTTCAGAGATGAATCCCGATTCAGTCTCAATGCTGATGACCAGCGCATACGCGTGTGAAGGCGGCCAGACCACCTGTCCGATCTAGCATTTGTTGGCGAGAGGCATACGGCGATTACACAAGGTGAGACAGTGTGGGGAGCAATTTGTTGGGACACATGATCACCTCTAGTCGTCCTCCAACGCACTTTGACAGCACGCAGTTACGTGGACGAGATTTTAACGCCAGTTGTACTGCCTATGCTATCAAGTCGCCCAGGTGCCCTTTATCAGCAAGACGACGCTCGTCCACATACTGCGCGACTCTCCCAACAATATCTTCAAGGATATGACGTACTCCCATGGCCTGCCAGGTCCCCAGACCTCTCGCCAATAGAGCACGGCTGGGAAGTGCTTGGAAGGCAACTGCAGCCGTCCCGGAATACTGGTAATTAACTGCCCAGTTGCAAAGATTATGGCATGATCTTCCACAAGAGGTCATAGGTGACCTCATTGATTCGATGCCACGCCGTGTTTCGGCTTGTATAGCTGCCAGAGGTGGATTTACTACTTACTGATTTGTAACCTTTTTCATGCCATATCTTCTTAATAAAACAGTCTGTTCTTCTGAATTTGTAATCATTTGCTTATCTCCTCATACAATACATACATGTCAAGCCTCGTGACAGTAGTTCGTTTCCTTCTGGGTACATATATTTTTTTGTGACAGAGTGTATAACAAATTTCTACTGAGCTATTAAAAATACAAAAACTATACAGATACGTTATTTACAGAAGTTGTGTCAAATTACAATAGAAAATTACTGTCAATTATAGTCATTTATGGAATTTGTGCAAATAAATAATCAGATGTCAAATACATCATATCAGACTCATATTTAGACGCTTCGAGAAAAAAAAAACTTGTCGAACAAGATGCATCAATGCTTTTATTTCTGAAATTCTGCTTTAACCTAGGATTACTTTTCTCCATAACGGTCCGCCGGAAAGCAAAATTAGAGACGCTAAAACCGTCCGTCGTCGCTATTTATAATTTTGGCAGCTCGCCAAACCTTGTATCGCTTGGGCAAGCAATAAACCGTTAAACAGAAAAGTAGCAAAATGCGTCGAAATTTTGACTTATATATATATACAGTGGAATCTCGATCTATCGATTTCCAAGGGAACGACTGAACTGAACTATAAATGCGGAAAAACGATAGATGAGGGAACATAACAAAGAAATATTACCATCCGGAATAGGTGAAATAAAAGACACAAACGAGAAAACGATGATTCGGGGAACGATCGATCGAGATTCCACTGTATATACATACCTATATATAGTGCTCGACTTGTAGAAATAGAGGTGCCGGTACCGTAAACTTCCGGGGTGTGTGGGGTATTCCAAATTATATATATATATATATATATATATATATATATATATATATATATATATATATATGGCCAGACTCACTCACTAACAACAGAGTAATATGTGATTAAATAAATGTTTCTAACTATCGTGATTTTTTTTTCTAGAGAGGTACCGGAACCCTTTCCGGCGCGTTCCGCCTCAAATCGAGCCCTGCCTATATGCATACAAAAGAGATAAGCAACGATAAGTAATCCTACGTTAATGACCCGCGGTAGTTTCGTTAGAAGAGACTACCTGAAAATTTTTTCAAGCTCATTCCCGCAGGTAAATATTATATATATATATATATATATATATATATATATGAGGCGGTGAAAGGCAAAGTGGTGTAAGTAAGTAAGTCCAAAGCGCTTTACTGCAAAAACTACGAAAAATTCCACTATAAATTGAACAAATTATAATTCATAATAGTTATTATAATATTGCAAATAAAAATTATTTGCAGTTCAACTATAAATTGAACATGGAGATTACATTTTTGCCCTCAAATAAAAAAAAGTTGAAAATGTGACTTACACCACTTTGCCTTTCACCGCCTCATATATATATATATATATATAAACTTTCGATGCAGCCATAGGTAGATTTTTGTATGCAAAGTAAATATTCGGGTTTGAAATTCTACTTACTCACTATTAAATTATCGCCATTTTTGTTACTACTGTCAGATACCAGACTGAGGAAAGAAAAATTTCCTCACTGCGGTAAATTACTAAACAGCGAGAACCAGAAGCCTAAAAACTTGCCCTGATATACATCTACCGCATGATGTGGAGTTATATTACAGGACGTAGTTGTAATTTGACTTCTCCCTCTGGGCTCAAAAAGCAGTCTTCCGTCATGATCCACAATTACACATTCAAATCAGACATGCGTAATGTGAATTATACTTGGAGTAAAGAATTTTGCAATTACCTATTTTTTTTTAACATAAATTTCTTTTTTATCAATAAGAGACCATAGGCTGATACAGGCAAAGAAAGGACTACATATATATATATATACACACACACACACACACACACACACACACACACATATATATATATATATATTTATACAGTGGCTCCCAAAAGTGTTCGTACACTTACGATTTTCGATGAAATAGGGGTCTATCCATTAATTAAAATGAATATTTCAGAATGGGTATTTAATAAGATCTATAATCTACTCTTAACAAAAGTACCTGAAATATTTTGAAAACATAGTAAAAGTTTATTTTTAAAAAACCAATAATCAAAAAGTAACAAAAACTTTATCTCACAAAAGTCATCGTACACTTGTATAAAAGCTCTACATATTAGTAAATATTCTACATTTTTGTTAAATTAATATTTAGTAGGATATCCTTTAGCATCCACAACAGCTTTTAAACGTCTGGGAATAGATCGCACTAGTTGTTTTGTAATTTCTGCATCAATGTTCACCTATTCTTCCATCATAATTGTTTTTAGTTCGCTTTTCGTGTGAATGTCGTGTTTTCGTACTTGAACCTCCAGTTCTTTCCAAATATGTTCTATTGGGTTTAAATCTGACTATTGAGGTGGTGTTTTCAAAACTTGTGGACAATTATAAACACACCAGAGGCGAACGTTTAGAGCCGTGTGCTTAGGATCGTTATCTTGATAAAAAACAAAATTGTTTCCAATACCCAAATTTTGGGCTGACAATTTTAAATTGTCTCTAAAATATTTATATAAACAGCATGATTCATTATGTCATCAATAAATACCAAATTACCTAGTCCTGATGCTGACATGCACCCCCACACAAGGACACCTCCACCGGCATGCTTAACTGTTTCTACTAAGTTCTTAGGATTAAGTTCCTAATTTTTTCTTCTCCATACAATTATACGACCATCGGAACCAAAAATGTTAAACTTGCTTTCATGGGTAAATAAGTCATTATTCCAATACGTTTGGGGCTTATGTATGTATATATAGTGCGAAGGAAAACCTAAGCTTTCTGTTTTTCTCACTCACAAAAAAATTTCTACGGGCAGAACGCCCATGTAATCCAGCTCCTCTAAGAACTCGTCGAACAGTTTCAGGTGAAATTGAAGTAGAAAATGTTTCATTAAAATCTGCAGAAATTTTTACAGCACTCAAACGTGGATTTTTCACAAATTTTCTAATTATAATTCTCTGATCACTTTTGTTAACTTTGCCGGACGACCTTTTTTTTATCTTGTTTTCGATCCGATTTTCTTCTTTAAAGCGTTTTATCACATACTACACAGTAGAATGGGATAAATTAAGTAATTTAGCAATATTCCGAACTGATTTACCACTACTATGATGAAAAACAATGAATTTTCGAATGCTGTTTGTTGTTTCTTTACGACTACGAGCCCTTTTTAAATAATAAAAAGAATATTATGGAGTAGGCAAGCAAAAATTAAAGCTAAACGATATTTTAAATGCCACCACAGTTCAAAAATAAAAATAAAGCTCCAGACAATAATTTTAATTATGAATTTATCCGAAAATATTTCAGTGTACGATGACTTTTGTGAGATAAAGTTTTTGTTACTTTTTGATTACTAGTTTCTTAAAAATAAAGTTTTACTATGTTTTCAAAATATTTCATGTAGTTTTGATTATAGATCTTATTATTAAATACCCATTCTGAAATATTCATTTTAATTAATGGATAGACCCCTATTTCATTGAATATCGTAAGTGTACGAACACTTTTAGTAGCCACTGTATATATATATATATCACAGAAGATTTTGACCTCGTGCTGCAAGATTCACGGAGACGCAGATGCTAGCCAGTTGGACTAAAAGCACAGTCGGTAGAGATCAAAGACAACGTGCATTTCCAACTTCGCGGCAGATTTACCAGCATTGTGTTCCCCCTCTGTACAAAGAAGTAACGGGCCGGGCGGGAAGGAGAAATAGTAGGTGCCGCGTTCATCAGCATGGGCTCGCCTCTAAAGACAGCGTGTAAAACTTTTAGCACGGTGCTGCATTAGATCAGGGATGATGCACGTAACCATTGTTGGGACAAAAAAAGTCGCCGACGATAAGGGAAAATGAGCTTCTGGGAAAAAAGAGAAGAGAGAGGCTGATATATGTTCTTTGAGGAGGTATATTTTCAGAGAAGATGCACAGAAGTTCCCATCTGGGGGAGGGGGGGGGGGATGACCGTAGTGAATTTTCCATTTTGTTCTACCCCCCTAAAATTATAGAGCATGAACCCATGTTTCAAGATAAAGGCTTTAAAACTGCTAAAAGTGACTGAATTTCTGAGAAGTTTGCAGCGAGAAATCATTTCTATTAGCCTGTCGAGAAGAGTTAGCGCCTATATCACTCTGTCTAACGTGGTGTGAGTGATAGAGGGGCAAGAAATTTATAAGAGTAGAATTCCTTGTAGTTTTTCGAGAGTGCGTGCTCGAAGCCAATTCTATACTCATTATTTTTAGAAGTTCAGGTTTGAGATTATTAAGCTGATGCATTATACAGGGTGATTCAAAATGAATATAGCGATTACAAACGGCTATAACTATTTAATCGAAAAGAATTTATCGATGAGAATTACACAGAATGAAAAAGGAAGTTCAAAATTTTGTTTACATGCTTTATAAATGTTCTATGCGACTCCCTTTGGTCGCACGGACTACATCTAAGCGGTAGTCCATTTCACGCCATACATTCTGAAGAATATGTGGCGTCACCAACGCAAGCGCATTAGAAATGCGTATTTTGAGTTCTGGAATTGTTTACGGCAAAGGAAGCACATACACAAGGTCTTTCACATAACCCCATAGAAAGAAATCGCAGGGTGTCAAGTCCGGAGATCTAGGTGGTCAATAGCAGGCCACATCGTCGGCATCTCCAGTTCGACCGAGCCAACGCTTTGGAATATGTTGGTTTAAAAATGTGCGAACCTCCATACCCCAATGTGGGGGTATTCTATCTTGCTGAAAGATGTAATCTGTGAAATCCATATCTAGCGGTGGCATGTGGATTGCATCTTTCAGCAAGAGGGATCTGACCTTAACACGTCATATGGGGTGATGGTTCGTCATACTTCTAGAACAAGCGTCGTTATATAAGATGAAGGCGCGTGGCTTGCTTAAGGGGAAAACACTTGATTATTTCGGTTATTCCTAGATCAAAATTTAAATGAGGGACAGTATTCTGTTGCGATAAGATGAAAAAATTTTGAATAGACGTTTTAATGGTAACGAAAAGGTGTGAAATTTATTTCATATATATATATATATATATATATACACACATATATATATTTGCATACACAAACATATATATATGTATATATACATGCACACACACACACACACACACACATATATATATATATATATATATGTATACATGCACACACACACACACATATATATATATATATATGTATGTATGTATATGTCAAAATTTTGACGCATTTTTGTACTTTTTGTTTAAATGTTTACTGCTTGCACAGGCGATACATACTGGGTTTGGCGCGCTGCCAAAATTATAATTCGAGACGCAGGACATCTGAAATTTTGCTTTCCGTTATGGAGGAACGTAATGGAGGACCGGTATGGAGGAACGTAATCCTACGTTGAAAAAATTCAATCATAGAATTGCAAATCCGTTTAAATATGTTTATACATATTATAACGGATATTATTATCTAATAATTACATTCCTATAAAATAAAATTAAATTTTAAAACAAAGATTTATTATAGACCCCTGGAATACTATAGACCCTTTTAAAACTTCCATCGACCCCCAAGGGGTCCCCCTGGACCCCGTTTGGAATCCCTGGTTTAGCACATATGCGGCACAGTATAAAGCATTGTAGCACGTGTGTAGTAAATTATAGCACGTATATATTATATGCTCATGAATGTATAGTATGATATTGTTCGTATGCAATATCGTAGACTAATCATGTGAATAGTATAGCTCAGCACATATAGCATTTATGTAGGGCATTAGTATAGCATAAGGGCATGTTTAGTATAGCATTTATGTAGGGATTTTCATTGCATATAATGCATATATTTGCACACTTCAGAAATTCATATTCATACTATTTGTTGCATGAAAACATTAAACTTCAAAATTTTCTAATTTTTTGTGTATAACATATAGTTTATTGTACAATGAGCAGGTTTTTTTTTAGTTTTTTTCTATCTAAAAAATAGGCAGCATGAAATAAAATCTGATGTGATGCTCTGGAATTGCTAGTCTGGATTATTTAAGCCTACTTCAGACAAGATCAAGCTATTTAGTCATGAAGGCAGGTTGAACAGGGATTTTTAGTTTAAATTAAATTTTAGAATTCGAGGAGTTATCTCCCAAGAGTTCGAACTATATTGATTAAGTTAGATGTAAATAAAACTTCCTTTAAATTCGAGTCCCAGTAGAGGCACTATATTATAAAGTAAATTTCTTAACTCTGAACTCAGGAAACTATTCCAGGGTTCTAGTGGTGAGAATCAAATAAGCCTTGAAGTGAAAGAGAAGCAATATGTTTACACATACAGCATTTATTAGGAAACTGAAAATAAAAGTATTAACCATAAGTCCGCTGTCCTAGCCACAAATGGTTATTAAAATTTTATGGTAAAAGTTTAGTAAGGTAGACACTTTGTTCCCAGGAAAGCAACCTTTGTCTTTATTCCTTAGGGGTGTGTTCCCCTATAAAGCACCTCCTCAATCACTTAAAAAAACACAGGAAACCCAATTTTTCGTCGAGTTGATTCAAGCCTTATTTTCTTATCCTCTGTCAAGTGAGTGTACGTATGAGATAAAATAAAAATATATAATAAAGGGTCTCCGTAAAACTCATCATAAAGATAGCAATGCGTAGTGCTCTTTCAGCAGAGTATATGAGGCAACTGTGCCTTAGACCAGCGTTCCCCGGAACTCTAGAGTTCCGCGAAACATTGTTAAGAGTTCCGCAAGAAAAAGGGAAATAACACGTACGTCATAAAAGGGAAAACAGTTTTACTTTTAATACAACTTAGGAAAATGAAAGGAAAAGTATTAACCATAAGTCCGCTGTCCTAGCCACAAATGGTTTTTAAAATATTATCGTAAAAGTTTAGTAAGGTAAACACTTTGTTCCCAGGAAAGCAACCTTTGTCTTTATTCCTTAGGGGCGTGTTTCCCTGTAGGCAGTACAACACCTCCTCAATCACACCTGCTTAACAAAACACAGGAAACCCAATTTTTCGTCGGTTGATTCAAGCCCTATTTTCTTATCCCCTGTCAAGTGAGTGTACGTATGAGATAAAATAAAAATATGTAATAAAGGGTCTCCGTAAAACTCATCATAAGGATAGCAGTGCGTAGTGCTCTTTCAGTAGAGGATATGAGGCAACTGTGCATTAGACCAGCGTTCCTCGGAACTCTAGGGTTCCGCGAAACATTGTTAAGGGTTCCTCAAGAAAAAGGGAAATAACTCGTACGTCATAAAAGGGAAAACAATTTTTTCCTGATTCGGTAGTGTACTCGGGTAACTTCGGTGTGACTGTGTATGCATTAGTGATGCAAGAAGTGCAGGATCATGTGGTTGGTTATGTTAAGAATAGCGTACCCGGTTTATTAAATCTCATCACCTCCGACTAACATGTCGACTAAGGCCTCGTACACACGATACAGTTTTGGTTTTATAATCGTTTCAGTGTCAACCGAAAGCTGTGTTCACACGATTCGGTTTTTCTGTCACCGCATACGGTTTTCCCGTCCGCACAGAACACCTTTGCAATCATTGCAGTGTAGTTCACTTTGCAGGATGGACGTAAATACCTTTCTTGTAATGCACTATTATCGTCGTCGTCGAAGCAACATTAAAAAAAATTATAGAGCGTATTGGGTACATGCTATTTTGAGGGACAGATATTGTCTGGGATCTTTTCAAACACTTATGATTGAATTAAGAAGAGATTAATCTAAATTTTTCAACTATTTCCGAAGGACGATACATACATTTATTGAGTTAAAACTTTGAATTTTTTGTAATGGTTAACCATATAATTTGCAAACAAAATCACATCATAAAACTTCTCATAAAGTTAAAAAATTTTTTTTAATTTAAAATTAAAAAAAGTTTAAAAGAAATTTAAAATCGTTATAACTCGAAATATTATCTGTCGAATTTCAAATTTTTTTCATTTAATTAAGTAGAAATATATGTTTTAATTTCGATTCAGCATTTTTTTAAATATTAATTTAAAAAAAATTAAAAGTGTTTAGAGAATTTTTTTTAAAAAAATGATGTAACTTATTTTTAAAAATCATATTTTCAAAAGTAAATATATTTTTCAAATTTGTTGAATCAAAATTAAAGTAAAATAAAAGACATGTTCCAAGTTTGAACCATTTATCTTTAACGGTTCTTGACTTATAATAATTTAAAGATGAGAAATGGTGAAAAAAACCCATCATGCAGAAAACGTATTTACAGGTTTAAACAAAGATTGGCTGCTATTAGAATGGTGCAAAATATAATAATAATATCTCCTGTTCTAATTAAGATATAAACATGATTTGAACGTCATTCCAAGCGTCATTTAAAGTAAAACATTCTTATGTTTTGTCCCAAATGGTCGGTCTTTCCAAAGAAATTAAAATTTCTGTATCGATTTTCTCCATTGTGTAAAAAAAAAAAAAAAATAAAAAATAAAAAAATTATTTCAAAGAATCACTTCAGTAGCTAGATCGGCACTGGTGTACGTTTCCTTCAAAATAACCGAATCATGTCCCCCTCTCAAATCTATACACCAATGGCAACCGAAACGTCTATCCGGTTTCGGTAGACAAAATCGAACGACGTCTGCTACCGATTCGGTTGTTCCCTCGTTTGCGGTTTTCGACCGCAACGTATGAACGTACAAAACAAAATACATTGTTTACTGTAAACGGAACGACAAAACCGAGACGATCATAAAACCGAATCCGTATTGTGTGTACGAGGCCTAACGTGTTAAATTTGCCGACCGATAGCGGGCGTTGCCTTCAGGCGGCACGTGTAGGGCTGATGAAAAATTGAAAAAAGAAAACTAAAACTTTAACAGGGGTGCCCCGAGTTTCAAATATCATTTCCAAGGATGAAGCAGACGTAAAAAAATTTGGAAGCCCTGCATTAGACCATTGTGGGATTTGTCCCATATCACCGATGCCTCCATTACTCCGGGAATTGGACTCAGTGTTATCCACTGAAAAAAATGTCATAGCAAATTCTCGTAAGAGATATCTTTACAAAATGAAGACTGCCAAACAGCACATCAATATATTCGTAACATCTGAAAAATTTGATATCTTATAGTGTTTTAAAGTGTGATTCCTTTTATGAACATTTGTCTGAATGTTACAATCTACATATATTTTTGTTTATTTCTGCTTGAAAGAAAATTCAGCGCATTTCGCAAAGTCTAGTAATTTGTAGCGTGCTTCAACATTAAGCCTTTGCACTCAAGTAACACCCCAACATACTCACTCAGCAAACTTGATAATTAGAACTCTCGTGAAAGATTTACGAATCCTTCCTTGTTGAGAAACCAAAGCACTGGATTTTATTATTCTTATACACTAGGTGGCCCGTGCGACCCTTTCGCATGCGATTAAAATACTATAAATTATATAGCGAGGTTGGTGGCTTGTATAGGATGAAAGAAGAACTTGTTCATTTGTAGCTATTGTTTATTTGTCAAATAACATTGGTGCGTAGGATAATACAAACCAATTACAAAACACCTTTGGCCCCAATATTGGAGGTGAAACATCCACCACATCGTCAAAACACCTTTGTAGACAATATTAAAAGTTAAATATGACACAAACTCGTGGAAAATGTGATATTTACATTACAAAACCTCTTTGTACATACTATTTGATTGTGCCGTTTCGACGCATCCAGGAAAAGAACTTTAGGGCCCAAAGTCAATTTTTCACTTCGAATTTTAAACAGACAATACAATGTGCCATTCTGAATTAACAATTCGTCAGAAGCGAGGAATTTAATCTTTAAAATGGTACCTCATATATTGATTTCGGTTAAGTATGAAGGGAGAGAAAGGGATCGTCACAAAAAATCAACTTCTAGAAATAATATATATGGTTTCTCCATGCAAAAAGAATAAAGTACACAAACACGGATGTTGCCAATAAAGCAACTCATTAATGAAATCACAGAATGATAATAAAAGCAAACTATTTTTTAAATTTAAAATTTCAGGGCGCTTGATAATGGTAAAATAAAAAAAAAGCTAGCGTGTGACATCTAGGGGAAGAAAAATTGTTTATAATGTTTATACTTCGATTTTTAAACAAACAATAAGATGTGTAATTCTAAATTAACAATTCGCAAAAAGCGGAGATCTTAATCTTTAAAATGGTACCTCATTTATCGATTTTGGTTAAGTATGAAGGGAGAAAAAGGAATAAAACAAAAAAATACCTTTTAGAAATAATATATATAGATCATATGTGCAACATTAATTAAATTTAGCATTTTACAGCATTTAAAATATGATAGTGCTTGAAAAAATATGTCCACTAAAAAAAACCTCCGATTTTATTCCTCTATTTCTGCTTGCAGGGAGAAAAGCGTTAATCCAGCCCCACCAGCAGTTGTTTCACAAAATAATGCGTCTTCACCGTACGCGGCATTCCGAATTGCCCAGGCCGATATTCACGGCAGCACATATTCTATTCATAGTTTAAAACGGGTACATTGTTCTATAACATAGCGGAAAAGCCGTTGCTGACATTCTTAGTGCTAACATTTCTAAAAGCCTTCTCTTAACTCTTGAAGAATTTGGGAATCCATATATCGCAAGCTATAGATTCAGACGAGACGCCCGTCTTGTTTCTAAGGGAGTATTTTCTCCTGAAGCTGAGAAAAACTATTAGTTTGAAAAAATGAACATTCTGCCTTCACCATCCCGGGAAATATTGTCAGAGGAATATTCGACATAACGATTTTTCATATATTTTCTTTAAAGCAAGGAATAGTGGCCTTGAACGTGACTTTGCGCGGACTTCGACCCGTTCAAGGTCACGATGATGCTACCATACGCCACTTGGTTGACGTTCTCAGAATCCTGAGCTCATACATCTGAATAACTATATCTGAAATCTCATCTCGATAGGTTGAACGAAACGGTCGCTAGAGGCCACATATCGTTTTTGTAGACCGTTCGCAGAGCTGTTTTGTGTGCGTGCATAACGCGTCCGTTTTTTTGTGATACGAATACCGTTCTAATGATCTTTAGGGTTTTCGCATGCGCTGATCATTTTGCGATGCGAAAAAATAGGTGTTGCCATTTGAAAATTTCGAGTTTCTGTACCTATAACCGTAACCGTGAGCGCCACTTGGTTGACGTTCTCAGAATCCTGAGCTCATACATCTGAATAACTATATCTGAAATCTCATCTCGATAGGTTGAACGAAACGGTCGCTAGAGGCCACATATCGTTTTTGTAGACCGTTCGCAGAGCTGTTTTGTGTGCGTGCATAACGCGTCCGTTTTTTTGTGATACGAATACCGTTCTAATGATCTTTAGGGTTTTCGCATGCGCTGATCATTTTGCGATGCGAAAAAATAGGTGTTGCCATTTGAAAATTTCGAGTTTCTATACCTATAACCGTAACCGTGAGCGCCACTTGGTTGACGTTCTCAGAATCCTGAGCTCATACATCTGAATAACTATATCTGAAATCTCATCTCGATAGGTTGAACGAAACGGTCGCTAGAGGCCACATATCGTTTTTGTAGACCGTTCGCAGAGCTGTTTTTTGTGCGTGCATAACGCGTCCGTTTTTTGTGATACGAATACCGTTCTAATGATCTTTAGGGTTTTCGCATGCGCTGATCATTTTGCGATGCGAAAAAATAGGCGTTGCCATTTGAAAATTTCGAGTTTCTATACCTATAACCGTAACCGTGAGCGCCACTTGGTTGACGTTCTCAGAATCCTGAGCTCATACATCTGAATAACTATATCTGAAATCTCATCTCGATAGGTTGAACGAAACGGTCGCTAGAGGCCACATATCGTTTTTGTAGACCGTTCGCAGAGCTGTTTTTTGTGCGTGCATAACGCGTCCGTTTTTTTGTGATACGAATACCGTTCTAATGATCTTTAGGGTTTTCGCATGCGCTGATCATTTTGCGATGCGAAAAAATAGGTGTTGCCATTTGAAAATTTCGAGTTTCTATACCTATAACCGTAACCGTGAGCGCCACTTGGTTGACGTTCTCAGAATCCTGAGCTCATACATCTGAATAACTATATCTGAAATCTCATCTCGATAGGTTGAACGAAACGGTCGCTAGAGGCCACATATCGTTTTTGTAGACCGTTCGCAGAGCTGTTTTTTGTGCGTGCATAACGCGTCCGTTTTTTTGTGATACGAATACCGTTCTAATGATCTTTAGGGTTTTCGCATGCGCTGATCATTTTGCGATGCGAAAAAATAGGTGTTGCCATTTGAAAATTTCGAGTTTCTATACCTATAACCGTAACCGTGAGCGCCACTTGGTTGACGTTCTCAGAATCCTGAGCTCATACATCTGAATAACTATATCTGAAATCTCATCTCGATAGGTTGAACGAAACGGTCGCTAGAGGCCACATATCGTTTTTGTAGACCGTTCGCAGAGCTGTTTTTTGTGCGTGCATAACGCGTCCGTTTTTTTGTGATACGAATACCGTTCTAATGATCTTTAGGGTTTTCGCATGCGCTGATCATTTTGCGATGCGAAAAAATAGGTGTTGCCATTTGAAAATTTCGAGTTTCTATACCTATAACCGTAACCGTGAGCGCCACTTGGTTGACGTTCTCAGAATCCTGAGCTCATACATCTGAATAACTATATCTGAAATCTCATCTCGATAGGTTGAACGAAACGGTCGCTAGAGGCCACATATCGTTTTTGTAGACCGTTCGCAGAGCTGTTTTTTGTGCGTGCATAACGCGTCCGTTTTTTTGTGATACGAATACCGTTCTAATGATCTTTAGGGTTTTCGCATGCGCTGATCATTTTGCGATGCGAAAAAATAGGTGTTGCCATTTGAAAATTTCGAGTTTCTATACCTATAACCGTAACCGTGAGCGCCACTTGGTTGACGTTCTCAGAATCCTGAGCTCATACATCTGAATAACTATATCTGAAATCTCATCTCGATAGGTTGAACGAAACGGTCGCTAGAGGCCACATATCGTTTTTGTAGACCGTTCGCAGAGCTTTTTTGTGTGTGTGTGCATAATACGTCCGTTTTTTATGATACGTGCACCGTTCCAACGCTTTTTAGGGTTTTCGCATGGACTGAGCATTTTGCGACGAGAAAAAGTGGGCGTTGCCATTTGAAAATTTCGAGTTTCTATACCTATAACCGTAACCGTGAGCGCCACTTGGTTGACGTTCTCAGAATCCTGAGCTCATACATCTGAATAACTATATCTGAAATCTCATCTCGATAGGTTGAACGAAACGGTCGCTAGAGGCCACATATCGTTTTTGTAGACCGTTCGCAGAGCTGTTTTGTGTGTGTGTGCATAATACGTCCGTTTTTTATGATACGTGCACCGTTCCAACGCTTTTTAGGGTTTTCGCATGGACTGAGCATTTTGCGACGAGAAAAAGTGGGCGTTGCCATTTGAAAATTTCGAGTTTCTATACCTATAACCGTAACCGTGAGCGCCACTTGGTTGACGTTCTCAGAATCCTGAGCTCATACATCTGAATAACTATATCTGAAATCTCATCTCGATAGGTTGAACGAAACGGTCGCTAGAGGCCACATATCGTTTTTGTAGACCGTTCGCAGAGCTGTTTTTTGTGCGTGCATAACGCGTCCGTTTTTTTGTGATACGAATACCGTTCTAATGATCTTTAGGGTTTTCGCATGCGCTGATCATTTTGCGATGCGAAAAAATAGGTGTTGCCATTTGAAAATTTCGAGTTTCTATACCTATAACCGTAACCGTGAGCGCCACTTGGTTGACGTTCTCAGAATCCTGAGCTCATACATCTGAATAACTATATCTGAAATCTCATCTCGATAGGTTGAACGAAACGGTCGCTAGAGGCCACATATCGTTTTTGTAGACCGTTCGCAGAGCTTTTTGTGTGTGTGTGCATAATACGTCCGTTTTTTATGATACGTGCACCGTTCCAACGCTTTTTAGGGTTTTCGCATGGACTGAGCATTTTGCGACGAGAAAAAGTGGGCGTTGCCATTTGAAAATTTCGAGTTTCTATACCTATAACCGTAACCGTGAGCGCCACTTGGTTGACGTTCTCAGAATCCTGAGCTCATACATCTGAACAACTATATCTGAAATCTCATCTCGATAGGTTGAACGAAACGGTCGCTAGAGGCCACATATCGTTTTTGTAGACCGTTCGCAGAGCTGTTTTTTGTGCGTGCATAACGCGTCCGTTTTTTTGTGATACGAATACCGTTCTAATGATCTTTAGGGTTTTCGCATGCGCTGATCATTTTGCGATGCGAAAAAATAGGTGTTGCCATTTGAAAATTTCGAGTTTCTATACCTATAACCGTAACCGTGAGCGCCACTTGGTTGACGTTCTCAGAATCCTGAGCTCATACATCTGAATAACTATATCTGAAATCTCATCTCGATAGGTTGAACGAAACGGTCGCTAGAGGCCACATATCGTTTTTGTAGACCGTTCGCAGAGCTGTTTTTTGTGCGTGCATAACGCGTCCGTTTTTTTGTGATACGAATACCGTTCTAATGATCTTTAGGGTTTTCGCATGCGCTGATCATTTTGCGATGCGAAAAAATAGGCGTTGCCATTTGAAAATTTCGAGTTTCTATACCTATAACCGTAACCGTGAGCGCCACTTGGTTGACGTTCTCAGAATCCTGAGCTCATACATCTGAATAACTATATCTGAAATCTCATCTCGATAGGTTGAACGAAACGGTCGCTAGAGGCCACATATCGTTTTTGTAGACCGTTCGCAGAGCTGTTTTTTGTGCGTGCATAACGCGTCCGTTTTTTTGTGATACGAATACCGTTCTAATGATCTTTAGGGTTTTCGCATGCGCTGATCATTTTGCGATGCGAAAAAATAGGTGTTGCCATTTGAAAATTTCGAGTTTCTATACCTATAACCGTAACCGTGAGCGCCACTTGGTTGACGTTCTCAGAATCCTGAGCTCATACATCTGAATAACTATATCTGAAATCTCATCTCGATAGGTTGAACGAAACGGTCGCTAGAGGCCACATATCGTTTTTGTAGACCGTTCGCAGAGCTGTTTTTTGTGCGTGCATAACGCGTCCGTTTTTTTGTGATACGAATACCGTTCTAATGATCTTTAGGGTTTTCGCATGCGCTGATCATTTTGCGATGCGAAAAAATAGGCGTTGCCATTTGAAAATTTCGAGTTTCTATACCTATAACCGTAACCGTGAGCGCCACTTGGTTGACGTTCTCAGAATCCTGAGCTCATACATCTGAATAACTATATCTGAAATCTCATCTCGATAGGTTGAACGAAACGGTCGCTAGAGGCCACATATCGTTTTTGTAGACCGTTCGCAGAGCTGTTTTTTGTGCGTGCATAACGCGTCCGTTTTTTTGTGATACGAATACCGTTCTAATGATCTTTAGGGTTTTCGCATGCGCTGATCATTTTGCGATGCGAAAAAATAGGTGTTGCCATTTGAAAATTTCGAGTTTCTATACCTATAACCGTAACCGTGAGCGCCACTTGGTTGACGTTCTCAGAATCCTGAGCTCATACATCTGAATAACTATATCTGAAATCTCATCTCGATAGGTTGAACGAAACGGTCGCTAGAGGCCACATATCGTTTTTGTAGACCGTTCGCAGAGCTGTTTTGTGTGTGTGTGCATAATACGTCCGTTTTTTATGATACGTGCACCGTTCCAACGCTTTTTAGGGTTTTCGCATGGACTGAGCATTTTGCGACGAGAAAAAGTGGGCGTTGCCATTTGAAAATTTCGAGTTTCTATACCTATAACCGTAACCGTGAGCGCCACTTGGTTGACGTTCTCAGAATCCTGAGCTCATACATCTGAATAACTATATCTGAAATCTCATCTCGATAGGTTGAACGAAACGGTCGCTAGAGGCCACATATCGTTTTTGTAGACCGTTCGCAGAGCTGTTTTTTGTGCGTGCATAACGCGTCCGTTTTTTTGTGATACGAATACCGTTCTAATGATCTTTAGGGTTTTCGCATGCGCTGATCATTTTGCGATGCGAAAAAATAGGTGTTGCTATTTGAAAATTTCGAGTTTCTATACCTATAACCGTAACCGTGAGCGCCACTTGGTTGACGTTCTCAGAATCCTGAGCTCATACATCTGAATAACTATATCTGAAATCTCATCTCGATAGGTTGAACGAAACGGTCGCTAGAGGCCACATATCGTTTTTGTAGACCGTTCGCAGAGCTGTTTTTTGTGCGTGCATAACGCGTCCGTTTTTTTGTGATACGAATACCGTTCTAATGATCTTTAGGGTTTTCGCATGCGCTGATCATTTTGCGATGCGAAAAAATAGGTGTTGCCATTTGAAAATTTCGAGTTTCTATACCTATAACCGTAACCGTGAGCGCCACTTGGTTGACGTTCTCAGAATCCTGAGCTCATACATCTGAATAACTATATCTGAAATCTCATCTCGATAGGTTGAACGAAACGGTCGCTAGAGGCCACATATCGTTTTTGTAGACCGTTCGCAGAGCTGTTTTTTGTGCGTGCATAACGCGTCCGTTTTTTGTGATACGAATACCGTTCTAATGATCTTTAGGGTTTTCGCATGCGCTGATCATTTTGCGATGCGAAAAAATAGGTGTTGCCATTTGAAAATTTCGAGTTTCTATACCTATAACCGTAACCGTGAGCGCCACTTGGTTGACGTTCTCAGAATCCTGAGCTCATACATCTGAATAACTATATCTGAAATCTCATCTCGATAGGTTGAACGAAACGGTCGCTAGAGGCCACATATCGTTTTTGTAGACCGTTCGCAGAGCTGTTTTTTGTGCGTGCATAACGCGTCCGTTTTTTTGTGATACGAATACCGTTCTAATGATCTTTAGGGTTTTCGCATGCGCTGATCATTTTGCGATGCGAAAAAATAGGTGTTGCCATTTGAAAATTTCGAGTTTCTATACCTATAACCGTAACCGTGAGCGCCACTTGGTTGACGTTCTCAGAATCCTGAGCTCATACATCTGAATAACTATATCTGAAATCTCATCTCGATAGGTTGAACGAAACGGTCGCTAGAGGCCACATATCGTTTTTGTAGACCGTTCGCAGAGCTGTTTTTTGTGCGTGCATAACGCGTCCGTTTTTTTGTGATACGAATACCGTTCTAATGATCTTTAGGGTTTTCGCATGCGCTGATCATTTTGCGATGCGAAAAAATAGGTGTTGCCATTTGAAAATTTCGAGTTTCTATACCTATAACCGTAACCGTGAGCGCCACTTGGTTGACGTTCTCAGAATCCTGAGCTCATACATCTGAATAACTATATCTGAAATCTCATCTCGATAGGTTGAACGAAACGGTCGCTAGAGGCCACATATCGTTTTTGTAGACCGTTCGCAGAGCTTTTTTGTGTGTGTGTGCATAATACGTCCGTTTTTTATGATACGTGCACCGTTCCAACGCTTTTTAGGGTTTTCGCATGGACTGAGCATTTTGCGACGAGAAAAAGTGGGCGTTGCCATTTGAAAATTTCGAGTTTCTATACCTATAACCGTAACCGTGAGCGCCACTTGGTTGACGTTCTCAGAATCCTGAGCTCATACATCTGAATAACTATATCTGAAATCTCATCTCGATAGGTTGAACGAAACGGTCGCTAGAGGCCACATATCGTTTTTGTAGACCGTTCGCAGAGCTTTTTTGTGTGTGTGTGCATAATACGTCCGTTTTTTATGATACGTGCACCGTTCCAACGCTTTTTAGGGTTTTCGCATGGACTGAGCATTTTGCGACGAGAAAAAGTGGGCGTTGCCATTTGAAAATTTCGAGTTTCTATACCTATAACCGTAACCGTGAGCGCCACTTGGTTGACGTTCTCAGAATCCTGAGCTCATACATCTGAATAACTATATCTGAAATCTCATCTCGATAGGTTGAACGAAACGGTCGCTAGAGGCCACATATCGTTTTTGTAGACCGTTCGCAGAGCTGTTTTTTGTGCGTGCATAACGCGTCCGTTTTTTTGTGATACGAATACCGTTCTAATGATCTTTAGGGTTTTCGCATGCGCTGATCATTTTGCGATGCGAAAAAATAGGTGTTGCCATTTGAAAATTTCGAGTTTCTATACCTATAACCGTAACCGTGAGCGCCACTTGGTTGACGTTCTCAGAATCCTGAGCTCATACATCTGAATAACTATATCTGAAATCTCATCTCGATAGGTTGAACGAAACGGTCGCTAGAGGCCACATATCGTTTTTGTAGACCGTTCGCAGAGCTGTTTTTTGTGCGTGCATAACGCGTCCGTTTTTTTGTGATACGAATACCGTTCTAATGATCTTTAGGGTTTTCGCATGCGCTGATCATTTTGCGATGCGAAAAAATAGGTGTTGCCATTTGAAAATTTCGAGTTTCTATACCTATAACCGTAACCGTGAGCGCCACTTGGTTGACGTTCTCAGAATCCTGAGCTCATACATCTGAATAACTATATCTGAAATCTCATCTCGATAGGTTGAACGAAACGGTCGCTAGAGGCCACATATCGTTTTTGTAGACCGTTCGCAGAGCTGTTTTTTGTGCGTGCATAACGCGTCCGTTTTTTTGTGATACGAATACCGTTCTAATGATCTTTAGGGTTTTCGCATGCGCTGATCATTTTGCGATGCGAAAAAATAGGCGTTGCCATTTGAAAATTTCGAGTTTCTATACCTATAACCGTAACCGTGAGCGCCACTTGGTTGACGTTCTCAGAATCCTGAGCTCATACATCTGAATAACTATATCTGAAATCTCATCTCGATAGGTTGAACGAAACGGTCGCTAGAGGCCACATATCGTTTTTGTAGACCGTTCGCAGAGCTGTTTTTTGTGCGTGCATAACGCGTCCGTTTTTTTGTGATACGAATACCGTTCTAATGATCTTTAGGGTTTTCGCATGCGCTGATCATTTTGCGATGCGAAAAAATAGGTGTTGCCATTTGAAAATTTCGAGTTTCTATACCTATAACCGTAACCGTGAGCGCCACTTGGTTGACGTTCTCAGAATCCTGAGCTCATACATCTGAATAACTATATCTGAAATCTCATCTCGATAGGTTGAACGAAACGGTCGCTAGAGGCCACATATCGTTTTTGTAGACCGTTCGCAGAGCTGTTTTGTGTGTGTGTGCATAATACGTCCGTTTTTTATGATACGTGCACCGTTCCAACGCTTTTTAGGGTTTTCGCATGGACTGAGCATTTTGCGACGAGAAAAAGTGGGCGTTGCCATTTGAAAATTTCGAGTTTCTATACCTATAACCGTAACCGTGAGCGCCACTTGGTTGACGTTCTCAGAATCCTGAGCTCATACATCTGAATAACTATATCTGAAATCTCATCTCGATAGGTTGAACGAAACGGTCGCTAGAGGCCACATATCGTTTTTGTAGACCGTTCGCAGAGCTGTTTTTTGTGCGTGCATAACGCGTCCGTTTTTTTGTGATACGAATACCGTTCTAATGATCTTTAGGGTTTTCGCATGCGCTGATCATTTTGCGATGCGAAAAAATAGGTGTTGCTATTTGAAAATTTCGAGTTTCTATACCTATAACCGTAACCGTGAGCGCCACTTGGTTGACGTTCTCAGAATCCTGAGCTCATACATCTGAATAACTATATCTGAAATCTCATCTCGATAGGTTGAACGAAACGGTCGCTAGAGGCCACATATCGTTTTTGTAGACCGTTCGCAGAGCTGTTTTTTGTGCGTGCATAACGCGTCCGTTTTTTTGTGATACGAATACCGTTCTAATGATCTTTAGGGTTTTCGCATGCGCTGATCATTTTGCGATGCGAAAAAATAGGTGTTGCCATTTGAAAATTTCGAGTTTCTATACCTATAACCGTAACCGTGAGCGCCACTTGGTTGACGTTCTCAGAATCCTGAGCTCATACATCTGAATAACTATATCTGAAATCTCATCTCGATAGGTTGAACGAAACGGTCGCTAGAGGCCACATATCGTTTTTGTAGACCGTTCGCAGAGCTTTTTTGTGTGTGTGTGCATAATACGTCCGTTTTTTATGATACGTGCACCGTTCCAACGCTTTTTAGGGTTTTCGCATGGACTGAGCATTTTGCGACGAGAAAAAGTGGGCGTTGCCATTTGAAAATTTCGAGTTTCTATACCTATAACCGTAACCGTGAGCGCCACTTGGTTGACGTTCTCAGAATCCTGAGCTCATACATCTGAATAACTATATCTGAAATCTCATCTCGATAGGTTGAACGAAACGGTCGCTAGAGGCCACATATCGTTTTTGTAGACCGTTCGCAGAGCTGTTTTTTGTGCGTGCATAACGCGTCCGTTTTTTTGTGATACGAATACCGTTCTAATGATCTTTAGGGTTTTCGCATGCGCTGATCATTTTGCGATGCGAAAAAATAGGTGTTGCCATTTGAAAATTTCGAGTTTCTATACCTATAACCGTAACCGTGAGCGCCACTTGGTTGACGTTCTCAGAATCCTGAGCTCATACATCTGAATAACTATATCTGAAATCTCATCTCGATAGGTTGAACGAAACGGTCGCTAGAGGCCACATATCGTTTTTGTAGACCGTTCGCAGAGCTGTTTTTTGTGCGTGCATAACGCGTCCGTTTTTTTGTGATACGAATACCGTTCTAATGATCTTTAGGGTTTTCGCATGCGCTGATCATTTTGCGATGCGAAAAAATAGGTGTTGCCATTTGAAAATTTCGAGTTTCTATACCTATAACCGTAACCGTGAGCGCCACTTGGTTGACGTTCTCAGAATCCTGAGCTCATACATCTGAATAACTATATCTGAAATCTCATCTCGATAGGTTGAACGAAACGGTCGCTAGAGGCCACATATCGTTTTTGTAGACCGTTCGCAGAGCTTTTTTGTGTGTGTGTGCATAATACGTCCGTTTTTTATGATACGTGCACCGTTCCAACGCTTTTTAGGGTTTTCGCATGGACTGAGCATTTTGCGACGAGAAAAAGTGGGCGTTGCCATTTGAAAATTTCGAGTTTCTATACCTATAACCGTAACCGTGAGCGCCACTTGGTTGACGTTCTCAGAATCCTGAGCTCATACATCTGAATAACTATATCTGAAATCTCATCTCGATAGGTTGAACGAAACGGTCGCTAGAGGCCACATATCGTTTTTGTAGACCGTTCGCAGAGCTTTTTTGTGTGTGTGTGCATAATACGTCCGTTTTTTATGATACGTGCACCGTTCCAACGCTTTTTAGGGTTTTCGCATGGACTGAGCATTTTGCGACGAGAAAAAGTGGGCGTTGCCATTTGAAAATTTCGAGTTTCTATACCTATAACCGTAACCGTGAGCGCCACTTGGTTGACGTTCTCAGAATCCTGAGCTCATACATCTGAATAACTATATCTGAAATCTCATCTCGATAGGTTGAACGAAACGGTCGCTAGAGGCCACATATCGTTTTTGTAGACCGTTCGCAGAGCTGTTTTTTGTGCGTGCATAACGCGTCCGTTTTTTTGTGATACGAATACCGTTCTAATGATCTTTAGGGTTTTCGCATGCGCTGATCATTTTGCGATGCGAAAAAATAGGTGTTGCCATTTGAAAATTTCGAGTTTCTATACCTATAACCGTAACCGTGAGCGCCACTTGGTTGACGTTCTCAGAATCCTGAGCTCATACATCTGAATAACTATATCTGAAATCTCATCTCGATAGGTTGAACGAAACGGTCGCTAGAGGCCACATATCGTTTTTGTAGACCGTTCGCAGAGCTGTTTTTTGTGCGTGCATAACGCGTCCGTTTTTTTGTGATACGAATACCGTTCTAATGATCTTTAGGGTTTTCGCATGCGCTGATCATTTTGCGATGCGAAAAAATAGGTGTTGCCATTTGAAAATTTCGAGTTTCTATACCTATAACCGTAACCGTGAGCGCCACTTGGTTGACGTTCTCAGAATCCTGAGCTCATACATCTGAATAACTATATCTGAAATCTCATCTCGATAGGTTGAACGAAACGGTCGCTAGAGGCCACATATCGTTTTTGTAGACCGTTCGCAGAGCTGTTTTTTGTGCGTGCATAACGCGTCCGTTTTTTTGTGATACGAATACCGTTCTAATGATCTTTAGGGTTTTCGCATGCGCTGATCATTTTGCGATGCGAAAAAATAGGTGTTGCCATTTGAAAATTTCGAGTTTCTATACCTATAACCGTAACCGTGAGCGCCACTTGGTTGACGTTCTCAGAATCCTGAGCTCATACATCTGAATAACTATATCTGAAATCTCATCTCGATAGGTTGAACGAAACGGTCGCTAGAGGCCACATATCGTTTTTGTAGACCGTTCGCAGAGCTGTTTTGTGTGCGTGCATAACGCGTCCGTTTTTTTGTGATACGAATACCGTTCTAATGATCTTTAGGGTTTTCGCATGCGCTGATCATTTTGCGATGCGAAAAAATAGGTGTTGCCATTTGAAAATTTCGAGTTTCTGTACCTATAACCGTAACCGTGAGCGCCACTTGTTTGACGTTCTCAGAATCCTGAGCTCATACATCTGAATAACTATATCTGAAATCTCATCTCGATAGGTTGAACGAAACGGTCGCTAGAGGCCACATATCGTTTTTGTAGACCGTTCGCAGAGCTGTTTTGTGTGCGTGCATAACGCGTCCGTTTTTTTGTGATACGAATACCGTTCTAATGATCTTTAGGGTTTTCGCATGCGCTGATCATTTTGCGATGCGAAAAAATAGGTGTTGCCATTTGAAAATTTCGAGTTTCTATACCTATAACCGTAACCGTGAGCGCCACTTGGTTGACGTTCTCAGAATCCTGAGCTCATACATCTGAATAACTATATCTGAAATCTCATCTCGATAGGTTGAACGAAACGGTCGCTAGAGGCCACATATCGTTTTTGTAGACCGTTCGCAGAGCTGTTTTTTGTGCGTGCATAACGCGTCCGTTTTTTTGTGATACGAATACCGTTCTAATGATCTTTAGGGTTTTCGCATGCGCTGATCATTTTGCGATGCGAAAAAATAGGTGTTGCCATTTGAAAATTTCGAGTTTCTATACCTATAACCGTAACCGTGAGCGCCACTTGGTTGACGTTCTCAGAATCCTGAGCTCATACATCTGAATAACTATATCTGAAATCTCATCTCGATAGGTTGAACGAAACGGTCGCTAGAGGCCACATATCGTTTTTGTAGACCGTTCGCAGAGCTGTTTTTTGTGCGTGCATAACGCGTCCGTTTTTTTGTGATACGAATACCGTTCTAATGATCTTTAGGGTTTTCGCATGCGCTGATCATTTTGCGATGCGAAAAAATAGGTGTTGCCATTTGAAAATTTCGAGTTTCTATACCTATAACCGTAACCGTGAGCGCCACTTGGTTGACGTTCTCAGAATCCTGAGCTCATACATCTGAATAACTATATCTGAAATCTCATCTCGATAGGTTGAACGAAACGGTCGCTAGAGGCCACATATCGTTTTTGTAGACCGTTCGCAGAGCTGTTTTGTGTGCGTGCATAACGCGTCCGTTTTTTTGTGATACGAATACCGTTCTAATGATCTTTAGGGTTTTCGCATGCGCTGATCATTTTGCGATGCGAAAAAATAGGTGTTGCCATTTGAAAATTTCGAGTTTCTGTACCTATAACCGTAACCGTGAGCGCCACTTGGTTGACGTTCTCAGAATCCTGAGCTCATACATCTGAATAACTATATCTGAAATCTCATCTCGATAGATTGAACGAAACGGTCGCTAGAGGCCACATATCGTTTTTGTAGACCGTTCGCAGAGCTGTTTTGTGTGCGTGCATAACGCGTCCGTTTTTTTGTGATACGAATACCGTTCTAATGATCTTTAGGGTTTTCGCATGCGCTGATCATTTTGCGATGCGAAAAAATAGGTGTTGCCATTTGAAAATTTCGAGTTTCTGTACCTATAACCGTAACCGTGAGCGCCACTTGGTTGACGTTCTCAGAATCCTGAGCTCATACATCTGAATAACTATATCTGAAATCTCATCTCGATAGGTTGAACGAAACGGTCGCTAGAGGCCACATATCGTTTTTGTAGACCGTTCGCAGAGCTGTTTTTTGTGCGTGCATAACGCGTCCGTTTTTTTGTGATACGAATACCGTTCTAATGATCTTTAGGGTTTTCGCATGCGCTGATCATTTTGCGATGCGAAAAAATAGGTGTTGCCATTTGAAAATTTCGAGTTTCTGTACCTATAACCGTAACCGTGAGCGCCACTTGGTTGACGTTCTCAGAATCCTGAGCTCATACATCTGAATAACTATATCTGAAATCTCATCTCGATAGGTTGAACGAAACGGTCGCTAGAGGCCACATATCGTTTTTGTAGACCGTTCGCAGAGCTGTTTTTTGTGCGTGCATAACGCGTCCGTTTTTTTGTGATACGAATACCGTTCTAATGATCTTTAGGGTTTTCGCATGCGCTGATCATTTTGCGATGCGAAAAAATAGGTGTTGCCATTTGAAAATTTCGAGTTTCTATACCTATAACCGTAACCGTGAGCGCCACTTGGTTGACGTTCTCAGAATCCTGAGCTCATACATCTGAATAACTATATCTGAAATCTCATCTCGATAGGTTGAACGAAACGGTCGCTAGAGGCCACATATCGTTTTTGTAGACCGTTCGCAGAGCTGTTTTTTGTGCGTGCATAACGCGTCCGTTTTTTTGTGATACGAATACCGTTCTAATGATCTTTAGGGTTTTCGCATGCGCTGATCATTTTGCGATGCGAAAAAATAGGTGTTGCCATTTGAAAATTTCGAGTTTCTATACCTATAACCGTAACCGTGAGCGCCACTTGGTTGACGTTCTCAGAATCCTGAGCTCATACATCTGAATAACTATATCTGAAATCTCATCTCGATAGGTTGAACGAAACGGTCGCTAGAGGCCACATATCGTTTTTGTAGACCGTTCGCAGAGCTGTTTTTTGTGCGTGCATAACGCGTCCGTTTTTTTGTGATACGAATACCGTTCTAATGATCTTTAGGGTTTTCGCATGCGCTGATCATTTTGCGATGCGAAAAAATAGGTGTTGCCATTTGAAAATTTCGAGTTTCTATACCTATAACCGTAACCGTGAGCGCCACTTGGTTGACGTTCTCAGAATCCTGAGCTCATACATCTGAATAACTATATCTGAAATCTCATCTCGATAGGTTGAACGAAACGGTCGCTAGAGGCCACATATCGTTTTTGTAGACCGTTCGCAGAGCTGTTTTGTGTGCGTGCATAACGCGTCCGTTTTTTTGTGATACGAATACCGTTCTAATGATCTTTAGGGTTTTCGCATGCGCTGATCATTTTGCGATGCGAAAAAATAGGTGTTGCCATTTGAAAATTTCGAGTTTCTGTACCTATAACCGTAACCGTGAGCGCCACTTGTTTGACGTTCTCAGAATCCTGAGCTCATACATCTGAATAACTATATCTGAAATCTCATCTCGATAGGTTGAACGAAACGGTCGCTAGAGGCCACATATCGTTTTTGTAGACCGTTCGCAGAGCTGTTTTGTGTGCGTGCATAACGCGTCCGTTTTTTTGTGATACGAATACCGTTCTAATGATCTTTAGGGTTTTCGCATGCGCTGATCATTTTGCGATGCGAAAAAATAGGTGTTGCCATTTGAAAATTTCGAGTTTCTATACCTATAACCGTAACCGTGAGCGCCACTTGGTTGACGTTCTCAGAATCCTGAGCTCATACATCTGAATAACTATATCTGAAATCTCATCTCGATAGGTTGAACGAAACGGTCGCTAGAGGCCACATATCGTTTTTGTAGACCGTTCGCAGAGCTGTTTTTTGTGCGTGCATAACGCGTCCGTTTTTTTGTGATACGAATACCGTTCTAATGATCTTTAGGGTTTTCGCATGCGCTGATCATTTTGCGATGCGAAAAAATAGGTGTTGCCATTTGAAAATTTCGAGTTTCTATACCTATAACCGTAACCGTGAGCGCCACTTGGTTGACGTTCTCAGAATCCTGAGCTCATACATCTGAATAACTATATCTGAAATCTCATCTCGATAGGTTGAACGAAACGGTCGCTAGAGGCCACATATCGTTTTTGTAGACCGTTCGCAGAGCTGTTTTTGTGCGTGCATAACGCGTCCGTTTTTTTGTGATACGAATACCGTTCTAATGATCTTTAGGGTTTTCGCATGCGCTGATCATTTTGCGATGCGAAAAAATAGGTGTTGCCATTTGAAAATTTCGAGTTTCTATACCTATAACCGTAACCGTGAGCGCCACTTGGTTGACGTTCTCAGAATCCTGAGCTCATACATCTGAATAACTATATCTGAAATCTCATCTCGATAGGTTGAACGAAACGGTCGCTAGAGGCCACATATCGTTTTTGTAGACCGTTCGCAGAGCTGTTTTGTGTGCGTGCATAACGCGTCCGTTTTTTTGTGATACGAATACCGTTCTAATGATCTTTAGGGTTTTCGCATGCGCTGATCATTTTGCGATGCGAAAAAATAGGTGTTGCCATTTGAAAATTTCGAGTTTCTGTACCTATAACCGTAACCGTGAGCGCCACTTGGTTGACGTTCTCAGAATCCTGAGCTCATACATCTGAATAACTATATCTGAAATCTCATCTCGATAGATTGAACGAAACGGTCGCTAGAGGCCACATATCGTTTTTGTAGACCGTTCGCAGAGCTGTTTTGTGTGCGTGCATAACGCGTCCGTTTTTTTGTGATACGAATACCGTTCTAATGATCTTTAGGGTTTTCGCATGCGCTGATCATTTTGCGATGCGAAAAAATAGGTGTTGCCATTTGAAAATTTCGAGTTTCTGTACCTATAACCGTAACCGTGAGCGCCACTTGGTTGACGTTCTCAGAATCCTGAGCTCATACATCTGAATAACTATATCTGAAATCTCATCTCGATAGGTTGAACGAAACGGTCGCTAGAGGCCACATATCGTTTTTGTAGACCGTTCGCAGAGCTGTTTTTTGTGCGTGCATAACGCGTCCGTTTTTTTGTGATACGAATACCGTTCTAATGATCTTTAGGGTTTTCGCATGCGCTGATCATTTTGCGATGCGAAAAAATAGGTGTTGCCATTTGAAAATTTCGAGTTTCTATACCTATAACCGTAACCGTGAGCGCCACTTGGTTGACGTTCTCAGAATCCTGAGCTCATACATCTGAATAACTATATCTGAAATCTCATCTCGATAGGTTGAACGAAACGGTCGCTAGAGGCCACATATCGTTTTTGTAGACCGTTCGCAGAGCTGTTTTTTGTGCGTGCATAACGCGTCCGTTTTTTTGTGATACGAATACCGTTCTAATGATCTTTAGGGTTTTCGCATGCGCTGATCATTTTGCGATGCGAAAAAATAGGTGTTGCCATTTGAAAATTTCGAGTTTCTATACCTATAACCGTAACCGTGAGCGCCACTTGGTTGACGTTCTCAGAATCCTGAGCTCATACATCTGAATAACTATATCTGAAATCTCATCTCGATAGGTTGAACGAAACGGTCGCTAGAGGCCACATATCGTTTTTGTAGACCGTTCGCAGAGCTGTTTTTTGTGCGTGCATAACGCGTCCGTTTTTTTGTGATACGAATACCGTTCTAATGATCTTTAGGGTTTTCGCATGCGCTGATCATTTTGCGATGCGAAAAAATAGGTGTTGCCATTTGAAAATTTCGAGTTTCTGTACCTATAACCGTAACCGTGAGCGCCACTTGGTTGACGTTCTCAGAATCCTGAGCTCATACATCTGAATAACTATATCTGAAATCTCATCTCGATAGGTTGAACGAAACGGTCGCTAGAGGCCACATATCGTTTTTGTAGACCGTTCGCAGAGCTGTTTTGTGTGCGTGCATAACGCGTCCGTTTTTTTGTGATACGAATACCGTTCTAATGATCTTTAGGGTTTTCGCATGCGCTGATCATTTTGCGATGCGAAAAAATAGGTGTTGCCATTTGAAAATTTCGAGTTTCTATACCTATAACCGTAACCGTGAGCGCCACTTGGTTGACGTTCTCAGAATCCTGAGCTCATACATCTGAATAACTATATCTGAAATCTCATCTCGATAGGTTGAACGAAACGGTCGCTAGAGGCCACATATCGTTTTTGTAGACCGTTCGCAGAGCTGTTTTTTGTGCGTGCATAACGCGTCCGTTTTTTTGTGATACGAATACCGTTCTAATGATCTTTAGGGTTTTCGCATGCGCTGATCATTTTGCGATGCGAAAAAATAGGTGTTGCCATTTGAAAATTTCGAGTTTCTATACCTATAACCGTAACCGTGAGCGCCACTTGGTTGACGTTCTCAGAATCCTGAGCTCATACATCTGAATAACTATATCTGAAATCTCATCTCGATAGGTTGAACGAAACGGTCGCTAGAGGCCACATATCGTTTTTGTAGACCGTTCGCAGAGCTGTTTTGTGTGCGTGCATAACGCGTCCGTTTTTTTGTGATACGAATACCGTTCTAATGATCTTTAGGGTTTTCGCATGCGCTGATCATTTTGCGATGCGAAAAAATAGGTGTTGCCATTTGAAAATTTCGAGTTTCTGTACCTATAACCGTAACCGTGAGCGCCACTTGGTTGACGTTCTCAGAATCCTGAGCTCATACATCTGAATAACTATATCTGAAATCTCATCTCGATAGGTTGAACGAAACGGTCGCTAGAGGCCACATATCGTTTTTGTAGACCGTTCGCAGAGCTGTTTTGTGTGCGTGCATAACGCGTCCGTTTTTTTGTGATACGAATACCGTTCTAATGATCTTTAGGGTTTTCGCATGCGCTGATCATTTTGCGATGCGAAAAAATAGGTGTTGCCATTTGAAAATTTCGAGTTTCTGTACCTATAACCGTAACCGTGAGCGCCACTTGGTTGACGTTCTCAGAATCCTGAGCTCATACATCTGAATAACTATATCTGAAATCTCATCTCGATAGGTTGAACGAAACGGTCGCTAGAGGCCACATATCGTTTTTGTAGACCGTTCGCAGAGCTGTTTTTTGTGCGTGCATAACGCGTCCGTTTTTTTGTGATACGAATACCGTTCTAATGATCTTTAGGGTTTTCGCATGCGCTGATCATTTTGCGATGCGAAAAAATAGGTGTTGCCATTTGAAAATTTCGAGTTTCTATACCTATAACCGTAACCGTGAGCGCCACTTGGTTGACGTTCTCAGAATCCTGAGCTCATACATCTGAATAACTATATCTGAAATCTCATCTCGATAGGTTGAACGAAACGGTCGCTAGAGGCCACATATCGTTTTTGTAGACCGTTCGCAGAGCTGTTTTTTGTGCGTGCATAACGCGTCCGTTTTTTTGTGATACGAATACCGTTCTAATGATCTTTAGGGTTTTCGCATGCGCTGATCATTTTGCGATGCGAAAAAATAGGTGTTGCCATTTGAAAATTTCGAGTTTCTATACCTATAACCGTAACCGTGAGCGCCACTTGGTTGACGTTCTCAGAATCCTGAGCTCATACATCTGAATAACTATATCTGAAATCTCATCTCGATAGGTTGAACGAAACGGTCGCTAGAGGCCACATATCGTTTTTGTAGACCGTTCGCAGAGCTGTTTTGTGTGCGTGCATAACGCGTCCGTTTTTTTGTGATACGAATACCGTTCTAATGATCTTTAGGGTTTTCGCATGCGCTGATCATTTTGCGATGCGAAAAAATAGGTGTTGCCATTTGAAAATTTCGAGTTTCTATACCTATAACCGTAACCGTGAGCGCCACTTGGTTGACGTTCTCAGAATCCTGAGCTCATACATCTGAATAACTATATCTGAAATCTCATCTCGATAGGTTGAACGAAACGGTCGCTAGAGGCCACATATCGTTTTTGTAGACCGTTCGCAGAGCTGTTTTGTGTGCGTGCATAACGCGTCCGTTTTTTTGTGATACGAATACCGTTCTAATGATCTTTAGGGTTTTCGCATGCGCTGATCATTTTGCGATGCGAAAAAATAGGTGTTGCCATTTGAAAATTTCGAGTTTCTGTACCTATAACCGTAACCGTGAGCGCCACTTGGTTGACGTTCTCAGAATCCTGAGCTCATACTTCTGAACAACTATATCTGAAATTTCATCTCGATCGGTTGAACGGAACGGCCGCTAGAGGTCCATATGTCGGCAAAGTTTTTTTATGACCACCCGGTATACTATACTATACATATATATATATATATATATATATATATATATATATATATATATATATATATATATATATATATATATATATATATATATATATATATATATACATATATATATATATATATATACATATATATATATATATATATATACATATATATATATATATACATATATATATATATATATATATATATATACATATATATATATACATATATATATTGTGATGGCGGCGGACTCTCTACTTAATCCCCGGTATATCATATATAAAATATGGTGAAGTTTCTTTTCAGTTTTCAATGTTTACCAGAGGCGATTCCAGGAAATCAATCAAGAGGCGTGCCAGCTCTCTAGTAAACCGATGACAACCAGGACCGGATGTGCAAATGGTTTTCTGGACAAGTGGTTCCGGAGGTATGCAGGGGAAGGAACCGGTTTGGACTGGTGTTCGGCCTGTGCAGGAGAGAGCAGCTGGTGTCGAGACAGGGGCAGACGGAGAGAGACAGTGGTCCGGTGTGGACGGTTCTCGATTTTGTCTCGGACCAGCGTTTTGCGTGTGCGGAGAAGCCACGTGGAGGTGATTGTGATTTGTTTGGCGGAGCGCCTTACAGGTGTGAATTAATTGATTTGGCTGGAGGCCACGAATGCACTGGAGGTGCAAAACTCATAGGGATGGGAGCTTACTCTAACTGGTGGGAGCTTAATGAAATTTTCAGGAGGCTGTTTATACCTCTTTCAATACTAATAGTCTCAGACGAAGATTCACCTTCTAGCTTACGTTTCTCGGTGTGATAACGTGCAAAATCTACTAATGTCACTTTTGCCTGAATGATAGTGGACACTTCGCCGAAGATTTATGTGTTTCGGGGTCCAGGAAGCCGCAACCAGGATGTGGAAGGTGGGAAAAAAGAGTCCCTATTTTTGTGTGTCAGTGGAGAAAAGTGAAATCGGACCCGGACGAGTAAAGATGCCCCCGGGTCAAGCTAATAGGACAGTGTTGTGCTAAAGCGTTTAAGGGGAAACTATTATGTTATGTATAACAAAGAAAAGGATGAATTTTATGACTATATTCCATCCTATCTTATCAATCTTTCTTAAAAAAAAAAAAAGAAAGAAAGAACTTCGTGCCTTTTGAGGGTTTAAGTGGCTTTTTTGGAAAAATGAAAGAAAAGCGAAGAGTGTAAACTGATTCTTAAAACCGGTGGATTGATTCTTTAAAGCGAAAATTTTAACATGGAAATAATATATTTGTTTTTGTTTTCGCGATATTGATTCTTATAAACGGTTGATTCTTATAACCACTGATCACTATAAGCGATGGTTACTGTATATATATATATATATATATATATATATATATATATATATGTATATATATTTATATATATAATATATATATATACATATATATATATATATTTATATATATAATATATATATATATACATATATATATATATATATATATATATATATATATATATATATATATATATATATATATATATAACCCTAAGAGCCGACGTTCTTCCCCCCCCCCCCCCCCGAAGTCTCTGGACTGGACCCACCATTGCCACTGATCTACAGGGCATCCCACTTTTCTGAACAGAGATACAAATTCCCCCCTTGTCGAGAACTCCGGATTTAGAATTTTATCATGACATTCTTGCTTGTGTAAAAGAGGCAATTGCTCGAACGCTCCCGTATGGATTGAACAATTTCATTTCTCGGCGTTACGGAGTTCTTGCGTCCGCTTTATTCACTTTGTAAACCTGCCCCCCACCCACCCCTCGTAGTGTCCAATGCGGTCTGGGAGGAAGACGTCCATTAGGCGGGCCAGTCAGGGATAAAGGAAATGCGTTTTCATCTTTCGGGCGTCTCTCTCTCTCTCCTTTGTTCAGGAAATCACGCGGTGGAACAGCGAGGAATTGACGGCCCGACATCGCTTGTGCGGAGGCATCCAAAAATGTGACGTCACTTCGCCGAGTGCATTGGTTTGCGCCTAGCCGAGCCGCACAAAAAGCGGGATAACCCGTAAGTCTGGATGAGACGGCATTTTGTCTCTTCGGCTCGGACAGTGTTGTCGAAGCATATATTACGCCACTCGTCACTGTTGACGAATTTCCATATGTGTTAGGCTCCGTGCACGCGATACGGATTCGGTTTTATGATCGTCTCTGTTTTGTCGTTCCGTTTACAGTAAACAATGTACAGTCGAACCTCCATGTAGAAGTGAAATGGTATAATTCCCCACGGTGTGTAGCCAATAACGAATCTACACTTATATATAAAGAGAGAGCGATTTTGTACGTGGAGGGTAATCTTCAGAACCACTGTACCTATTTGAAAAATTCTTTCACTGTTTGAAAGGTACATTATTCCAGATGGACATAGGCTATATATTATGTATATCTGATCAGTAGAAATAAAGTTAGGGGATTAATCCTAACAATGTCCATTGTTTCCGCTACTGCCTTCTACCGCTTTTTGTTTCGAAGATTTCAACGATCCTTATCGTGGTGCTATCGCGGTGGGCTTCTGTTCTGACGCTAGCGGTTCGAACCTAGCCGTTCTCCGGCACTCCTTTTTCTTTTAAAAAATTTATTTTAATTATTAACTAACGTAATATTAATTTAAGGTATTATTTAGGTTATTATTAAGGTAAAAAAGATTTACAATTTATTGGCTATCAACTGGAAATTTATTAGTATAATATTTGTTCAACCCGGACAAAGTCGGGACGGGCCGCTAGTGTATTATAAAGGATGCAGAGGCAGGGGTAAATACAGGCTTGTAAACCGATAAAAAATAGAAGAATAGCTGTCGGTGTGGCCAGTTATAGCGATCTAAAGTCTAAATTTTACAAGATGGATGGTCGTTATTTTATAGTTATTTTTAAGGTAATTGAAACCCTACACTCCATATATCGAAGTAGCAAATTGCCGGAAAAAAATTCGATATATAGAAATTTCGATATATAGAATTGAGCTTAGTTTTATCATAATTCTCCTAAAAAAAAAAAATTAAAGTTAATTTCCGTATACGAAACTCCATTTCTAATTTATATGCGAATCCCATTAAATGAAAGTTAATAACTAAAAAATGAATTATTATGAAGGATTTATTGAGTACTGCATACCTTTAAAAAAACAATAATGCAGACAGTGGTTACAATGATCACAGTTACATTCTCTAAAAAAAAACTACAAATATCTTGCTGAACAGCCAGTTTTGCGGAAAGTTGAAAGAAATGTTCGTATTTATTCAGTCCACTAAAAACTTTATCAGGGACATTTTCCGCGAATTGAAGTCCACGACGTATTGTTTCAAATGCCAAAAATTGGGAGATTTTATTCTAAAGTGGAATAAAATCTCCCAAATTGTCTTGAAAAAAATTTCGATGTATAGAGATTTTTTCGGTATATAGAAACAATTTTTGTATGTAATGAACATGGAGATTTGCTAAGAGTTCGATATATAGAAAATTTCGATATGTGGAAGTTCGATATATGGCGGTTCGACTGTATTTTGTTTTGTACGTTCACACGTTGCGGTCGAAAACCGCAAACGAGAAAACAACCGAATCGGTAGCAGATGTCGTTCTATTTTGTCTACCGAAACCGGATACACGGAACCGACACCAGGCCGTTTCGGTTGCCACTGGTGTATAGAATTGAGAGGGGGAGTACAGACGATTCGGTTATTTTGAAGGAAACGTACACCAGTGCCGATCTAGCTACTGAACTGATTCTTTAAAGTGATTATTTTAGTTGTTTTTTTACAATTTTTTGCAGTTTTTTTTTTTACACAATGAAGAAAATCGACACAGAAATTTCAATTTCTTTGGTTGAAGAAAGACCGACCTTTTGGGACAAAACATGTTTTACTTTAAATAACGCTTTAAACGACGTTTAAATCATGTTTATATCTTAACTAGAAGGTAACCCGTCATTTTGACGTCATAAAACTAATAATGATGTCATAATGGAAAAGTATATGAAAGTTAAAAAATATCCCGAATTATCTGACAATATTGCATTTAATCCACACCTTGTAAAAGCAAACCCTTTCATTATTTTTTATTTATTTAGTTTTTCATGCGATTGGAGTAGTAGACTGCCATCCAATTTTTTTCAGCTCACTACGCGATATGAATACTTGAGCTACTTGATTCATTCACATTCAAGTTTGTTTACTTTTAGAATTCATCGCAAAAGTAAACAGATTTTTAAAAACTGTTAAATATACAGCTAAAAGCACCCAATTTTTTTAGTTCTGAATGTTTTATAGAAAAATAGGCTGAACAAACGTGATTTGATGGAGAAGCTATTAGTTTTTAGGTAAGAAAAAATTCTGATCCACATCTGAAATTGAAATTAAGCCTAACCGGCTGTTTGTTTACTGAGGGCTTCAATTGAAAGATGAGTACAGCCCGGAAGTGTTATACAGAGACAACGGCTATTATATATATAATTAGAACAGGAGATATTATTATTATTGTTATTATTATTATTATTTTTTTTTGCACCATTCTAATAGCAGTCAATCTTTGTTTAAACCTGTAAATACGTTTTCAGCATGATGGGTTTTTTCACCATTTCTCATCTTTAAATTGTTGTAAGTCAAGAACCGTTAAAGATAAATGGTTCAAACTTGGAACATGTCTTTTATTTTACTTTAATTTTGATTCAACAAATTTGAAAAATATATTTACTTTTGAAAATATGATTTTTTTTTTAAAAAAATCTCTAAATATTTAAAATTTTTTTAAAAATTAATATTTTACAAAACGCTGAATCGAAATTAAAACATAAATTTCTGTTTAATTAAATGAAAAAAAATTTGAAATTCGACAGATAGTATTTCGAGTTATAACGATTTTAAATTACCCCCCAATTTTTTAATTTAAAATTTTAAAATTTTTTAAAAACTTTATGAGAAGTTTTATGGTGTGATTTTGTTTGCAAATTATACGGTTAACCATTACAAAAAATTCAAAGTTTTTAACTCAATAAATGTATGAATCGTCATTCGGAAGTAGTTGAAAAATTTCGATTAATCTCTTCTTAATCTATATTTATAAAACAGTTCCGTAACTGACTCACTGACATACAACGCACAGACCAAACCGCTGGACCTAAAGGGCTGAAATTTTGTATGGCAATTCTTCTTATGGTGTAGGGGTGCACTAAGAAAGATTTTTGAAAAATTCTTCTTAGATTTCTTTAAATTAAATTTTTAAGCTTTTTTTGTAACTTTTTTTAAGTTTGCATTTAAAATAATAATTTGAGGGTTATAAAATTTATATCACGAGAAAGATCATAAAAATTCCTTTAAAATGAAATTTTTTCGAACCTTTACCTCGAATTTCTGAGTTTTTGGTGAATTTTTAAAGATTAATTTTTAGAATTTAATTTATTAAATGCTTGTCACGTGATTTCTTTTTCTGGTACCTTAAATAAATTTATCGTCACGTGCATAACATCTAAAGAGACAAACAAAAAATTCTTTTTTTTCTTTCTAATGCAGCAGACGATTGGATATTATCCAAAAAATAAATAAATATCCCTTACGATTCTTTATAAATATATATATATATATATTACATCAATTGTATACATTGATCGTCGCATTTATTATAAATATATATATTTATTTTTTTTGGCATTAATTGCATACATCGACCGTTGTATTTAATTTGAATGTATTCCGTAGCGAAGCACGGGTTTTTAGCTAGTTCAATCATAAGGGTTTGAAAAGCTTCCAGACAATATCTGTCCCTCAAAATAGGATGCACCCAATACGTTCTATAAATTTTTTTAATGTTGCTTCGACGACGACGATACCAGTACATTACAAGAAAGGTATTTACGTCCATCCTGCAAAGTGAACTACACTGCAAAGGTGTTCTGTGCGGACGGGAAAACCGTATGCGGTGAAAGGAAAACCGAATAGTGCGAACACAGCTTTCGGCTGACACCGGAACGATTTTAAAACCGAAACCGTATCGTGTGTACGAGGCCTTTGGGGCAATGGCGCAACCAGAATGATCGTCGAGAGACTGGGGGGTAGGGGAGGCGAGAGAAATCCACTTCTGAAGGAGAAATTTCTGTTTCTTTAAAGTGCTTGAATAGAGGTGGATAAAAATAGATTGGAATTTCTTTTTCCTATCGATTTTTATCGATTATTCCGGGACAGGTAGAGTTTGATCCTACACAGGGGCCGATTATGGACGCTGGGGGCCCCAAGGCAGATGCTATTTGCCCCCCCCCCCCCCCGTTTACAAACTTTAAAAAAATAAGAACTATCCATAGACGCAGTGGCACACCCAGGGGGGGCCCAGGGGGCCCTGCCCCCCCCAAAGAAGTAGAAATATTGATTTTGCATTATAAATATTTTTATTCGTTCATCTCGGCCCCCGTCATGCATTATAAATATTTTTATCCATTCATCTCGGCCCCCCCTCATACATTATAAATATTTTTATCCATTCATATCGGCCCCCTCCCCCAAGAAAAAATCCTGGGTGCGCCACTGCATAGACGATACTACAGTGGAGTCCCGATAATCCGAACTTCGGTAATCCGAAAGTCCGCTTAATCCGAAACCAGAATTCAAAAAGAACAAGAAAATTCAAAGTTAGACAATGTACTGAACTAATTATTACGAAACTATAGTGGTTTGAAAAGACCTGTTAAATTTTGATGTCTAAGAGAAGAATACTACTCCCTCGAAGCCACATTACGCCGACGCGTCAGAAAAATGGCGTCCGCTCTGGTCGCGGCGGAGTGTTACTCTACGCAGCGTAACCCTACATCAAATGCAGCCGCGTCGTCTGAGTGGGATACCCTCTGCTCGCTGTCACCGTCTGTTTCACCTTCACTCTCGTCTGAAACGCTGACAGGTTCTTTCAAAACCCTTTCAACAATCTGATGATCGTCTAAAATCCAACTGTCCAGCACTGTGACTGTACTCTACTGTACTGCACTCTACCAGCACTCTACTGTACTGTACTAGGCTACTTTCCGCTCTCTTATCGCCCATTTCGTCTCGAGATTTGGCTATGTTTAGACAGACCTCATAAAATAAACTTTGTAATCATACGCAATATGTAATACAGAGACTGTTCACACATTTTTTAGACGATGTATATTGTATTCACAAAACTAAATTACATAAAATTCTTGTGTTTTAAATGTTCTATTTGACATCCCTTATTCTGAACTATCTTTCGACACCGCAATTTCCATGATGATAATGCCTTTTGAAGTGTCAGAAGAGGTATTCTATCCCATTCCTCCTCAACACCTTTCCAGAGTCCTGTAAGGGTTTTGGGACGACGTTTGGATAATGCAGATTTTAAAAGTCCGAAAGCACAAAAATCCATAGGTGATACATCGGGAGATTTAGTAGGGATATCAGTGAAGGGTATGGCCTTGATACCAGTTTTTTGTTCCATTTCTTTTAGGAAATTTACAGTGGATTTTGATGTGTGACTGCTAGCTTTGTCCTGATGGAGTCTCACAGATTGATGGCACTGTGGGTAAATCGATGGTATTTCATTCAGAAAAATTGGCGATAAAATATGTTCCTGATAGTATTTGGAGTTAATCTTGACATTTTTTTCCACTCTCTTTATTTTTAACTTGCCATTATAAGAAAAACCAGCAACAATCATGAATCCCTTAGAAAAACTTTCTGTCGATTCTTTGAACCATGTACTTAAATTTTCCCCCCCTTTTATGACAATAAATGGATCTTTTTTTGTTGCAATCATTTAAATACACCCATTATTCATCTATTGTGACAATTGTTTTCCATTTTTCTTTGGATAAGTGTTTCTCATATAGAATTCTGCAGCGTGTCCTGCGTTCAGCGATATGATTTGGAAGAAGACGATGCACATTGTGTTTTTTCACTTTCTTAAGATTTAAATCAACGTTTATCATTTTGTTTACAGTGGACACCGAGCATTTTAATGATTTTTCAACTGTCCTTTGACTAAGGGGATTTTCTTTTAACATTAAACAACGTACCTTTGCAATAGTCGAAGATGTCCGTTTTTTCCTTGGATACTTGTTTGGAATTTTTGTCCCACTTGAGGCTCCAATTTGACGTTTTTTTCTTTTCTTGTTGGCGATATTACCTATCGACGCTTTAGATATCACAAAACCATGACTCTCACATCGTTTTTTGGATAACGGAGTGTGCATATTTCTCTTCGGAAAGAGCGTAAATGTAGCCTTCGAACCACTGCTTTGTTAAAAACGCCATTTTGAATAAAAACAAAACTTTCAAGCCGCAGAGGGTAATTTTGACTTTTAAAAACATAGTACAATTGCAATTATTTCTTTTGCAGCAAACGATTTTTTATTACCGCTTACCAAAATCGTCTAAAAAATGTTCGAACAGCCTCTGTACTCATGCAATCACACGTTATTATGTAATTTAACTTTATTTTTAGAAAGATTTCGCTTAATCCGAAAAATTCGTAAATCCGAAAAGGGTCTGGTCCCAAACGGATTATCGTGATTATCGTGACTCCACTGTATTAGAAGTATACTAGGTGCACACACCAAGAATGTGAGGAAAAGGAGTTGAAATTCAGGGTTAAAAAAAAGTTTGATTTAAATTTTGATTCCAATAACGATTTAAACCAAACAACCCTGCCTGCGAGTCCTGTATTTGCTATTACAGCGTATGGCTGATAAGATGAAGCATCCATAAACATGTTTCACATCAAATAGAAAACTCCTTTCACCTTCCGCTGTACGTCTGATACAACCTCATAGTTCAACATTTTTCTGAAAACAGAAAGCAAAATTAAAAACTTTCACTTATCTGGCACCCTATATATTTTTGTGTTGAGAAACATCGTTAAAGAGATTTTGCACGTTAAATAGGTTAACCCTTTACTTACCAGTACCCTCTAAAGTTGAAATTATGACCTAAAATTTTGTAGGCACTCTGTTTAGGCTTAAAGGAGTACACAGTTAAAATTTCATAAAGATTGCACTTCCGGTTTCGATTTTGTGGGTGTTCCATGACCTGGAACACTGGGAAACTAGCACTTTGAAAAGTGCGGCTAAGCGAGTATTGCGGTGAAGCGAACAAAAGAAAAAACGCACGCACACAAATAAAAATACAACAAAAAACTTGATTATATATGATTTTAAGCAAATATTTACAGTTCCTATATACATAAGCAGTTCCTATTTTTACAAAAGCAGTTCCTATATACAAAAAACACACAAATAAAAACACAATAAAAAAAGTTGATTATATATGATTTTAAATATATATTTACAGTTCCTATATGCAAAAGCAGTTCCTACACTTAAAAATATTCACTAACCTATTTTTTTGCTCCGCGATATTTGTGGAAGCACGTCAGTCCCTTCTGAAAAAGTCAAAAACCAACATTGCAGATTTTGCAACATTGCAGGTCCTGGAGTTTACTGTTCGTAAACTCGAGGATGCCAGGATGCTGCCCAGGCAATCGACGAACACCGAGGAGCCCGGAGGACTAGTAATGAACAGGATTTTCGACATAGGGCTATTGTTCGAGGTATGCGGTAGAAGTTGAACCGGTTTGGAATGGCTAAGCTGGACAGAGAAATCTCCAGAGAGAAACACGTGTTCTACTGCGCAAACTGCTCTAGTTTCCCAGTGTTCCATATCATGGAACACCTTTTGAAAATCTTTCGTTATTGCTATGGTTTCGGTATAAAAAATTTAAAATAATATAGAATAAATAGTTTAGAGTATAACCAATACAATAACATAGAAATTTTTTTCCTTGAATTTTTTTTTTTATTTAAAAATGATTTTTAAATTATGGCTCTGAAATATGGCTCTTTTTTATAACGCCACTGGAACGAGGATATGTATGGGCTTGTGACACGCTGCCATGTATTATCAAAACGAGTAGATCAAAGTAAAAAATGAAGCTAATTGCTTAGTTTTTCGCAGAATTTAGACGGTTTTAGAAGCGACTAAATTTTGGTGTTCCACTATATGGAACACCGGGGAGCAAAGGGTTAAACTGTCCTGCTTTAGACTCTAACCTTACGGGGCCCATTTTTGCGATTCCCTCTTTAGAACGAGAAATTACATACCCCCTTTGTAAGAACGGCCACTAAGGGGGGTTATATATATATATATATAACAGTTCCGTAATTGATTGACTCACTAACATACAAAGAACAGACCAAACGAAGAGAGAGAAAGATTTTTGAAACATTTTTGAAGATAAAGAGAAAGATTTTTGAGAAAGATTTTTCTTGAGAAATATTCTTCTTAGATTTTTTAAAATTAAATTTTTAAGCTGTTTTAGTAACTTTTTTTAAGTTTGCATTTAAAATAATAATTTGAGGGTTATAAAATTTATACCATGAGAAAGATCATAAAAATTCCTTTAAAACGAGATCTTTTTCGAATCTTTACCTCCATTTTCTGATTTTTGGGGAGTTTTTAAAGATTAATTTTTAGAATTTAATTTATTAAATGCCGATCACGTGATTCCTTTTTCTGGTACTTTAAATAAATTTATCGTCACTTGCATAACAACTAAATAGAAAATTTTTTTTTCCTTGCTAATGCGGCAGACGATTGGACATTATCATAAAAAATATTAAAATACAATAAAAGATATTATGTTTCTCAAAATGTACTATATTAACTGTACTATATTCTTTAGTATGTCCTGTTTCATTTAATTTGAATATTTTCTTCTACATTATTTTGTCTATAAAAGTATCCTTTACCCTTTTTTTTATAAATATATATATATATTTTTTTTACATCAA
>OU015503.1:112455616-112458116 GCA_907164885.2 Dolomedes plantarius
CTAACCCGAAAGGGACTTTCAAAAATTCGTATTGTCCGCTTTCTGTAACAAACGACGTGTATTTTTGGCTATTTTCATCGATGTCAACGTGAAAAAAGGCATTTTTAAGATCAAGAGTAGTAAAAACCTTACCCTTCTCTAATTTATCTATAACCTCTTCTAAATTTGGCAGAGGATATTTATCTTTAATCATTTTTTTGTTTAATTGACGGTAGTCAACACATAGGCGCATTGTTCCATCTTTCTTTCTACAAATTACAACTGGTGATGAATAATTTGATACGCTTTCTTTTATAATACCTTGTTTCAACCACTCGTTGATTTGGCTTTCAACTTCTCTTTTTTCTATCAGCGGTAGACGTCTATTACGAATCGAAATTGGTTCCTCGTCCGTTAAAATTATTTTCATTTTTAAATTTGTTGTCTCTGTTTTAATCGGGTTGTAATCGGAAATTAACTTATTTAATTCATCTTTTATCTCCGCGTTCGAAATATGACTCAAATCGTAATTACAGTCCTCGGTTAGCGATAAATTAACTAAAAAAGATTCAAAACATTTTTCGCTTCCGTTTTCTAAACAACTGTGGTTATCGCTTAATCCCGTTTGTTTTTCTCGATTATTCGTTTCAGGGCAAAGCAAAATCTCACGCTCAGAAGTATGAATCACTGAATCATCATTTTGTTCAACAGACATCGGATGTTTATGGATTGTTTCTTTCAATGCATGTAAAACTTTAGGAGGAATAATAAATGGTACATGTAATTTATCTGTGACAGCACAATTTACATTGGAAGGTTGCTTTGAATCTTCCAGCCACACAGAAATAGTCGCGGAATCAGCAATTATTTTTTCTCCAAACGCTGAAGTTAGTTCGATTTTCCCGTCACACTTGATTGAGACGTTTGGGATGTAATTCGGATTTAAAACACAAATTTCACTTCCTGAATCAATTAATGCTTTAATTATATTTCCATATACGTTAATATTCACACGTTCAAGAGGCTGTGAAGAGGGGATTTTGACTTTAGCTACCAATTTATTTTCAGTTTTTTCACTTTGTTTCGAGGGAATAGATTGTCTTTCGGTTTGGTTTTTAATTCTATTAGTGCAATATTTTGCAAGATGGTTAAAACTTCCACACGTGTAGCATTCTTTGGACGGATATCTATATTTAAATGAATTGTTTCTCATATGGGGTGGAGTGTACTTAGCCTCTTTGGGAAATTTCTGAAATTTATTAGTGTTTTCCTGTGTCTGAAAATTTACTTCACTAAAAGATCTACCTCTATTTACAAAGTATATGTCAATTTCCTTTCCTAAAGATTGCGGATCTACGTATTTTTCACCGAACTTTATATTGATGTATGATGACACTTCTTTTTCCAAAGTTTGAAAAAGCTTATCGGATACGATTAATTGACACAACGTTTCAAAATCATTAACTTTACGCAAACTACAATAATATTGAAAATTAGCTGACAATCTTGACGCGAATTGAGTATGCGTTTCATTGATTTCTCTTCTGGCTTTCCGAAAATTATTTAAGCATTCTTGCGCGGTAGGTTGGAATTCTTTGCATATTAATGACTTAACGGTATCGTAACATTTAATATCATCTTCACTTATGTAAAACAATATGTTTTTCGCTTTATCACCGAGAAGGTTGATCAAAATTTCTGCTTTATACTCTTCTGGTACGTTTTTCGTTTTAAAAGCCCTTTCTAAAGTTCTAAAAAACAAATTAAAGTTTTCTGGTTTTTCTGGAATAGAAATTGTTAAAGTACGTATACTGTGGATCAATTTTTCTAGATTACATGAACTAGATACTATGTCACTACTCGAATCAGCGATTTCATTTCGATCTGCCCTTTCATTCCTAACTTTCTCTAATTCAACCTGTTTTTCTAATTGGGCAAGTTTAATTTTCTCTAATTCAATTTTTTGGTTTTCTAGAGCTAACTGCTCTTTCCTCGCTCTACTTTCGTTTTCGATTTTCGATTGTCTGTCCTCAATTATGGACGTTAGTAAGTATGCAACATGTTCGGGGTCATCTTTAAATGCTTTACATCCTTCAATTCTATCCTTTAATTGTACTACTGTCAACCCAGCAGGTGGTGTTTCCTCAATTTCACTTAGTAAATTGACTAAATCTTCTTTCTTTGAATTTTTATACATTTTTATCAATCATTTATATTCGCTAGCAGGTAAATACAAATCGAAATTCGCCTACCTGTTTTCACTTGAGCTGGAGTCAGTCCTGGTTCAAAATCAGAAAGAATAATATTATCCACATACAGTTCATCACGGCCAAGGGATCATCGCGGCCAGACCCCCACTGTCAGATCCGGGAGTAGAACCGAATTCCAAATGTAATGTCCAGGGGTATTTCCAATAACTAAACGTTAATTTACCGACTAATATTTATTAAAGATTAGAAATGTCGGCACATCACATGAAACTATAATATAACATAAATCATAAACTCGTCCAGTATTTAAC
>OU015503.1:112463116-112735616 GCA_907164885.2 Dolomedes plantarius
GCGATAATGAAATATTTTCCCCGGGTCTAAAGCGGCCGCCTTTTTAGTTTGTCCTCAAAGCCACTTCAAAGAGTCTCAAAGGGCCGCTTCGGTAAAATGCGAAGGGCACGAGTCCCTTTGTTTAGGCACGCGACGCCTCCAGGATGCTGCTTAACAACTGATAGTTCTTGAATGAAAAGCACCTGCAGTCTCCTGTCATTTATAACTGACGTCAACCGGTGTCACCCTGCGGCGATGACTAAATCAAGAAAAATGACCGAGGTCTCCTAACGTTCTGTGGAACAAGTCTATCGGATGAACAAAGGGAAAAATGCCGTCAGCATTTTGCCACCTGATTTGTCGGGATTCTTTTGATGGCTCTCAGGCCGAGATAGAAGAATTTCTTTTGTTAACGGAGAGGTTGAAATGCAATACTCTACAATATATATATTTATATATATATATATACAGGGTTCGATTTGTACTGGACAAACACACACACAAACAAACAAACAAACAAACAAACAAACAAGAAAGCGAGTTAATAAAAACATGGTAAAAATATCTAATAAGCCTTGCAACTTAACTTCAGTCAATGTTTCAGAGACTGTAATTGTCTTACCTTGGATATCGAGTCTTATCTTGGATAACATTGAGTTTTTTTTTTTTAAATCAATGAATAGCAGTTTTGTTTGCACTATGTATCTCTTCATATTGCATTTTAGTTAATTCTGCATCAATAAAAATCGCCAGTGCTTCCTCAGGGGTATGTTTTGTTACTCTTTTTATTTCGGACATTAAAGGCGTTTTTTTTCGTTTGTTTTTTTCAATTTTGTAGCTCTTGTTGGGGTTTCTGTGATTTTTACCATGTTTTTGTTAACTCGCTTTCTTGTTTGTTTGTTTGTGTGTGTGTGTGTGTGTGTGTGTGTGTGTTTGTCCGGTACAAATCTTGCAATCGGTTTTTAACTAACTTCCCGACTAGCTAGACATTTGAAACTTTTAGAATGGCTCAGAACACGATGACAATGCATTCTTTTAATACTTTTAGCCGTCTTTAAGCAGATTTGAATTCAATTTCAGTTAATTTTGTTTTGTAGACTGGTGCAGCCATCTATCGTCCGGGACGGGAACGAAAAATTAAACGCAAGTTAACTTCCAATTTACTTCATTTTCTTTCAAGTTGATGGGATAATTCATCAAAAAAAAATTTTTTAAAGTATTTTTTAATAAATAGAATTGTCAAGTTTATATGATTCAACAGAAAATTTAAAAACATGGTATATAAAATGTTCTTTTTATCCTGTAATTATTTTCATCAAGTTCGCCACATCAGGATTTCCAGCAGTTTCGTGACTCATAGTTACAGCAAATGTCAGCTCTTCAGGGTTTGCAAGTTGTCGCAGTTCTTCTGTTTTCCTGCGTTTACTCCTTTCACTTGACTCACTGAAACCTGTATGCATATCAAATTGTGTCCAATTTGCATTACCCCTTCTTGGTGCGTCATTTTTTTTTTGGTTATATGCATGCATGGATGGAATGATGGATGGATGGATTAGAATCATTAAATATATCGAAGTAGCAAATTGCCGGAAAAAAATTCGATATATAGAAATTTCGATATATAGAATTGATATTAGTTTTATCATAATTGTCCTAAAACATTCAAATTAAAGCTAATTTTCGTATACGAAACTCCATTTCTAATTTATATGAGAATCACATTAAATGAAGGTTAATAACTAAAATTGAATTAATATGAAAGATTTATTGAGCACTACATACCTTTAAAAAAAACCATAATTCAGACAGTGGTTACAATGATCACAGTTACATTCTTTAAAAAAACTACGAATATCTTGCTGAACGGCCAGTTTTGCCGAATGTTCATCAAAGAAATGTTCGTATTTATTCAGTCCACTAAAAACTTCATCAGGGACATTTTCCGCGAATTGAAGTCCACGACGTATTGTTTCAATCGCCAAAAATTGGGAGATTTTATTCTAAAGTGGAATAAAAATCTCTCAATATGTCTTGAAATAAAATTTTGATATATAGAGATTTTTTCGATATATAGAAACAGTTTTTCTATGTAATGAACATGGAGATTTTCTAAGAGTTCTATATAAAGAAAATTTCGATATATGGAGGTTCGACTGTAGTTATTTATTCATATAATTTAAATACATGCACCAAAAATAATTCAGACTTTCCATACGGGTTCCATACGTCCGACACGAAACAGGAAGTACATTGCAACCTCCATATATCGAACGTCCCCATATCGAAATTTTCTATATATCGAACTCTCAGCAAATCTCCATGTTCATTACATAGAAAAACTGTTTCTATACATCGAAAAATTCTCTATATATCGAAATTTTTTTTCACGACACATTGGGAGATTTTATTCCACTTTAGAATAAAATCTCCCAATTTTTGGCGTTTGAAACAGTACGTCGTGGATTTCAATTCGCGGAAAATGTCCCAGATGAAGTTTTTAGTGGACTGAATAAATACGAACATTTCTTTGATGGACTTTCGGCAAAACTTACTGTTCGGCAAGATATTCGTAGTTTTTTTTTTTTAAAGAATGTAACTCTGATCACTGTAACCACTGTCTGGATTGTTTTTTTAAAGGTATATAGTACTCAATAAATCCTTCATATCAATTCATTTTTTAAGTTATTAAGTTTCATTTAATGTGATTCGCATATAAATTAGAAATGGAGTTTAGTATACGAAAATTAGCTTTAATTTGAATGTTTTAGGACAATTATGATAAAACTAAGATCAATTCTATAAATCGAAATTTCTATATATCGAATTTTTTTTCCGGCATTTTGCTACTTCGATATATGGAGGTTCGACTGTATTTATAATCTAGAACAGGGGTGAAGGGATTAAAAAATCCACGAGGGGGAGAGAGTTCTCTCTTTTTTCTCTTCGTCTTGCAAGTGCTTACAGATATTTTTCTTTTACTCTGTCGGAATGGACGACGCCTTTTACGAATAAAAACTATCGCGTAAAAAGAAAGGGAGGATCAGCGGAAAAGAAAAAGAAAAATCGTTTGCGAGACAATATTCGATTCCCCCCAATTCCACCGACAGTTCTGGGAACGAGTCAATAGCCGCGGACCCCTTTAGGAAAAACAGCCGACCCAAAGGGGGTGGGGTGGGGGCATACTTTCTCTTTCTTAGTCACATTCCCCCGTTATGGCATGTTATCGCCAGCGCCGTTCTTCTCACCTCCCATGGCTCAGTCCGACCCCTTTCCTTTCCATCGACGCACAAAACCTGGCCGAACTTTGAAAAGTTAAAAATTGCTCCACAATTGTAGAAAGTGCATTTTATCATTTCTGACTAAGTCTAGTGCGTGAATCACAGCATTTCCAGGAGCATATAAGAAGTAACATCCAGCAGCCCCTAGCCTCAGCTGAAGAACAGGTTTCTTTGCGAGGGAATGTGCCATGTAAGGACTTTGCCTTAAATAAACGACTGTCAGCCTTTTTGTATTTTATGCTTTAATTGCATTTCTCGACTAAATACAGGCTATTTACAATATATATATATACAGTGGAATCAAGGGACCGATTGAAATGAACGATAAATGCGGAAAAACGATAGATGCGGAAACATAACAAAGCAATATGATCGTCGGGACTGGATAAAATGAACGACACATACGGAAAAACGATGGATCCGAAAACGATCGATCGAGATTCCACTATATATATATATATATATATATATATATATATATATATATATATATATATATATATTCATTCGAACTAAAAATTTGACAAAAAAAAATTCTTCTTCCTCGTTTAATGGAGAAAATACACACTGTATTTATTATTTTGTGTGTCAAAATTTCTTTTCTGTGTAAAGAGGCACATGCCTGCATTCCTAGACTATTGCATGTCCGCTAAACGTACGTAGCTATTGTCCTTCTTATTAGTGCTAAACGGAAAAGCAAGTTTCCTTTATTTGGATCGATTTTCTTAGAATTTCAGAAAAACTAGTATTTACTACAGATTCTAGGGAGCTGCGTCAGTTATAACTGCAGTGCAGACAAGTTAATGTGGTCTAGTTTTTCTTCCTCATTGTGTAGTGTGAACGTGTAAAAATTCAGGATGTCTACGCGTAGAAAGTACAAAACCCTAAATTTGGAGACAAAGGTAGAAATTTTAAAGAAAGTAGAGAATGGCGAATGTAAAACAAAGTTAGCAGCTGACCATGGAATTTTAAAAAATGCCTTGTCAACTAATTTGAAAAATAAGGAGTCAATTTTAGATTCATGGGAAAAATCAAAATTTGCTAGAGGAAGGAAACGCGTGGGAAATGCGTCCCAAGAAGTTCTAGAAAAAGCTCTACTGCTATGGTTCCAGGATGTTAGATCTCGAAATTTTCCGATAAATGGACCCCTAGTGCTGACGAAGGCTGATGAATTGGCAAGTCGAATGGGTATTGAAGATTTTAAATGCAGTGATGGATGGCTTTCTCGATTTAAGTCAAGGCAAAATATTTCTTATCAAACTGTATGTGGCCAAAGCAATGATGTAAACGAAGACGTATGTAGTAATTTCGGTAGGAAACTGCCAGGACTTTTCTCTACTTACCTGCCGAAAGATATTATTAATTCAGCCATGGACTCTATTACAACTCTGAAAGCATTTATTCAGATGGAACCTTCCTCTGAAAATGAATTGAAATGTTTACTTCAAATCGAGAAGCTGGCTGAACAATGTAGGCATCATAAACAGAACCAAACATCCATTTTACAGTTTTTCCCCAAAGTGTAATTCATATTTTTAATAAAAGTTTACTTTATACTGCATATCTTCTGCTTCATTTTATGATTAAGGTAAGCCTGTATTGCTTTTTAATATGTTTAACTTTAGATAACATAGCATAATATATTTTCTGGGGTTATACATACTAGGAGAGTTTCTTCTTCAGTGATACACATTTAAAGTTATATATTTTCTCTTAACATCGGATAATTCGAACTTTTTTCTGAGAACCTTCGAGTTTGAATTAACGAGCGTCCACTGTATATATATATATATATATATATATATATATATATATATATATATATATATATATATATATATATATATATATATATTATGGGAAATTCAATCCCATCTCCATCTCCAAACGTTACACGGCGCTACTGTCTGTATGACGTCAGTGCGTACGCTAGCATGATGTATTCCCGCCTTTTCAGATGATCGGTGTACGCCGAGATGGGAAGACGTCCCTCTCGAGCTGTTTGTCTTCATTTTCTAATATTTAACTAATAAAGAATGTTTATATCAAATGTTGCTGTGGTCGTTGACTCCCCACATTATATATATATATATATATATATATATATATATATATATATATATATATATATATATATATATATATATATATATATATATATATATGTGTGTGTGTGTGTGTGTGTGTGTGTGTGTGTGATAATAATCACAATGGGGAATAATTTAACACAAGGGAACTGATGCGTAGAACTTACGGGAGATGCAGTCGAGCGAAGTGTTGATCCAGGAAAGCACTGAAGAAATTTAGGAGAGAAACACACATGGAGCCATTGATGAAATACGCAAATTCCAAGGCGTATTTTTTTTTTATCAGAAGGCATTAGCTGCAGTGGCCGCTGGACTTGTCCGGCGTCCATGCCAGGACGAGACGTGTAGTTTACATGCCAGAGTTAAGAGAAGAGCGTTGTAACTACTGGACTGTGGACAGCAGGTTCGACAGCAACGAGAGTTAAGAACGAAGAGAGAGAAAATCTTCCGTTCAGGCAAATATTAAATGGGTGTTTTGCGTTATTGACGCCAGAGGGCTACTTTACTACTTAATTTTTAATTGGGCGACTTTAGGTTCGTGGAGTTCACGTGTCCACTTCGGTTTTCCCGGGGATTACTTTTTTGCTAGATCCCGCGCTTGTTAGAACCGCGAACTACTCACCTGGGCGCAGGATAAGTGGCCATAAAGTTTTTGTAAAGTGCGGTTTCGACGTTATAGAAAGCATAAATCCAGAGTGGTTCGAGGGCTCTTCAAGAATTTCGACATTACACAGACATTCGGAATCTCATAACTTTGAACTCTCATATCTGGGATGTTATTGAGTTGCTGGGATGAACTTACTTTACTTGGTTGCAATTTTGGAAAAAGGGTCGCGCTTTATTAAAAAGAGAATATGCTTTAAAGTAATTTAGAAAGACGCGTTTTCTTGTTACATTTATATATATATATATATATATATATATATATATATATGATGTATGTTAAGCCTTTATTAGAAAGAGGAGAATAGTTAAAATAATTCAAAGAGGGCATAAAAGCAGATCTAATTTGTGGCGTCAAATAACACCATTTTTCACATTGCATAGAACGAACAAACGCCAAATTTATTTTCAATTCTACGAAAGGGGAAAAATCGCGAGGAGCTAAAAACGGAATCGGACTTGATTGACAGTTAACCACGCCCCAGCCTCATCTTCGGTTCCGCGTCATACAGATGTTCTGAAAGTTTTTCTGGGGAGTTTGAACAGCGAAAAACAAAGTAGTAAGTTAGCAGACTATAGATTAGAGTTGTCCGCCACTGGTTGGGGTCTCGCGTCGCGAGCTGAGAGATGATGGAACTTGGCGCGGCTGAACTGATTTTTAATTAATGTTAGTTAATAAATTTCTTTGATGTAATTTAATAGTCTTTCTTTGCCACAGGCCTATGTTTGTTGACTGCTATTTAGAATAATTATTTAAGTAAAAAGTTATACGGGTAAGAACCGTGTCATATATATATATATATATATATATATATATATAAATTTAATTCGTACGTTCACGGCATCGACGAGGAATGTCAGACTTAAGTTGTCGCTGTTCTCGTTCAAGTCTATCTAGGCCCGAAAGTATCTCCTTGTCTCCCGCTCCAGCGTCACTCTCAATAACTTACTCTCTGAATCACTGACTTTTTTAACTAGCGTTCGGCGACTTTATATACCTTCGCCGAACGTTCTCGAAATGTCTGGAAAACACCGCCTTTCTTTATTCAGTTACGTTCCCAGACGACTAGGCGCCTCCGGTCGGCAACTTCCTTTTTTGTAGCTAACAAACTGTTCTGTGAGCTGTCGGTAGCACCTCCGGTCTTTATGTTGCCAGGCGACTGTCTGTCTGCCGCCGTTCAAATCAATTACGCGCACAAACCGCACGTTGATTGGTCTTCCGGAATTTCCCCGAGCAAAAAATTCGGTATTGTACGGGAGTCGTTACAGCCATTTGATTACGTTTCAGCTTTTTTGTTAGTTTAAATCTATATTTATTGTGGCATTAAGAATTAGTGTTTTGAAATTGAATCAGGTTTATGTGTTAAATAATTACAAGATAAAAAGAACTTTTTATATACCATGCTTTTAAATTTTCTATTGAATCATATAAACTTGACAATTCTGTGTACTAATAAATACTTTTTTAAAATCTTTTTTGATGAATTATCGCATCAACTTGAAAGAAAATGAAGTTAATTGGAAGTTAACTTGCGTTTAACTTTTCGTTCCAGTCCCGGCCGATAGATGGCTGCACCAGTCTACAAAACAAAATTAACTGAAAAAGAATTCAAATCTGCTTAAAAATGGCTAAAAGTATTAAAATAATGCATTGTCATCATGTTCTGAGCTATTCTAAAAGTTTCAAATGTCTAGCTAGTCGGGAAGTTAGTTAAAAATCGATTGCAAGATTTGTACTGGACAAACACACAAACAAACACACAAACAAACAAACAAACAAACAAACAAGAAAGCAAGTTAATAAAAACATGGTAAAAAAAAGGCAACAGCTTTGTTTTGAAATATTTAATAATTTACTTAGTTTTATTATTAACATATAAAAAAAATGAAAGCTTGAAAAATGTTATTTTTCAGCCTTTTTAACTGTAATTAGATTTCTTAAATGCTTTATGAAGGTGTGTCGGGGCTTGTCGGACCTAATTTCAATTATAATCTTAATGGTTACAGTATTGAGAGTATATTTGAGAGTGTATACTATTATTACTACTATTGAGAGTGTATTGAGAGAAAAAATGTTCCGCTAACAGTTGCCATTTTTATACATTTTTAAAAAAAATTTATTATAAAGTACCATGTTTATTTTCACGATAATTTCTTGACGGGTATGATTTGAAAACGACTTACAACTAAAGATGTAATCTTTATAAATTTTGTTAATATATAAAACTTTATTTCTTTTTAAGCCTTTCAGACGGACCCCCCCCCCAACCAGAAAAAAAAAAAGTTTTAAGAAATAAGAGTTAATACAGTGTTGAACTTAACCAGACAAAAAACATCGAAGATAGTATAAAACTTTTTTTTATATATAATAATAATAATGACGAATTACATCGTATTTCACTTAATAAATTTATTACTATTAGTCGAGAATAAAAAAAAACATTCCCTTAACCCTACACTGCACGATTTTTTCTTTTACAACTATATTTTTTCTCACACATATTTGGGCCTAGACAATATTTAAAAAAAATATTTAAAAAATTCTTTATGAATTTTTTTAATGTTTTTTTTTTTGAAAAATTGTGTTTGATGCATATATGAATCACTGTGCATTAAGGTAAATTTTTGGCTATGCATACTTCAGGTTATTGGTATCTTATATCTAAAAAATTATAACACGATATAACACTTAGTACTAACCTGTAGTGAAGAAAATCGGAATGAAATAGATAAAAGGATTCATTGATATAATGAACCAGCGTGAATTAAATGCAAATTCATTTTTCGTATATTTAGTATAGGGCAGAATTTTTTATTGATTCATATATGCATCATTGTGCAGTGTAGGGTTAAAACAGTTTATACTATTTTAGACTAAAGTGCAAAATCAGTAAATAAATTAAAATATTTTGTTATATCACAACTTAAAATTTGAGTTCTTCAATACTGATATTGGCAATTCTTGAATACCTTTTTTTTTTTTTTTAAGTAGCCAAATCGTACAGAAAACACTATATTTTTACCGGCACATTACAGGATTTTCAACTTCTGAAGATGGTAAGGGAATTTAGTAGACTAGCTTTGCACGAATTTGTTAAGGAATCTCCCGAAAAATCAACTGATGAGAAACTCCAGTTTATGGAAAACCGAGTGGCTGATATAACGAGGTACCCAGATGCTGAAAGAAGTTTACTCGCGCGTCCCCTCAGGTATTTTAAAACTGATTTTAAGAAAAAGTGGATTTCGGCAAATTACAAAGAGGAGGGGTTCCAGGAGAAGAATGGTGATTGGTTGGCAAATAACGTCAAGGTACAGTAACCACCGCTTATAGAGATCAGTGGTTATAAGAATCAACCGTTTATAAGAATCAATATCGCAAAAACAAAAACAAATGTATTAGTTCCATGTTAAAATTTTCGCTTTAAAGAATCAATCCACCGGTTTTAAGAATCAGTTTACACTCTTCGCTTTCCTTTCATTTTCCCAAAAAAGCCACTTAAACCCTCAAAAGGTACGAAGTTCTTTCTTTATTCTTTTTAAAAGAAAGAGTGATAAGATGGGATGGAATACAGTCGTAAAATGCATCCCTTTCTTTGTTAGACATAACATAATAGTTTCCCTTTAAACGCTTTAGCTAAACACTGTCCTATTAGCTTGACCCAGGGGCATCCTAACCGTGCGGATGCGATTTCGCTTTTCTCCACTGACAAACAAAGGCAGGGACTCTTTTTTCCCACCTCCCACATCCTGGTTGCGGCTTCCTGAACCCTGAAACACATAAATCTTCGGGGAAGTGTCCACTATCACTTAGAAAAACGTGACATTATTAGATTCAGGACGTTATCAAACCGTGAAACGTAAGCTAGAAGGTGAATCTTGGTCTGAGACTATTGGTATTGAAAGAGGTATAAACAGCCTCCTGAAAACTTCATTACGTCAAACTACCATAGAAAACTTTTCTTGCACCCTTCCTGTAGTTGAAATGTTAAAACTGTTCAGCAGGTATGTTGTAATAAATATTGGATTTTTTATTCTCTTACTATAATCATGTGTATCTACTTATAGGTCTAGAAATTAAGTTGTATTTTTAAAATTATAAAAATAATTTTAATAAAAGATAACTAACGTAAATTAAAGAGTATTTTATAGTAAATTATCTAATATATGTATATATAGGTGTGTGTGTGCCTGTCCAAAAACCTAAATTTCGGCTATAAGAATCAACCGCTTATAAGAATCAAAAACAGTAATAACAAACGTGATTCTTATAAGCGGAAATCACTGTACCTATAATTTCTATTCCCACCCCAGGCCGCCCTCAAATTCACCTAAAGTTAATTTTAATTAATTGAACCCAATCACTTAATCGAGGGTTCTAATGTATCCCTTCGTGAAGCACAGGTATTCAGCTAGTTTCTGTATATAAAACAGTTCCGCAACTGACTGACAGATAACGCACAGAATCGCTGGACCTAAAGGGCTGAAATTTTGCATGGCGGTTCTTCTTATAGTGTACGGGTGCACTAAAAAAGATTTTTTGAAAAATTCTTCTTAGATTTTTTTAAATTAAATTTTTAAGCTGTTTTTGTAACTTTTTTAAGTTTTCATTTAAAATAATATCTGAGGGCTATAAAATTTATATCTCGAGAAAGATCCTAAAAATACCTTTAAAATGAAATCTTTTTCGAATCTTTACCTCCATTATCTGATTTTTGGTGAATTTTTAAAGATTAATTTTTAGACTTTAATATATGAATTGCTGATCACGTGGTTTCTTTTCTTTTTCTGATACTTTAAATTATTTTATCGTCACGTGCATAACAACGAAATAAATTGACAAAAAAAAAAAAAATTAAATAAGGTAAAAGGTAAAATTTAATCACTAAACTCATTGAGATGGAAGGTTTTTAAGAATTTAATCCAAATTAGTATGTTTTATGGATATTAAATTAAACGTATATATAAAACAGTTCCTTGACTAACTGACAGACTTTGCCCAGACTAAACTGCTGGACCTAAATGGCTGAAATTTTAACAGTGCATTCCTATAATGACATGGATAGCCGCTAAGAAAGGATTTTTTGAATTTTACTTCCTACGGGGGTAAATTTGGACACTCTAATACTTTTGGGTGGAAAATCGTTTTCTCGGTGTCTTTTCTCTGTGCGGATCTTTGTTTAAAAAATGGTTGAGGAAATTTTGGTTATTGACGGGGAAAATGTTCCTCAAACTGTACTATATTCTTTAGTATGTTCTATTAGATTTAAATTGAATATTTTCTTCTTTATTATTTTGTCTATAAAAATATCCGTCACGATTTTCATTGTAATTATCCTAAAATATACTACGTAGCGAAGCTTGGGTATTCAGCTAGTATACCTAGAATTACAAGATAAAAAGAACTTTTTTATATACCACGTTTTAATATTTTCTGTTGAATCACATAAACTTGACAATTCTCTCTTAATTGCACAAACCTTTACTTATTCTTTTTCATTTTCTTTTATTTAATTTTAATCACTTTTTAGTTGTTTCCACTATCCACAGACTTTATAAACTGCTAACTTTTATATGTTTTAAAAAAATTTTTTTTGCACAATTTTTTTGTAAACAGAATACATTCGCATGTATTCTGTTTTCAAAATCGTCATACGCCGTTACGCAAAAGTGCAAGCATTGAATTGGTTCGAAGCGCCACCTTGCGGATTTTTTCGGCTAAAAGTATTAAAAGAATGCATTGTCATCGTGTTCTGAGCTATTCTAAAAGTTTCAAATGTCTAGCTAGTCGGGAAGTTAGTTGAAAATCGATTGCAAGATTTGTACTGGACAAACACACAAACAAACAAACAAACAAGAAATCGAGTTAATAAAAACATGGTAATAAATACATACACACACACACACACACACACATATATATATATATATATATGTAAGAACCACAAGAGCCAGGAACTAATAACATGAAAAGATAAGTGAAAAATAGGTTTTTGACAGCATCTTTTCATCAGCGGTGCCGATACTGTCTCAAAACCAATGGATTGTTTCTAATATGTATGATCTGAGCAATAAACATTCTTAGACGTCGTACAATCCATAAGAAACAGAAGAAGGAATAATCAGTTGCTTTATCATAGAACACCAAACCCGGCGCCAGACAAAGTGGAAGTTAAGTTAAGGAGACCGCAAGAAGACTGACGTCACAAACATTGCAACCATGGAGCAAATGGAAACATAGAAGCAGACTTACTAAGGATACTGTGTTTTAGGACTATATAACCTAAGTCAACTTAGACATTTATTATGACTAAGAGTAGTAATTATTATTTATTATTTTAATTTCACTAGTTTTTATTATTTTTATTTTACTTTTTAGTAGTTATTTACTATCATTATTCATTTAGTTTTGCATTACTAATTATTAGCAACAGAACATGCTATTCATTAAATCTAAAACAACCAATTATGTGCTTGGAAAGACTATCAGGGTAATTATTACGTTTTAGCACTACTAACAATTCTATAATATGCTTATGCCTATTGTCCTTAGAACAAAGCCTATTTATTCTTACTAGTTGATTAACAATAATATTATTAAATACAGATTTGTGTAAGCATGTTAAGTAATTTTGAAATTTAACAATATTAAAGTCATATTCTGATCTTTTATCATATAGATCAAAAGTAAAATTGCTATGAGAATTTATTTTTATCTTTATATCTAAAAAGTTTACATTAAGTTTATCCTGGCTACTTTGTATTAGTTCTAGATTAAAAGGGTAAAAATTTAAGCCTATATTATTATTACTTTTATTAATTACAATTATGTCATCAATATATCTAAATATTTGGTAATTGCTATTATCAATCTTATTATTATTATCAACTTTAAAAAAATGTAAGTATAAATTGGCTAGCATACTGGAAGCATTTCCACTTTGTGGTACACCTTTAACCTGTAAGTACAGTGATTTCCGCTTATAAGAATCATGTTTGTTATTACTGTTTTTGATTCTTATAAGCGGTTGATTCTTATAGCCGAAATTTAGGTTTTTGGAGAGGAACACACACACCTATATATACATATATTAGATAATTTACTATAAAATACTCTTTAATTTACGTTAGTTATCTTTTATTAAAATTATTTTTATAATTTTAAAAATACAACTTAGTTTCTAGACCTATAAGTAGATACACATGATTATAGTAAGAGAAGAAAAAAATCCAATATTTGTTACAACATACCTGCTTAACAGTTTTAACATTTCAACTACAGGAAGGGTGCAAGAAAAAGTTTGCTATGGTAGTTTGACGGAATGAAGTTTTCAGGAGGCTGTTTATACCTCTTTCAATACCAATAGTCTCAGACCAAGATTCACCTTCTAGCTTACGTTTCACGGTTTGATAACGTGCTGAAATAACCCCGAAGATTTATGTCTTTCAGGGTTCAGGAAGCCGCAACCGGTATGTGGGAGGTGGGAAAAAAGAGTCCCTGTCTTTGTTTGTCAGTGGAGAAAAGTGAAATCAGATCCGCACGGTTAGGATGCCCCTGGGTCAAGCTAATAGGACAGTGTTTATCTAAAGCGTTTAAGAGGAAACTATTATGTTATGTCTAACAAAGAAAGGGATGCATTTTACGACTGTATTCCATCCCATCTTATCAGTCTTTCTTTTAAAAAGAATAAAGAAAGAACTTCGTGCCTTTTGAGGGTTTAAGTGGCTTTTTTGGAAAAATGAAAGGAAAGTGAAGAGTGTAAACTGATTCTTAAAACCGGTGGATTGATTCTTTAAAGCGAAAATTTTAACATGGAACTAATACATTTGTTTTTGTTTTTGCGATATTGATTCTTATAAACGGTTGATTCTTATAACCACTGATCACTATAAGCGGTGGTTACTGTATATACTATTATTGTGTACTATATAATTATGTTTAGTTACAAAATCTAAGAGCCTATTGAAATGAGTAAGATTAATTTCTTTGTTTAAGCATCGAATATTATTTTTTACTAACGTTATACTTACTCTATTTAAATCAATTATATTGATATTGTTGAATAAATCTTTAAAATCAAAAGTGACTATATATTTACAATTATTTAATGTTTGTAGTTTTCTAACCAGACTTAAGCTATTATCAATTATACCATAAACACCAGAAGTTATTATTTTATAGATTAATTTAAGGTAATTTAATAGTATAACACTTATATGTATATATTAACACCTTAGGGAGGGGGTTACCCCATTCCATTCCTTCGTTCAGTGGGAGGGAATTTTCTTTGCCCGTAGTCTGATTTGATACTGACGCGTTCGGACGCTTTATTCAGGTATTTCTGTTTGCCCTTCGATTTCTAACTCATTCATTCATTCACGCTTTGGAATTCCGTCAGAAGCAGGATTTCGCCGTACACCGAGTTCGTTATCTCGGGGAGTTTTTTTATTTTTAAATTTATTTCACGGCCCGGCATTCCCTTTCCGAAGGTATAAACTTTCCCCCTGACATCTAGCTCCCTCCGCGAGACAGGTGTGTTAAAAAAAAAAAAAAAAAAAGAAGAAAAGAATTCCCAACGCGCCATCCCCCCCTTTCGTCCGAAATCGCACGCGCCGTCGCCAAAAAGGGCGCTCTCCCGCCAAACCGCGGCTTCCCCCCGTGTTTTATCACCTGACAACATGGCGGCGAGGGATATCCTTCAACCTCGTTCTGCGATTTGGCGGGTGTTCCGTGACGTCACTGCTCAAGGTTGTACACAGTTCGTCGTAGACGGGCTACCCAGAAGGATGGGCCGTGTTTTTTTCGAGTTATTTGTGATTTAGAAGTGCCATCGGAGCGTAATCCTCCCGGATCGATTGTTTACGTGCGTTCGTTAAAGGCGTCCCTGTCGACCCCCCAAGCCGACCGATGTTAGGCCGTGTGCAGCGACGAGAGCGGAGGGGTTTTCCCGCCTGGATCTGCGAATTGGGCTGAGAACTGTCGGAATTCAGTGACTATGCCACGTAGGAAACAAGGCCACAGCAGACCGAGCGGTGAGTACAAGTGTATTACCTAGGCTTTTGCAGAGTAGTAGTGCGTATGTGTTGTTGGCTATCTGTTTACCACTTTCCCTCCCTCCAAAAGCCTTCGACGCACGCCGACACACACTCTCTCGTCATTTAGCAGTTATTTGATTTATTTTATTCGAGGGGATTTTTCGACTCTATTTTCGTCACCCGTGACTATCGATTTGCAGTTTAATGTGACCCGTGTGTGTGCGCTTGTTGTCGACTTACGGTCTGTTTTTGTTTATACTTCGGGGACACAGAATTGTCCCCGGGAAGTGCCTGGGAAGGGAATATTTCTTTTTTTAGGGGGGGGGGGGGGGATAGCAATGTTTTATACAGTTATCGACAAATGTTCCCCCCTCGTCGGTAATAATTTATTTACATGATTATATAATGTAGAGTTACGTGGGTAGGTGGGTGTTTATGAAACGGCCAATTTTGGGAGAAGGGTGTGCGAATTTTTATTTCTGAAGGGGTTTCCCCAAATTATTAATTGTTAAGCGGTCGGTAATATGTTTTCATATTGTTCCAGTATTAGTAAGCCATGTGTGACATATGTGTTTTGATTTTTTTTTGAGGGGGGGGGGGGAGTGTGTTCTTTCGTTCGTTCGTTCGTTCGCGTTCGTTCACAAGTAAATATATCTTTGAAGTCCGGTATAAAGGGCTTAATATTATACACACACACACATAATATAAATATATATATATATATATATATATATATATATATATATATATATATATATATATATATATATTATGGTTCCCGGTATAGAGGGCTTACGTCAAAAACAGCGATTTAAATATACCAAGTTATTGGCTTTTATACCAATCGCAGAACTGTAATTTCGACTTGAGTCTTTTGTACAAAGGAATGTTATTTTGTATACGAAATTACAGACTTAAACCTTTTATACCAGTCAAAATGTTTTTCTGTTTTTTTTTTTTATCAATACTAACAAATATATATATAAAAAAATCACTGTTTTTGACTTGAGCCCTTTATTATAAAAATAGGCTTCAAAGATATGAGAGCAACCATTTTTAGATAATTTAATTACACAATCTAAATCCAATTTACGGTACCGTGTACAAATTTAGCTTGACTCATAATTTTAATGACTTTAACAAACAGCATTCATTTGACGTTCATGCTTCTTAGAATATTTACAAAATTATTCTTGTTCTAATTTTGAAAAAAATGGACGATACAGATCTCTGAAGTATTTTCACAATAAAAAAGATATTCAAGAATCGTTTGCATAATAAAAATGTAACAGTAATACTTTTAATCTTATAATAATAATAATAATAATAATTAGAATAATAAATAGCAAAATTTTTAAAATGATGTTTATTTGGAAAATATAAATTCTTATATCTATAATTCTTATTATATATATATAATTCCTATAATATATAAAATATAAATTCTTATAAGTTCTTATATCCTTCTATAATATGCATTCTAATTTAAAAAAATAATTTAATTAAACATTTATCAACTGACGTAACGAACCATCCACTATCAGGTTAATTTTGTTATAACTCAATTAAACTTTAGTTATCTAACACAACTAAACTTATCTCTCATTATCAGATTAATTCGCTAATTACTGGATCAAACAACTTATCCTTCCATTGAATGACTACCCCATGAAAAAGATTATCTATGAGTTTGAGTTAAAACGGTTTAAAATTATCTATTAATACTCAATTTATAATACAGTCTCACATTATGCTTTTAAATTTTTTTTATAGTTTTCAGATTCACTGCATTTGATCCTGAATGTTTTATATTCACATTTATAAATATAAACATTAAAGGAAAACAAAAACAAAAAAAAAACTAATTTTTCCAGCAGTATTAGAAATGACTGATTTGGAAAATATAAATTATTAATACCTGTTAAGGACAAGCATGACTTACATTTATAAATACATACATAAACATAAATTTATAAATACATATATAAACATAAATGTATATATATATATATATATATATATATATATATATATATACACACACACATATTTATAATTATAAACATTAAAGGGAAGCAAAAAGATAACTCATTTTTCCAGTAGTATTAGAAATGACTTTCATGTGGAAAATATAAATTATTACTACCTGTTAATGACAAGCATGACTTTACATTTATAAATACATATATAAACATAAATGTAAATATATATATATATATATATATATATATATATATATATATATATACACATACACACACACATATTTATAAATATAAACATTAAAGGGAAGCAAAAAGATAACTAATTTTTCCAGCAGTATTAGAAATGACTTTGATTTGGAAAATATAAATTATTATTACCTGTTATTGCATGCATGACTTAGATTTATAAATATAAATATTTATGTATTTATATATATATATATTTATAAATAAATAATTAATAAATATGTATATATATATATATATATATATATATATATATATATATATATATATATATCCACACCTATTTATAAATTTAAACATTAAAGGAAAACAAAAAGATAACTAATATTTCCAGCAGTATTAGAAATGACTTTGATTTAGAAAATACAAATTCTTATTACCTGTTATGACATGCATGACTTACATTTATAAATATAAATATTTATATATATATATATATATATATATATATATATATATATATATATATAAATAAATAAATATAAATATTTATATATATATATATGAGATGTTTGTGTGTGAGAAGATCAATTTCTTCGCCAAACAGTAGGGGATCCAAGACGCCGCAGTGGCATCGATTCTTTTCACAGAGAGTGAAGCCGAACCCATAAGCACTGCACTGAATTTATAAATTTAAAAAAATAAATAAACAATCCCGTGTTTCAAAACTGTTTACAGAACATCTGATCGAGGTAATAGATCGTAACGGACGAACTCTGATTATGCCGTTTTCTCAAGAAAGAAAAAAAAAATATATATATATATATTTTTAAAAATCACCACCCATGCTGTCTTTATGATCGGAATTGATAGGATTATCGTGTTTTGGGGTTTACTATTACGATCGTTTGCGTGGAAGATACGTGTGTAATTCGAGCATCTCGTGGAGGCGCCTGCAGGCTGCCTCATTTATTTATATATCTCTTTCGGGATTGTGTGTATATGACCTTGGATGCCGCTACTGCGCGATCAGCAGCGGATCGAGTATTTGCTTTTGTCAGTAGTGCAACTTTTTTTTTCTTTCAAATTAGGAGCGGTGCGGCGGCAAGGAAAAACAGTTCTCGCGTACTGCCGTGTGCCAGTACCTGCTAACTAGCTGCGCGATGTTTGGTTTACCTCGACATGGACGCGTACCATAATGATTATTTGGAAGCAGGGGTGGGTACAGTCCACAGGGTTTTTTTTGGGGGTGGGGTGGGGGGTTGGTTACGTCGGCTCTTAGGGTTATATATATATACATATATATATATATATATATATATATATATATATATATATATATATATATATATAAATATATATGTATATACAATGGCGCACCCAGGGGGGCCTAAGGGGCCCTGACCCCCACAAAGAAATAGAAATTGCACTATGAATATTGATTTTTCATTATAAATATTTTTATCCGTTCATCTCAGCCCCCCACCCCCCACAAGAAAAAAATCCTGCGTGCGCCACTGTATGTATATATATATATATATATATATATATATATATATATATATATATATATATATATATATATATATATATATATATATATATAAATATATATATGTATATACAATGGCGCACCCAGGGGGGCCTAAGGGGCCCTGACCCTCACAAAGAAATAGAAATTGCACTATGAATATTGATTTTTCATTATAAATATTTTTATCCGTTCATCTCAGCCCCCACCCCCCACAAGAAAAAAATCCTGCGTGCGCTACTGTATGTATATATATATATATATATATATATATATATATATATATATATATATATATATATATATATATATATATATATATATATATATATATTTACAGTGGAATCTCGATCTATCGTTTTTCAAGGGACCGAGTGAACTGAACGATAAATGCGGATAAACGATAGATCCGGGAACACAACAAAGCGATATGATCGTCGGGACTGGGCGACATAAACGACACATACGGGAAAACGATGATTCGGAAAACGATCGATCGAGATTCCACTGTGTATATATATATGAAATAAACATCGTCTCATTTTAAATTTAAACTCATTCAGTGTTAGGTCTACGATTATATAATTTTAGGCTATGAAAACAAAAATACGCCGGGCTTTTATTTATTTATTTTTTTTTTTTTTTGGGGGGGGGGGGGGGAATTACCCCTACTGCCCACCCTCCCCCATCTTGGAGCCGCTAATGTTTGGGAGTGTTAAAAACTTTCACCGAGCTCTCGTGGAATCGTATATTATTTAATTTCGTTTGAGTTCAATTCTATAATTGAGCAAAATCCCCCTAATTTGTTTACTTTCCGTATTGGTATGACGTGCGTTCGTAAAAAACTTTTTATACACGCCCCCCCCCCCTTTTTTTTTATATTCCTTTCTCGTTCTTATCTGGGGATCTCTTTCTTCGTCATAACAATCAGATGTTGCCTCTTTATCAAGTTCACTTCAACTGCGTTACGACATTGGAAATGATAATCTCGTCTGCGGGCGAACGCGAAATTGCAGCATTCGCGGATCGGCGATGGGGTTTTTTTTTTTTTTTTTTTCCTTTTTCCGTATTGGCTCTTAAAACACAGACTAGCTGCTACGGGGTACATTCAAATTAAATACAAGGGTCAATGAATGCTATTAATTTGTATGTTTAAATATCCATAAAGCATGCTAATTTAAATTAATGTCTTCAAAAACTTCCGTCTCAATCAGTCTAGTGGTTAAATTTAATCTTTTACCGTATTTTAATATTTTTTTTTCTGTCAATTTATTTCGTTGTTATGCCCGTGACGCAAAATTAATTTAAAGTATCACAAAAAGAAAAGAAACCACGTGATCGGCATTTAATAAATTAAATTCTAAAAATGAATCTTTAAAAATTCACGAAAAATCAAAAAATGGAGGTGAAGATTCGAAAAAGATTTCATCTTAAAAATAAATTTCGGATCTTTCTCGTGATATAAATTTTATAACCCTCGGTTTATTATTTTAAATGCAAACTGTAAAGAATGTTATAAAAACAGCTTAAAAATTTAATTTAAAAAAATCTAAGAAGAATTTTTCAAATATCTTTCTTAGTGCACCCCTATACTGTAAGAAGAATCGCCATGCAAAATTCCAGTCCTTTAGGTCCAGTGGTTTGGTCTGTGCGTTATATGTCAGTCAGTCAGTTACGGAACTGTTTTATACGTAGAGATTGGCTCTTTAAAAAATAGGAAACGTTTTCTGTGAAAGCAAAACAAAACAACTGCTGTAATATGTCTCCTTTGCCACACCAAAGATCATGTCCTCCGAATTTCGGAAATCGTTGGGCAAGTCACGAATCGAAGCCCCATTCGAATAACTCAAAAGGTGCTTTTGTAGAACTCCACTTGTGTATACACTTTTTAAACATATTTTCCATTCAATATTTTGTCCTCCTGTTTCTTTGGCGAATTGATTTGGCGAAGGTCATGAGGACGCCAAAAAGAATTATTAGAAGCATGACAAAAGTTTCAATTTTACTTTACATGCATTGTAGTAAACGAGGGCGTGTTGTGGGCCGTTTAAGTGTTGCGTAAGCACACCTATATATTTAAGTTGCTAAGCCGACTTTGGGGGCAGTCCGTGAGAGAAAACTACTGCATCAATTTAATTCATTTGGGTTGTTGGCGCTCCTGCGTGATCACTGGGTACCGTCTTTTCCCGCCAACCCTTGGCAGTTGCCTATGGAGAACCAGTGAATAAGGTCGTAAAAGAGACCTCTCCGTATAATAAATAAGGACTATGGTGTCCATTGAAAAAGTCTAGTGCGTTTCTATAACTAGTGAATCGAATTAATATAGTTGCCTCTAGATTAAGATTAGAAGAAATTATTACGAAACAAACAACAACAAAAAAAAGTTACAGTCCACAAAAAGAAATTATCGTCTATTTGTTGGTCCCCCTACACAGAAAACTACTGAATCAATTTAATTCATTTGAGTCTTAAACGAAAGATTGTAATCTGTAGATTTGTCGAATTTGGTTTTTGTAGCCGCAATTTCTCTATTAATGAGCGATAATTTGCAATTAAAAAATTGATTTCTGCGCATGCTCAGTGACATGTTTCAATGATAAACACATTTATTCCATCATATTTATTATATTTTTAACCATCATATTTATTATACATTCCCGAGAAAAAGTGTTCGGATATTAAGGCATCCGACTACCTTTTAAAATACCGATTTTGACGAAAATTTCGAAATTGTTTTTATTTCTTTTTATTTAAAGATTGTAAATTTGTGTTTCTAAATGTTTTTATTTTTTTCGATACGATCATTAGAAATGAAACTAGAGTGATTAAAAGATCAGCAGCAGCTATGAATTTGAATACAAGTTGAAAAATTTAATCGTGTTTTCTGAAGAACTTATTTTTCATCAAAAATGTAAACGACTCTTGGGATAACTCAAAATCTAATCATGATATGTCTATGAAATTTTTCACGTGTGTTTTTCATAATACTGAGAAAGTAATGGACTACAGATTTGGTTCTAGGTATATTATTTGTTGATTTTTAGCTGCATTTATAAAAAATCTCATGGAAAATTACTAAAATGTTACATGTAATCCTATATATAATAGCCGTTGTCTCTGTATGACACTTCCGGGCTGTACTCATCTTTCAATTGAAGCCCTCAGTAAACAAACCGCTGGTTAGGCTTAATTTCAATTTCAGATGTGGATCAGAATTTTTTCTTACCTAAAAACTAATATCTTCTCCATCAAATCACGTTTGTTCAGCCTATTTTTCTATAAAACATTCAGAACAAAAAAAAAAAAAAATTGGATGTTTTTAGCTGTATATTTAACAGTTTTTAAAAAACTGTTTACTTTTGCGATGAATTCTGAAAGTAAACAAACTTGAATGTGAATGAATCAAGTAGCTCAAGTATTCATATCGCGTAGTGAGCTGTAAAAAACTGGATGGCAGTGTACTACTCCAATCGCATGAAAAACTAAATAAATAAAAAATAATGAAAGGGTTTGCTTTTACAAGGTGTGGATTAAATGCAATATTGTTAGATAATTCGGGATATTTTTTAACTTTCATATACTTTTTCTATTATGACGTCATTATTAGTATTATGACGTCAAAATGACGGGTTACCTTCTAGTTGCATATAATGACCTGTTTTTTTTATTTATTTTTATTTATTAGATATCTATTAGCTTGTAGATCACTTAGAAGGTACATATGACACAAAAAAAATGTTTATGTTATATGCATAATTTTTTTTTCCCTTCGAAAAATAAGATAGAAATTTTCGCTAGTACAGTTTTTCAAAGAAAGGGCTCCGAACGCAACCGGATACCTTAAATCATTAGCAGTATGTACATCGAACAATCGATGAAAACAGTCAGAATGACATCAGTGTTCTAAAGATTTTATGAATGCTTCGAAAGTAAATTGCATGATACAAAAGGGGGTGTGCAAATACAGATGCCAGGGCAGTCGGTGTGGTCAGCAGTCTATCGCAGTGCTCTCTCTTTCGAGAACGTTTTCGGTCTCACGTAAGCATTGCTCTGATTCCCCCTCCCCCCCCAAGTTGAATGCTTACGTAATACATGAACGGCCCCCTCATCAGACGCGTCTGTGTAACATTCGACACACCGAGGCAAATAAACGTTGAAGTTAGTTTTCGAAATTCCGTCTCACTGTGCGCTCGTTCAAAAAATTCAAAATATTGGGATGATATGGGATACTGCCGCTCTTCGAGGTGACGTCAGCCGTTAGGAATTCTGGCACCTCTCTCTCTCTCCGATGAGGGGGGTTCCTTCGATTCACCTGCTCCCCTCTGACCTTGGCTCTTTTTTTTTTTCTTCCCCGAGTCTCCTTGGGGATTTCATTCATAAACGTTTTTTTACTGCAACTTCTCGTCTGCCTTTTTGACGCGTTTGTGTCAACCGTCGCATCGGTTGTAACGCGGCGTATCGATTGACCCGAGGCGCATTCATTCATACGCCTTTTGTGTATTTTAATTATTGTTGCGCGTGGAGCTATTTAATTTAATGTGTTTGCTTTTTTTTTTTAAATTGCAATGACAGTTATGTTACGTTCGAGTCATGGAAGGGTGCTTATATCGCCTTTGCCATCTAGCATTTGACTTATCCTGCATTATCTCGCTCGATTTCATGAATGTTATTTTTTTTTTATATATATATGTTATTCAATAAATAAATGTTAGGAAATTTCTTATAATTGCTCTTTTTATTACGCATTTCACCATTTTCTTTCAAGTTGATGGGATAATTCATCAAAAAATTTTTTAAAAAGTATTTATTAATACATAGAATTGTCAAGTTTATATGATTCAGCAGAAAATTTAAAAACATGGTACATAAAAAGTCTTTTTATCTTGTAACTAGCTGAAAACCCGCGCTTCGCTATGGAGTACATTGAAATTAAATACAACGGTCGACGTATGCAATTAATGCCAAAAATATATATATATATATATATATTTATAATAAATACGACGATCAATGTATACAATTGATGTAAAAAAAAACATATTTATAAAAAAATCGTAAGGGATATTTTTATAGACAAAATAAAGTCCAATCGTCTGCTGCATTAGAAAGAGAAAAAAATATTTTTTTGTCTATTTAGTTGTTACGCACGTGACGATAAATTTATAGAAAGTACCAGAAAAAGAAACCACGTGATCGGCATTTAATAAATTAAATTCTAAAAATTAATCTTTAAAAAATCACCAAAAATCAGGAAATGGAGGTAAAAATTCGAAAAAAATATCATTTTGAAGGAATTTTTATGATCTTTCTCGTGATAAAAATTTTATAACCCTCAATGTATTATTTTAAATGCAAACGTAAAAAAAGTTACAAAAACAGCTTAAAAATTTAATTTTAAAAAATCTAAGAAGAATTTTTGAAAAATCTTTCTTAGTGCACCCCTACACTATTAGAAGAATCGCCATGCAAAATTTCAGCCCTTTAGGTCTAACGGTTTGGTCTGTGCGTTGTATGTCAGTCAGTCAGTGAATGAATGAGTCAGTTACGGAACTGTTTTATATATAGAGATTATTTGAAATATCCTCGATCTCGGTGCCCGAGACAGGATGGTGCGTCGCAACTCGTATACTGGTATGGATAAAACGTGTTTATGAGCTGTATTCGGATATTTTATACGTCGCAGTATTTAGAATTTCATTAGGTAACGGTTAACGTCACGGATAAAGGCCGTTTTATGAGTCCATAAAGCGGTCATAGTGGACATCCGAGGTGTTCCTTTTATCGGGAGAATTAGAACAAAAAAAAAAAACAAAAAAAAAATGGCGGTTCGGTGCTACCGGGGAAAGCGACAGACACTCTTGTCAACTTACTTTTATGGTCTTGTGGAAGGGACTTTTACCTCCCCCCCCTCCCTGGAAAACGATTATTTTATTCCCTCTTTCACCCAAGCCTCGTTCACATTGCGTCCGTCAGCTTAAACTCTTCCTCGTATCGGAAAAGTGTTAACCAATGACAGACCTCCGAACGATTAGCCACGAAATTGTGAAGGTCTGAGATTGGTTGAAAATATTTCGATGCGAACCCCATTGACGCTGATGGACGCAATGTGAACGAGGCTTGAGGCTCGTCAGTGATAATGTTTACTGGCTGCCAATAAAGAAGTCCACCCCTATTCGACGGCCACTCCTCAAAACGGCCCCTTTTCATTCGGAACCATGATTGGCCGCCTTAAAGAAGTGTTTCACTGTGTATATTATATATATATATATATATATATATATATATATATATATATATATATACATATATATATACAGTAACCACCGCTTATAGTGATCAGTGGTTATAAGAATCAACCGCTTATAAGAATCAATATCGCAAAAACAAAAACAAATGTATTATTTCCATGTTAAAATTTCCGCTTTAAAGAATCAATCCACCGGTTATAAGAATCAGTTTGCAATCTTCGCCTTCCTTTCATTTTTCCAAAAAATGCCACTTGAACTCTCAAAAAGTACGAAATTCTTTCTTAACTTTTTGAAAAGAAAGATTAATAAAACTTTGGGGTGGAAAACAGTCGTAAAATACATTCCTTTAGACATAACATAAGAGTTTCTCCTGATACGTTTTTGCTAAACACTGTCTTATTAGCTTTACCCAGGGGCATCTAACCCGCCCGGGTCCGATTTCGCTTTTCTCCAGACAGGCACTCCTTTTTTCCCATCACTTACTTCCTGGTTGCGGATTTCTGGACCCTGAAACACATAAATCTTCCGGGAAGTGTCCACCATCACTTACGCAAACGGGACAGTGGATTCAGCACTTCAAACCGTGAAACGTAAACGGATCCATTTTGCTGAATCAGATGAATCAGATGCTGAATCAAACGTTTCACGGTTTGATTCAGAATCAAACCGTGAAACGTAAGCTATAAAGTGAATCTTCGTCTGAGACTGTAATAAGCATACGTCGCTAGTATTCACTTTAGTTGTCTAACAAAATTGCCAGTTAGTGTTGAATTTTTTGATAGTCGAATTCAAATATGATAAAAACAAGGAAAACTCTTAGTTTTTCTGAAAAACAGAACTTGTTAATTAGATATGATGCTCTTCCAAAGTGTAGTCAAAGAGAAGCTGCCTCTTGTTGATTTTATAATCATGTGTTGTTACTTATAGGTCTAGAAATTGAGTTATAGTATTTGTTTACAAATTGAGTATTTTTAAAATTATAAAAATAATTTTAATAATGATAAATAACGTAAATTAAAGAGTATTTAATGGTAAATTATGTATATATGTGCCTGTGTGTTTATATATATGTACAAGTATATATTTGTGTATGTGTGCCTGTCCAAAGGGAAGTTTCGGTTATAAGAATCAACCGCTTATAAGAATCAAAAACAGTAATAACAAACGTGATTCTTATAAGCGGAAATCACTGTATATATATATATATATATATATATATATATATATATATATATATATATATATATATATATATATATATATATATGTATATATACAGTGCCGTAACTAGCCATTCCTGTGCCCTGGCAAGAATTTGCATTTGGCCCCTTAATTAATGAAGGTTTGGTTAAATAATAAAACAAATACAGCATTTTGGGCCTCCCCCCCCTTCCAAGAGGGCCCTGGTTGGGTGTCCCTGTTGCACCTGCCTAGTTACGGTACTATATATACAGTGACACCCCGATTTTACGTTTTTCTTGGGACCAGCGGTAAAAAACGTACGAAACGGGAAAACGTAAAATCGGGGTTAAAAAAAAATGTAAGCATATTATTCAAAAATTGACACTTACCGGATGAACTATTGGAAAAAATGTGTAATCTTTATTTGTTTTTTGCTTTTAGGGACAATTTCAACTACAGTACGTTCAATACTAACAATTTTTCGCAAATTTGCTTCTTGGTTTACCTATTGGGATATTTTAACATTATCGGTATAGGCAATTTTCATGGACCAGCAGGAAATGGCGTAGAAAGCGGGATAGCGTAAGAAACGGACAACGTAAAATCCGGGTTCTACTGTACATATATATATATGTGTGTGTGTGTGTGTATTTATATATATATTTGCCCCAGGCCCCAAACTGCCGGAGGGGCCCCAAAAAAAGTTTAAAAGAAATTATTTATTAGATTTCCTCCGAAATAAAATTCTGAAACTTGTACCGTACTTCAAAATTCAAAATAATCTCCTGGGAAAATGGGGCCCCCCAAAAATAAAAAAAAAAATTATTCGATTAATCAGATTTCTCTTACTACAAAATAGACTTCTGAAAAATAATCTTGGGGCCCCCCAACAGAAGTTTGCCCCAGGCCCCGTAAAGTCTCCGGGCGGCCCTGTATATATATATATAGTTTAAAAAATGGTGACAATGATGCCTTTATTTATTTATTTATTTTTCATATTTTTCTAAAAGGTGGCAATATTGATGCATTTTATTTATTTATTTTATAATTTTAATTTAAAAGAGGATATTAATAGTGCTCTCGTTTATTTGTTTATATATTTTTATATTCCAAAAGCGCCCTGAAAAAAACAAAAGAAAACGCAGCGACAAGACGCTACGAACGTCGTTCGTTGTAGGGCCGCGTTTCATAAAAATTTCCCCCGAGTGTGCAGTTGGATCGTCTGCCGGCGCATTTCCTCCTGCGTGTTTTGCGGGGGCGAGTTTTCGCTTTGCCAGGTGTTGGGCAACTCGCACAGAGCAAGCAGCGCGGTGCATTCCTAACCAGTTGGTCGGAATGCGTCGCTCTATCCGGTGACTTCTGCCAATGACGTCAGCGTGATGGGGTAATTTTTTTTTTTTTTCTTTTTCCCGGTGACGGAGGAAAAAATGTTTACTTGCGCGATGGAGGATTCCTCTCCAGCGAGAGAGAGAGAGAGAAAAATCAATAAAATTTTGTGCGTTCGAATTTCGGTTAATTTTAGCTAACAGTGTATACACGACGGATTTTTCCTGATCGGCGCCCTTCGCAACGTGGGAAGAAGAAACTGAAATGCTCTTCAGGTGCAGCGTGTGGATTTTCTGCATGCGAATTACAGCTTAAGGCTGCTATGTACTAAGAAAAAAATCGTATTTCCCTTTTCCTCTTCTTGCAGACTCTTGTGGTGGGAGGAGTCCAGTTGACAGTTCGAGAATTCCACCCCCCTTAGGATTGACATTTTGAGGGATTGTAATGGCTCTCTCTCTATATGTGGGTTAAGCGCTGCCCCCAAATTTTTTATTTAAAATATATTTTTGTCAACTATTTACAGGTACATAAATACTGATAATCAAATATTTTACCTATTATAAGACCGAAAAAAATCCTTTAAAAAAATGATTTTTTTTTTTAAATTTGCCCAGAACGTAGGCAGCGACCTTAAGTTCGGGGAGAAATGCAACTGACAGGTGACGAAAATCCTCTAAAAAAGCCAGCCGCCCAATCTCCGGTTTTAAATGAAAACTGTTTTCAACGGTTGTACCTTAAAGTAAACAAATTTGGAAAATTCAGACGTCTGGCTGATCACTGGCAACGAGGCGCAGTTAGAGGCCACGACGACGCCATTCCATGTGCGGAATGACTCGGTGATTTTACGGAATTTCTAAACTTATCGACGTCCTCATCCATCTATGAAAAAGAAATGATTCTTCAGAGAACTGTCTAGTGCGATTTAAAACCGCCAAGTTAAAAAAAAAAAATTATATCGGACGCCAAATATTATCGCTAACGGATGTCCGACTACCAATAATTTTTAGTGTTATTTTTAGTTCGTCTATTCTAACGAAACAATGGATGAATCAGCACAATAATATCGACGTTGTGTGACGTCAATAAAGCTAGACGTTAATTTTAGATCCTATACGTATAAACACACGTTTAGGTCAGGTTCATTTATTATTGCTGCTTAAATGTGCCACCTGGTATGTTTGTGAATAATCAAGTTTCAAAATGGAACGTGCGAGGAACGTATTTAGAGAATCGGCTTGCTGATTCATCACCTCGACGACATATTGAGAGTAACATGTAGCTAGTAATATGGACCTGATGTGTCTAAAATAGTTTAAAGTTTAACTATATATATAAAACAGTTCCGTAACTGACTGACTGACTTACATACAACGCGCAGACCAAACCGCTGGACCTAAAAGGGTTGAAATTTTGCATGGCTATTCTTCTAATAGTGTAGGGATGCACTAAGAAAGATTTTCGAAATATCCTTCATAGATTTTTTTAAAATTAAATTTTTAAGCTGTTTTTGTAACATTCTTTAAGGTTTGCATTTAAAATAATAATTTGAGGATTATAAAATTTATATCACGAGAAAGATCCTAAAAATTCCTTTAAAATGAAATCTTTTTCGAATCTTTACCTCCATTTTCTAATTTTTGGTGAATTTTTAAAGATTCGTTTTTAGAATTTAATTTATTAAATGCCGATCACGTGGTTTCTTTTCTTTTTGTGATACTTCAAATTAATTTTGCGTCACGTGCATAAAAATGAAACAAACTGACAAATTTTTTTTTCTTTCTAATTCGGCAAACGGTTGGACATTATCCAAAAAAATATCAACATACAGTAAAAGAAATGTTCCTCAAACTGTACTATATTCTTTAGTATGTTCTATTAGATTTAATTTGAATCTTTTCTTCTACATTATTTTGTCTATAAAAATATCCGTTACGATTTAAAAAAAAATTTTTTTTTGCATCAATTGCATACATTGACCGTTGTATTTATTGTAAATATATTATATATACAGTGGAATCTCGATCGATCGTTTTCGGATCCATCGTTTTTCCGTATGTGTCGTTCATTTTATCCAGTCCCAATGATCCTATTGCTTTGTTATGTTTCCGCATCTATCATTTTCCCGCATTTATCGTTCATTTCAATCGGGCCCTTGAAAAACGATAGATCGATATTCCACTGTGTATATATATATATATATATATATATATAATTTTTTTTTTTGGGGGGGGGAGGGGCAGCGCATTAATTGCATACATTGACCATAGTATTTAATTTGAATGTACTCCGTAGCGGAGCACGGGTATTCAGCTAGTCTTAGCATAAATAAACGTTTGAATACATTTAGGTTTTATTTTTACATTATTATATGAGGCGGTGAAAGGCAAAGTCAGTAAGTCAAGTGGTGTAAGTCAAAAGAGTTTTATATAAAAAACTACAAAAAATTCCACCATAAATTGAACAAATTGTAATTCCTAAAATTATTATAATATTTCAAATAATAGCTATTTGCAATTCCACTTAAAATTGAACAGAGATTGCATTTTTGCCCTGAAATGAAAAAAGTTGAAAATGTGACTTACACCACTTTCCCTTTCACCGCCTCATATGATGACGTAACAAGCGGTGTGACGTAACAAGCATATATGCATGTGGCCAGAGAGAAAAAAATGCCCGAGATATGACCAGTCATAGACTATTATTACTGGTCCAGATCAGGGATTCACTACGGGGTCAGGGTCGATGGAAGTTTCTAAAGGGTCTATAGTATTCCAGGGGTCTATGATAAATTTTTCTGTTTTAAAATTTAATTTAATTTTTTAGGAACGTAATTATTAGATAACTAGCGGCCCGTCCCGACTTTGTCCGGGTTGAACAAAATATTATACCAATAAATTTCCAGTTGATAACCAATAAATTGTAAATCTTTTTTTACCTTAAAAATAACCTTAATAATACCTTAAATTAATATTACGTTAGTTAATAATTAAAGTTAATTTTTTAAAAGAAAAAGGCGTGCCGGAGAACGGCTAGATTCGAACCGCTAACGTCAGAACAGAAGCCCACCGCGATAGCACCACGCTAAGAATCGTTGGAATCTTCCGACACATAAAGCGGTAGAGGACAGTAGCGGTAACAATGGAGATTGTTAGGATTAAGCCCCTAACTTTATTTCTACTGAACAGATATACATAATATATATAGCCTATGTCCATCTGGAATAATGTACCTTTCAAACAGTGAAAGAATTTTTCAAATAGGTGCAGTGGTTCTGGAGATTACCCTCCACATACAAAATCGCTCTCTCTTTATATATAAGTATAGATAATATCCGTTTTAATATATATAAGTATTAATTTGTATAAGGTGGAGTGATGCACGCATCTGAAGTCGAATGTCATGACGCTTTAGTATATGCGTCGAATGCTGTGGTCTGCTTTTATTTGTTTACCAACATTAGGCAGAAACTGGGGAAATTCCACTGGACCTTAAACAGCACGTGGGTCCTCCCGATGCAACCAATCAGAAGCAGTTTCGTTTTTTCTCTTGGCGATGTTTGTGCAATTACAATCTGTGTTTCTGAAATCTTGTTTATACTTGTGAAATTAAAAATAATAATAGTACACAAATTATAATAATAAAACATATCCTAATGAACCACCTTTTTCTAATTTTTTGTTCACATTCTTAGTCGAATTGTTATCTTTAAGTGTTTTATGTGAAATTATTAGTATTGTAATTATGTTGTAGACTGCATATCATAGAGAAAAATGTGAGGGGGTCGATGGAGAAAATCGTTCTTTTAACCCTTCAGCGGACGCGACCATGTACATAGTGCAACATTTTCGTAATTTTGAATGTTTTGTTTTCACATGTAAGGTTTGAATGTTGTAAGCAGTTTCTATAGCTACACCCTTTCTAGCGCAGGTCTGATTTTCTCACCCTTGTATTCCTTTCCATTCATTGCTAGTCGTGATTTAACCGCGGTAAACCAGCAATTATGCTGGATTACAGTACGACTAAAGCAGGAGTTGATGTAGTCGATCCAATGTGCAGCTATCACACGGCATCCCGCATATCACGAAAATGGACAACCTCATTGTTTTTTTTAGGTTTTTGGACATATTAGGAATCCATTCGCAAGTTGTCCTTAGATCCAACAAACCGGAACGTTTTGAAATAAGGCGATTGTATCTGCATTCTTTGGTCTTTAATTATAAATATATCTCGGTATTGTAAACATTTTATATCTTGCCATAAAACGCAGAATTATTATTTTCAATTTGAAAACACAAAAGTTCATTACAAAAAGAATAATCAAGGTCGAAAGAGACGTTGCACTTTGTGCCACTCGCCTGCTGGTGTTCCACTGGTGTGCCTGCTGGTGTTCCAAAAATTTTCCAAAATCGCTGAAGGGTTAAAATGGAACAAAACTTAACAGGTTCACCGTTGAATTGAACAGTTTACAGCTGAACGAGACGCTGGATTACGAGAAGAGATTTTTAACAGCGGCTTCTTCTATCAACTAGTTTCGTCTCTCTGGAGGCAAAAGTTTGTGTGGCCGCTCCAGTCCAAATCTTGATGGGACTCTTTCGAAACAGAGTCTCGAATATATATCCTTTGAAAATTTCTTAGTTGCGACGCCGCGGGGTATTCTTTGAAAAACGCCTGTTTTCGAGATAGGCGCTTGGGATTAGCTCTCGAAGACAGCTGCGTCGTGGGAACGATCCGATAGGTCGTTATGTGAAAACTTATTGCTTCTATAGTGTCAAAAATCTGTGAATAATGGCTACCAAGGACATCTGCATTCTTTGGCCTTTAATTATAAATATATCTCAATATAATCAACATTTTATATCTTGCCATAAAACTCAGAATTATTATTTTCAATTTCAAAAGAAAAAGACTCTTACAAAAGGAATAATCAAGGTTGAAAGAGACGCTGCACTTTCTGCCACGCTCGCCTGCTGGTGTTCCAAAAATTGGCCCGCCCGATGAAGGGTTAAAAGGGATCGATGTATGAAAAAGGTTGGGAACCCCTGTTCTAGATGAAGGAGGTATCTTTGCCCGAAGTTCGCAGAATGTATCTCTTGATTGAAGCTCCTCGCCACTTAGTTTTACCTCCCAAAATAATTGAACCTGAAGATGCCGTGCCATGACCCATAAAATCCCATGTCACTGCGTTGTCGATAAGCCGTATTATCCCCAAAATGCCCGGAGAGGGTGTTGCCGGCAGAGAGAGCGGCATTGAGAGCGAATTATCGAGACGCCGTGTCCTTCGCGAATGCGTCACGGAGTTGAATGCTTGTTTACTACGGAGAGGGAAATGTCGAAGCAGCAATGAACGGCCGTGATAAGCGCCGATCCAGCGTTTTTTTAGAACGCTCTGCAACGAGAGGGGGGGGGGGAAGAGAAAAGGACGTTCATTTCCTTAATGACATTTCTCCAGAAGGGTGGTGCGACGAGAGAAATGGGCATCCGTGGCCTCTAAAAGGGGTCGGTGAGGAATATTTTTTGTTTCCCTTCAAATTTACGCATTTTGTAATATTTTTAAAGAATCATTATCGTATGCCTCATTTTACTCAGATTAAAACAGATGGAAAAAGTACTTAGAACATTTTGGAATAGTGTTTATAAAAAACTAGCTGAATGCCCGTGCTTCGCTACGGAGTACATTCAAATTAAATGCAACGGTCAATGTATGCAATTAATGCCATATATATATATATATATATATATATATATATATATATATATATATATATATATATATATATATATGTGTGTGTGTGTGTGTGTGTGTGTGTGTTTATAAAAAAAATCGTAACGGATAATTTATAGAGAAAATAATGTAGAAGAAAATATTCAAATTAAATCTAATAGAACATACTAAAGAATATAGTACAGTTAATATAGTACAGTTTGAGGAACATTTCTTTAACTGTATTTTAATATTTTTTTGGATAATGTCCAATCGTCTGCCAATCTGTGTGCTAAAAATCATAGACCACCCATGTGTGCTCATAAAGTTATCCCTTGGTGGCCATTATTCACAGATTTTGACACTATAGGAGCAATAAGTTTTCACATAACGACCTATCGGATCGCTCCCACGACGCGGCTATCTTCAAGAGCTAATCCTAAGCTCCTATCTCGAAAACAGGCGTTTTTCTGAGAAGACTCCCCGGCGTGGCAACTCAGGAATTTTCAAAGGATATATATTCGAGACTCTGTTTCGAAACAGTCCCATTAAGATCCGGACTGGACCGGCCACGCGAAATTTTGCTTCCTTGGAGACTAAACCAGCTGATAGGAGAAGCTGCTGTTAAAATCTCTTGTAATCCGACGTCTCGTTCAGCTGTAAACTGTTCAATTCAACGTTCAACCTGTTAAGTTTTGTTCCATATTAACCCTTCAGCGGGCGCGCCAGTTTTTGGAACACCAGCAGGCGCGCGTGGCACAAAGTGCAACGTCTCTTTCAACCTCGATTATTCCTTTTGTAATAAACTTTTTTTTTTCAAATTGAAACTAATAATTCTGCGTTTTATGACAAGATATAAAATGTTGATAATATTGAGATATATTTATAGTTAAAGGCCGAAGAATGCAGGTACAATCTCCTTATTTCAAAACTGTCCGATTTGCTGGATCTAAGGACAACTTGCGAATGGATTCTTATTATGTCCAAAAACCTAAAAAAACAACGAGATTGTCCATCTTCGTGGTATGCGGGATACCGTGTAATAGCTGCACATTGGATCGAGTACATCAACTCCTGCTTTTGTCGTACTGTAATCCAGTATAATTGCTGGTTTACCGCGGTTAAATCGCGACGGTATGTCTGGGAATGTATGGAAAGGAATACAAGGGTCATAAAATCAGACCTGCATTAGAAAGGGTGTAGCTATAAATAGAAACTGCTTAGAACATTCAAACCTTGCATGCAAAAACAAACCATTGAAAATTACGAAAATGTTGCACTTTATACGCGGGCGCGCCCGATGAAGGGTTAAACTTGTTAAGTTCCAGTTAAATTCTGGCCTGTTATTTTAACCTTTAGCTTACGGGGACCATTTTTCTGATTCCCTATTTAGAACGGGAAATTTAACACCCTCTTTGTAAAAATGGCCATTAAGGGGGTTAAATATATATATATATATATATATATATGTGTGTATATATATATATATATATATATATATATATATTTATGTATATATCTATATCTATCTATCTATCTATATATATATATATATATATATATATATATATATATATATATATATATATATATATATATATATATATGTATATATATATGTATATATGATATATGTATATATATATATATGTATATATATATATATACATGTATACATATATATACATATATATATATATATATATATATATATACATATATACATATATATACATATATATATATATATATATATATATATATATATATATATATATACATATATATACATATATATATATATATATATATATATATATATATATGTGATAATAAAGCCCCACCTTTTTTACTTAACGCGTATTATTGTGATAATAAAGCCCCACCTTTTTTACTTAACGCGTATTCTAAATTATCCTTGTTTCTTCTCAATATAGTACAGTCTCTTTCTTCAAATTGCGACCTAGGAATTGACCAACTAACCATCCAGATTACCCCCTAGTGCACGCGCGTTAAAGATATTTGTAAACATGAATCAGGACCACGTGATGTTTTCGCCTCGGTGCGCTTTTCGGAACAACAGGCGACCCTTATGTAATCAAGTCACATGCTCAATTTTAGCCAATAAAATTATTTCCCCGCTGTCAGTACCCCTACACTTTATAACCTTCTGTAAAAGTTTAAGGCGTGCTTTTTACTGTCTGTCGATGTCTTGTGCTGTTTACGCGCTGCTCCTCTGCTGTCCAATATGATTTAAAATCTGCGTTCTGAATGCGCCCGGCAGGGACCGGTGGCGTTGCAATTGTTTGTTTCAAGTTGTCAAGATACCTGTGTTTTTCTGAATAATGTGTGTCTACATTAGAATCCGGAATAAATTAATATCCGTCGCATATTTGTTGTGTGCATCCTTCCAATGCCTCTGCAGTGTGTGGTTTTCCTCCCCGATGTGTCAACAGCTCTCGTGAAATGGTCTTCATCGCCTGACCCTCTGGCTACGTCTACAACATGTGTGTGTTTCATCTCCTCTACATAATTTAAGTTAAAGTTTACTGTGCGCGTTAACTGATATCATCACATGAGTCGGTAGGATCCCTGCGTGGGAAGAGAAAGTGGTTGTTTTCAGTTCGGCGCTGAGTGTTTTGTTTACGTTGTGAACTTCGTTCCAGATCATCGCGGTATATTCTCCTAGTGCTCTTTCGTACGTCATAGTGTGTAATAAATAATCGTAATATTCGTGTTCGATACATGTGAAGGTGTTTTACGTCATTCCGAGTGAATTAAGGTTTACGATGTTCAAGTTTTTGTGTTCTACATTGCATCTGGTTTTGCTGCAACGGGAAGAAAATTGTGTAAAACGTCAGCTGCTTGTTCCTGGGCTACGGTATCAAACTTCATTCCGTGATAATTTTTTTGCAATTAAAAAAAATGTGTAATCATCTTTTAAGAGTCATCACTTCGAGTGTCGTACTTATGTACTCAGTGTGTGTACTGCCCTGCAAGGAGATGAAAACAAGTGGTGTGCAGTTTGGTTCAATGTTCCGTCAGTCCAACGTATGCATCAATAAAAATGAAAAAATTTGTTTTTGAAATTAAAAGGTTCACTTTAAAATAAGTTAAAGGTAGGTCAGAAAAAATAAGAAAATGAAAATGATCTAATTGATTTATAGTGATGATATGTTATTTTTGTACTGTATTTATGTGAGTGATATTTATATTATTGAAAGTTTTATGTAATATATTGATGTTTTTACGTTCTGGAAAACTGCTAATCATGTCTGAGAGTGAAGACACAATACCCCCTACCAATGCTGAATTGCCAAATGTAACCGAAGAGAGTGCTCCAATCGAGCCTAACTCAGTAATTACTAGCACTAGTAATGTAATACCCCCTACCAATGTCAACATATCAAATGTACTGGATCAAAGTACTTTAATGGAACCTAAATTAGTAGCCGCCAGCACCAGTACAGAATTAAAAATGATTAGTACTGCTGAACAGCACATTATTAGTTTTGATGCCGAAGCTGGCATGAATCTGGATTCATGGCTAAACTATTTTAACCGAAAGTGTCGGGAAAGTTGTAAAAATGAGGAATGGAAAATAAATAACTTAAGTAAATATTTAAAGGGGAAAGCACTTACTGTTTTCATTAATTCGTGTTTAGATGTTCAAAATTGGGAACAAATGTGTTTGATTTTGAGGGAAAATTTCATAGAAATCAAGGTAGTCTCCTTTAGCGAATTCACTAATCTTAAATTAAAGGAGGCTAAAGGGGTAACTGATTATTTCCATAAGAAATTGGCGTGTGGTCGAAAGCTGGGATTATCAAACAGTCTATTAATGGATGGTTTAACTGATGGTCTTCCTCCAAACCTTCAGCAGTTGATGGCGCTTAGTCCTCCTGCTACCCCAACAGCATGGCTCACTTTAATTTCTAAATTACTTAAAAGTGAAGAGACACATGCTGAAACTAACAGTCCCAGACCTCCACAAGCAAATAATTTCAGTCCCAGAACTCCACAAAATGACAGATTTAATTTTAGACCTGGATTTCAACGACCACCATATTATCGAAATTTCAACAGTCGCAATCCAAATAATTTCAATAACTCATACCCAAGATTTCAACCACCAAGAACTCACTATAATAATATCCATTCCCAAACTCAACTGCCTCCAGCTCCATGTAGAGAATGTACAGGGAGAGGTATACTGAATGCATATCATTGGGTGCAGACGTGCCCCTTTAGAAATGCAATTAGTAATCCGATGGCTCCTCAAGTAGTGGAAAACACTGAGAGTCAGATACCTAACCTTACTGATGACAATCAGATGTGACAATTAAACGTATCCGGATACATAAATAAGAGACCAATTCCTTGTGTGATAGATACTGGTAGCTCCTTGTCTATCATCCCCTCGACTTTGACAACCCAACATAGACTAAAAACACAGACGTCTGAAAGACTTTTAGTCAAACAAGCAAAAGGCCTTCTCCAATTAAAGAGATCATGTTTAATTAACTTGTGCATTGGAAATGTTACTAAAAAGGTAAAAATGTACGTTATAGACAATGATTTACCTTATATAATCCTGGGATTACCAGAATGTGGACAATTTCAACTAAACATTGATTGTAATTCTATGCAAATTTATCAAAATGGACTAATAATTCCACGTAATAAAATGTTTGTGTGTACGCCAATGTCATTTCATATTAATAATAATGAGTCCAAATGTGTAAATCTTAAACCAAATGTAAGTCAAAATGTAAACAATGTAGGTACTGAGTTGTTTCACATTCCTCTGACCTCTGAAAACAATTCTGAAAATTTCCAGACTGTCAATAGAGAGAATGGTGAACTCAATTCTTTACTGTATAAATATTCGCATATATTTTCTAAAGACAAGTATGATATAGGGTTAATTAGGGTTGAACCCCAGCGTGTTAGACTTACGTCTGAGCTTCCTGTGTCCTTAAGACCTTATCGTACTTCTCCTAAAGAAGAAGAGGAAATAAAAAGCCAAATTGAGAAATTGTTACAAGCAGGTATTATAAGAGAAAGTAGTAGCTCATACTCGTCTCCCGTCACTTTGGCTTTTAAGCGTGATGAAGGCAAGCGTACAAGATTATGTATAGATTTTAGAAAATTAAATGCAATTACCAAAACAGATGCTGAGCCTTTACCCCGCATAGATTGCCTACTAGACAAATTAAGTCAAGCTAAATTATTTTCAACACTAGATTTAACTTCAGGCTACTGGCATATTCCAATTCACCCTCAGGATATTGAAAAACTTGCCTTTGCAACAAGTTTCGGATTATTTGAATGGCTTCGTCTACCTTTTGGCTTAAAAAATGCCCCAGGAATCTTTAACAGAACCATTCGTAGAATTTTGGCTAAATATAAGATTAACTTTGCTTATAACTATTTCGATGATATTATTATTTTTTCTTCATCTGAAGAGGAGCATTGGCAACACTTACAACAAATTTTTGAAATCTGTAAGAAAGAAAACATTAAACTTAAATTATCTAAATGTGTGTTCGCCAAAGACAAAATTAATTTTCTTGGTTATGAAGTTCAACAAGGAAAAATTACTCCAAATAATGCCAACATTGATAGTATTCAGAAGTTACAACCTCCTAAGAACGTAAAGGAGTTGCAACGTTTCTTAGGATCTGTCAATGTATATAATAAGTTTATCCCTAAGTATGCTCAAATTCGGTATCCATTAAATATACTTTTGAAAAAAAATGTTAAGTGGAATTGGACAGACGAATGCCAGAGTGCATTCGAAAAATTAAAACATGTGTTAATTTCTAAACCTGTTCTTCAATTATATGATCCTAAATTACCATGTCATGTATATGTTGATGCCTCAAAAAATGCAGTTGGAGCTGTGTTGAAACAGCCTGATGCCTCTAATATATTACATCCTGTTGCATATCATTCAAGGACTTTACGTAATTATGAACAAAATTATGCTATCACGGAATTGGAATGTTTGTCGATTGTGGATGCTTTAGACAGATTCTACTATTATCTCCATGGCCAAAAATTTGTCATTCATACTGACCATGCGGCTCTTGTTTGGCTCAAAAATGTAAAAAATCTAAGAGGTCGGTTATTCCGCTGGTCCTTAAAACTCAGTATGTTTGATTATGAAATCAAATACCAAAAAGGCTCCACAAATGTCGAAGCTGATATGCTCTCAAGGCATCCTGTTTCCCAACATCTTCAACATACTGTACATTTATTAGACTTGGATGAAATTAAAACACAACAGAAAAATGACAACCTTCATGATCCAAAGTATCAAGAGATAAATGATGTAATCATATTAAAAAGAAAAAATCTACATAAAATTGTTGTTCCTATGTCACTACGTTTAAAATTGTTACAAAAGTGTCACTATCAATTTGGTCATCCTGGTGTACAAAAAATGCTAAATTTGATTACCCCTCAGTATTATTGGCCTCATATAACTCAGGATATTGCAAAGTTTGTCAAACACTGTGCAACATGCCAATTTAACAAGAAATCAAAATTGAAAAAATTTGGACTTATGCAAATTGTACCTCCAACAGATAAACCTTTTGAATGTCTTTCTGTTGATACTGTCGGTGGTTTTAACTATTACAATTCTACAAAAAAATATCTCCACATTGCAATAGACCATGCAACAAGATATGTGTGGGCATTTCCTTCTAAAAGTGTCACCACAGAAACGTATGCCAACTGCCTTAAGCAAATTTTCCAAGTTCAGGTACCAGAGAAAATTCTAACGGATAGAAATGCAGCCTTTACTTCATCACGATTCAGGAGATTCCTTCAAAATTATAATGTGAAACAGCTTTTGACTTCAGCACATCATCCTCAGACCAACGGTAAAGTGGAGCGAGTGAATCAATCAATAGTAAGTAGGCTAAAATGTAAAGTCAATTCTTCGTCCACTAAAGTTCCTTGGACACGTTTGTTGGAAGAAGTCATTACCGAATATAACAATAGTCCCCATTCAGTTACAAAATTTACCCCTGCATACTTAATGTTTGGCAAGCAGCCTTATGACTCCCCTATAAATCAAACTAATTACCCTCCAGTGGATGAAGCTCGAAAACTAGCAAAACAAAGGACAATAGATTATCATAATAAAAACAAAATTAGGTATGATGCTCGCTTTGTACCCTCTAAATTTAAACCTGGTGATGCTGTAATCTTAGAAGAATTTTCATATCCAAATACCCGTAAACTTTCAGCCCCTTATTCTGGCCCTTACAAAATTTTAAAACAGTGTTCTGATGTGACTTATGAAATAGATAAGCCAAATCAATATAATAAGAGGTCTACTGAAATTGTACATGCATCCAAGTTGAGATATTACAATCCACCTGCCGAATTTAAATTATACCATGAATGAGTCAAACCTAATACTTTAATCTTTCGTAATTCTCTCCTTCTCTAAGCACTTTCCTGTCGTCCCATTAATTTAAATATGAAGAAGTCTCGGTTGAGTGTAAGAGAACCTCGCCAATATAGAAAAATTTTCGTCTATATTTTGCGTTGTAATACTACATATTTGAATAAAGTTACACTTTTTATAATACCTATATTAAACTTGTGAATTAATATATTGTATTTCATATTAACATATTATATTTTGTATTGCCATTTTGAGAGTTATTTGAATTTGAATATTGAAGTATTATTAGTACCACTTCAAAATATTGAATTAGTTGTATATCAAGTATTCTATTTTTGTATTCCAGTTCTTCATATTACTTTACAGTTGGAAATATTTTATGGTTTTTTCATGTTCTTAAAGTTTGAAGCTTCATGTGTAATATATTCCAAAGACTTTTAAGAGAAAAATTGATATGTTGTGTATTTTTTTGTTAAATTTTGTGTATTGATTAACAGTATTAGCAGCTATGTCTCAATTTATATAATGTGTTTTTCAAGTAATGTTGTTTATCTTATATGTAAAGTAAGGCTCCAAGGACAGTATGCGGACAGCGAGGTCAAGATTTTGATAAACTCATCCCTTTAACTTGTAACCTTCTTTTCTAAATTTAGTAAAATGTTCTCACCTGAAGGGAAGCCTTGCTCGAGGAGCTAGGGCCCGGCCCCTCTCGCAAGTCTTTTTCCGGAAGGGGGGGATATTGTGATAATAAAGCCCCACCTTTTTTACTTAACGCGTATTCTAAATTATCCTTGTTTCTTCTCAATATAGTACAGTCTCTTTCTTCAAATTGCGACCTAGGAATTGACCAACTAACCATCCAGATTACCCCCTAGTGCACGCGCGTTAAAGATATTTGTAAACATGAATCAGGACCACGTGATGTTTTCGCCTCGGTGCGCTTTTCGGAACAACAGGCGACCCTTATGTAATCAAGTCACATGCTCAATTTTAGCCAATAAAATTATTTCCCCGCTGTCAGTACCCCTACACTTTATAACCTTCTGTAAAAGTTTAAGGCGTGCTTTTTACTGTCTGTCGATGTCTTGTGCTGTTTACGCGCTGCTCCTCTGCTGTCCAATATGATTTAAAATCTGCGTTCTGAATGCGCCCGGCAGGGACCGGTGGCGTTGCAATTGTTTGTTTCAAGTTGTCAAGATACCTGTGTTTTTCTGAATAATGTGTGTCTACATTAGAATCCGGAATAAATTAATATCCGTCGCATATTTGTTGTGTGCATCCTTCCAATGCCTCTGCAGTGTGTGGTTTTCCTCCCCGATGTGTCAACAGCTCTCGTGAAATGGTCTTCATCGCCTGACCCTCTGGCTACGTCTACAACATGTGTGTGTTTCATCTCCTCTACATAATTTAAGTTAAAGTTTACTGTGCGCGTTAACTGATATCATCACATATATATATATATATATATATATATATATACATATATATATACATATATAATATATATATATATATGTATATGTATATATATATATATATATATTCATTCATTCTTGGGATACATGCTATCCCACCCCGTATGGAAAGGGTTAATCTCTAGAAACCACTCGGACATTTTTTTCACTATTAGTTTGCCACGAAAATCTTTTCAGAAAGGTTCAGTCGGTGTGCCAGTCTGTTACAGCTGATGTCATGGGCAGCTTCACGTGGATCTAAGTGGAAAAAAAAATGTCACAGACTTCAAAATGCATAGAGAGAGAGTCAATAACTAGTTTTGAGCGATTTTTTTCCCCGGCCGAGAACGTGGTATTTCAGAAAGCGATGGCCTGTTTATTTTCGGCTCGCTCTCTCGCCGTGTAAAATAAATATTCTTGCGGGGATCATTGAATCTGGAGGCATCTGACCTCATTTTGTAACGACAGTGAAAGTTGTTGTTGTTTTTTTTTCTGTTGATTCGGCACTTTTTTTTTTCTCTCACTCCTACTTTGGCCGTCGTCTCCTGGAGCCTGCTTCCCCCCTCTCAATCTGGCAACTTGGAGTGCACAGTGTCGGAGATGATCTCTGAAAGGTGGACGTTAACATTTATTTTATTTTTATTTTTTTTTTTTTTATTTATTTTTTTTTTTAACTTTTTTTCATAGAGATAAGAAATTTTGTACATTTCACCATAAGTATGTAGAATACCTGAAAAGAATTTTCCTATCTCTATATATAAAACAGTTCCGTAACTGACTCATTCATTCACTGACTGACTGACATACAACGCACAGACCAAACCGCTGGACCTAAAGGGCTGAAATTTTGCATGGCGATTCTTCTTATAGTGTAGGGGTGCACTAAGAAAGATTTTTGAAAAATTCCTTATAGATTTTTTAAAATTAAATTTTTAAGCTGTTTTTTTAATTTTTTTTTTAAGTTTGCATTTAAAATAATAATTTGAGGGTTATGAAATTTATATCACGAGAAAGATCATAAAAATTCCTTTAAAATGAAATCTTTTTCGAATCTTTACCTCCAGTTTCTGATGTTTTGGTGAATTTTTAAAGATTCATTTTTAGAATTTATTTTATTAAATGCCGATCACGTGGTTTCTTTTCTTTTTGTGATACTTTAAATTAATTTTGCGTCATGTGCATAAAAACGAAATAAATTGACAAAAAAAATATTGAAATACGGTAAAAGATAAAATTTAACCTCTAGACTCATTGAGATGGAAGTTTTTAAAGAATTTAATATAAATTAGTATGTTTTATGGATATTAAACATACAAATTAATTGCATACATTGACCGTTTTATTTAATTTGAATAACTCCGTAGTGAAATACGGGTATTCAGCTTATATATATATATATATATATATATATATATATATATATATATATATATATATATACACAACCGGGCCTCGCCTAGCTACGCTCAAGCCATCCGTTCACCAGATGAAGTTTCAATAAAGTGTGAAAAATTTTCATATTGGAACACAAAATTGCGTGTATTATTTTTGCATTTTAAAATTTTCTCTTAGTTTTTAGGTCATTTTGAAGATAACTGTCATATGTATCGTGTGTGAGAGGGAAATTAAGATATCATGTGTGAGGGCTTTAAGATTTTGTGCAGAGTGATAGGTGTTTTAGGTAAATTTCATTAAAAATTACTTCAAATTGACCAATTTATAAAAAAGTATAGAAATTAATTGCATACATTGACCGTTGTATTTAATTTGAATAACTCTGTAGCGAAATACGGGTATTCAGCTTATATATATAAATATATATATATATATATATATATATATATATATATATATAGTATATATTTATTTATTTATATAATTTAAAATTATTTATAGTATAAACTGAACTGTCGGTCAATATAAAAAAAGAGGTAACGGTTGCAGAAATGAAAAATGGTAGACTGATAAGAATCAAAACAGGTGGTTAAAGCAGGACGATTTTTTTTCCCTCCTCACAGCTTACTATCATGTCCTGCCGAATGAAAGCGAGTTTCCCTCGAGTCGTCTCCATAGCAGATTTATCCCGCGTGTTTATACGGCCAAGCGACGCGAGGTTACAAACAATCCCTCTGCGAGGATCCAGTCGGATGTCGGGCCCGTTCCTCCGACTCCATCGCGTAACGGAGCATTTGAGTGTCTAAAGGGTTTTTAAGAAATCGTCTGCGTGTTCCGGAGAGAGAGAGAGAGAGAGAGAGAGAGTATTGAACTGCCGAGAGACCGTCCCACTAGTTGATCCACCTGGGGGGAGGGGGGGTGTATCCTTCCCTTCTGCCCGGGAATGCGAAATAAAACGTGTCCCCGTAGTGAACTTGCCCGTACGGGTATCGATCGGCACGCAAGTACTGTTGGTAAACACTGCTACGGCTTCTGATCAATAATGTGTCCTCCTTCGCGACTCGCAGGAAAACCCTCCGCGCACTACGCTCTGCAGCCGAGTTGTTTTCTTTTTTTTAAAAATATTATTTCCCCGTAACGATACGTTGAATAGAGATGATGCCGGCGTCTTTTGACTCGGGAACTTCGAAATTTTATTGAGCGTTCTATTAGCTGAATACCCGTGCTTCGATACGGAGTACATTCAAAATAAATATAATGGTCAATGAATGCAGTTAATGCCATATATATATATATATATATATATATATATATATATATATATATATATACACACATTTACAGTCGAACTCCGTTATAGCGAACCCGGTATATAAGGAACTCGCGGATATAACGAACGAAAATTTTGGTCCCTTCGTTTTCCTATTGTACGGGTAATTTAATTAGTATTGTGTCAGTTTAATGTAAACGATTTTAGTCGATTTAATTCATTATTGATCATTTTTAATACATTTTATCATTTTTTAATACATCATTATTGAATACACATTGCAACTGATGAGTTATACATGTTGTGAACTCTAGCATTTTTCTTAAAGGTTCGGATAGAGCGAACAAAACCTTTGGTCCGTTGAAGTTCGTTATAACGAGGTTCGACTGTATAAAAAAAAAATTTTTGTTGCAAATGCGGCAGACGACTGGACATTATAAAAAAAAATATTAAAATACGGTCAAAGAAATGTTCCCCAAACTGAGCTATATTAACTGTACAATCGAACCCCGTTATAGCGAACCCGGTATATAACGAACTCGCGGATATACCGAACAAAAATTTTGATCCTCCTGTTTTCCTATTGTACGTAATTTAATTAGTATTGTGTCTGTTTAAAGCAATCGATTTAATTCCTTAATGATCATTTTTAATAGATTTTATCATTTTTTAATACATCATTATTGAATACTCATTGCGACTAATAAGTAATACATTTTGTGAACTCTAGGATTTTTCTTAACGGTTCAGATATAGCGAACCACCGGATATAGCGAACAAAACCTTTGGAATTTTGAAGTTCGTTGTAACTGATATTTTTATAGACAAAAATGATAGTAATTTTGTCTATAATTTTAATAGATTTAATTTTAATATTTTCTTTTTGATTTAAAAGAAAATATTAAAATTAAATCTAATAGAACATACTAAAGAATATAGTACAGTTAATATAGTACAGTTTGAAGAACATTTCGTTTACTGTATTTTAAAATTTTTTTGGATAATGCCCAATCGTCTGCCGCATTTACAAGAAGAAAAAAAAATTTGTCAATTTATTTCGTTGTTATGCACGTGACGCAAAATTAGTTTAAAGTATCACAAAAAGAAAAGAAACCACGTGATCAGCATTTCATAAATTGAATTCTAAAAATTAATCTTTAAAAAGTCACCCAAGATCAGAAAATGGAGGTAAAGATTCGAAAAAGATTTCATCTTAAAGGAATTTTTAGAATCTTTCTCGTGATGTAAATTTTATAACCCTCGAATTATTATTTTAAATACAAACTTTAAAGAATGTTAGAAAAACAGCTTAAAAATTTAATTTAAAAAATCTAAGAATAATTTTTTTTAAATCTTTCTTAGTACACCCCTGCACTATAAGAAAAATCGCCATGCAAAATTTTAACCCTCTAGGTCCGGCGGTTTGGTCTGTGAGTTGTATGTCAGTCAGTTACGGAACTGTTTTATATATATACTAGGGGCTTCGCCCCTAGGCTCGCTACGCTCGCTCCTCTGGTGAATCAAGTGAATGAATGACTCAATAGTTGTTTACAGCGATTGAGTCATTCATTTGTTTACAGTTGAAGCTTCCCCCCCCCTCCCGGCGAAATGGATGAAGCCCGCCTATGGGTGAAAAATTGGATCTTCTTTCAAGGGAGCGAATGAGAAGATTTTTTTGAAGTATTTCTTTAAAATTCAATTAAAAATCGAAATTTTAAAATAGAGACTTGAAATGAAGTTTATATGAATGAGAAAGCTTTCATCTTCCAGTTGATATAAATATTTTCTTTGTAACATAATAAGTCTGAGAGCATCGAATTTATATATCTCGAAACACATAAATTTTTCCAAAAAGTGGGTTTTCAATTTTAATAAAAATATCAGTCTGTTTTAAATTATTTTTAAACAAATGAGGTCTTGTTTGAAGGAGAAATGTCTGTAGTCTTAGATTGTAAAAAAAAAAAAAAAAAAAAAATTCTACGATCCTTTTTTGGCGAGTTATCGTAATCTGAACATGAAAAAGTCAATATTTTCCCACAAAACATAAAATAAAAAAAAAACTTAAAGTCCGACGAATATGAGACATGTCTTACCTTCTTCCCCACATTGTTCTGCATCTATTGGTATCGGTCTCGACCCCATACCCCCAGCGGTTTCGGAGGAGATAGCGTGACAAGCTTTTGACAGCGGCGGCTGCAGCGCCAGTTACTTTTTTTTAGAATAGATATATATATATATATATATATATATATATATATATATATATATATATATATATATATATATATTTTCAAATTTATGGACGCGCATCTCGACGTGATGGAGGGCCGTCCGCATACAGTCGAACGCCGTTATAACGAACTTCAAGGGACGAAAGGTTGTGTTCGCTATATCCGAATCGTTAAAAAAGCAATAGAGTTCACAAAATGTATAACTTATTAGTTGCAATGTGTATTCAAAAATGATGTATTCAAAAAATTATAAAATCTATTAAAAATGATCATTAATGAATTAAATCGATTACATTAAACTGACACAATACTAATTAAATTACGTACAATAGGGAAATAGCGGGACCAAAATTTTCGTTCGTTATATCCGTGAGTTCGTTATATACCGGCTTTGCTATAACGGGGCTGTACACGTATTACGTAAGCCCATTTTGAGTCGTTTTAGACTCCCTCCCCTCGTAAGCAGAAATATGCTGGTGTCCGCCCGCCCCCCAACCTTTTTGCTTACGTAAGAATTGGCACATTTCTCGTCGCTATCTTGTAGGCCAAACGATTTTTTTTTTAATCGTTAAATTTATTGTACATTTCTGAGTAAAAGTGTCTAGATATTAAATCACGAACAGCAAATACACTGAATAATCACTTAAAAGCAGTCAGAATGATATCAACGTTGTAAAGGTTTTATGAATTCTCTGAAAGTAAATACTAGTATCTCTCTATTCTAAAAAAAAGTAACTGGCGCCGCCGCCGCTGTCAAAAGCTTGTCACGCTATCTCCTCTGAAACCGATACCAATAGATGCAGAAAAATGCGGGGAAGAAAGTAAGACATGTCTCATCTTCGTCGGACTTGTGGAAAAATATTGACTTTTTCATGTTCAGATTACGATAACTCGCCAAAAATTAATCGTAGAATTTTGATCATTTTACAATCTAAGACTACAGACATTTCTCCTTCAAACAAGACCTCATTTGTTTAAAAATAATTTAAAACAGACTAATATTTTCATCAAAATATTAAACCCACTTTTTCGAGAAATATCGTCACATATGTGGATGTAATATCGATGCTCCCCGAGTTTTTATCTTACAAAGAAAATATTTACATCATCTGGAAGATGAAAGCTTTCTCATTCATATAAACCTCATTTCAAGTCTCTATCTTAAAATTTCGATTTTTATTTGAATTTTAAAGCTGAAACAGTGATTCAACAGTGATTCCCCTTCGCATAAGGGTGACTGACAACAGTAAATGGCTGTTACATTGCCCGAGAATCACCCCTATGTATCTCGCTATTAGCCATAACAGAGAAGCGAGCTTAGGCGCAAAGCCCCTAGTAATTCAAAAATAAGTCAAAACAGATGGGATTAGGCTGGAGTCCGGACCCCATGGCAGCGCTCTCGCATGCATGCTTGTTTTCTTTCTTAAAGAACTGCTATGATTCCCCTTTTTAGCAAAAATAACCATAGTTCGAGCCCCCCCCCCCTTCTTTTCGTAATACTTGAAAAAATAATGGAACCGCTTAAAATTTTTCCGGAAAAAGAAAAATTATAATTCGAAACTCGAAGCACGTATCGTTTTTGATATAATCCTGCCGACTCGATCGCTCCCCTGGCGTCCTTTTTTCACTTTGGCGCCAAAATAATGCGTCCACGGGATTCGTGAAGTGGTCCATTTAAAAAAATTTTAATCGCTATATTTAGAAAAAAAAAAAGGGTTTTCAAAACATTTTTTTCAAAGAGTCCTTTTTGGCGTCGGGGAAAATGTTTTCGAAATTTCTTTTAAACTGTCGATCGAATATTTTCAAGACAGATCGACGATGTCTCGAGATACCTTGCCAGAGCATTTTGAATTTTAACCTTCTGGGAAGATTTTCAGTGAGCTAGAAATATTCGCAGCGAGTACTATAGAGCTTTTACTGTGTGCAAGCTAGCTTATTCCTTTGTTCACTTGTACGTTTTGTGTGTCAAGTTCAATGAACGTCTTTTGTCCGAATGGTGCCTCTTCATTGAGTGAAAGAACCCAAAAGTCCACTCGACATCACGATTGTTATTACACACTCGATTTGGGTATTATTATATATATAATAGCCGTTGTCTCTGTATAACACTTCCGGGCTGTACTCATCTTTCAATTGAAGCCCTCAGTAAACAAACGGCCGGTTAGGCTTAATTTCAATTTCAGATGTGGATCAGAATTTTTCTTACCTAAAAACTAATATCTTCTCCATCAAATCACGTTTGTTCGGCCTATTTTTCTATAAAACATTCAGACCTAAAAAAAATTGGATGCTTTTAGCTGTATATTTAACAGTTTTTAAAAATGTGTTTACTTTTGCGATGAATTCTGAAAGTAAACAAACTTGAATGTGAAGGAATCAAGTAGCTCAAGTATTCATATCGCGTAGTGAGCTGTAAAAAACTGGATGGCAGTCTACTACTCCAATCGCATGTAAAACTAAATAAATAAAAAAATAATGAAAGGGTTTGCTTTTACAAGGTGTGGATTAAATGCAATATTGTTAGATAATTCGGATATTTTTTAACTTTCATATACTTTTTCCATTACGAGCCATTATTAGTATTATGACGTCAAAATGACGGGTTACCTTCTAGTAAAATATAATTGTTGATAAAATAGGACAGAATTTTTTCTAGCTATAACATGAGAAAGAAATGTCCATTCATAAGACCTACTTGAACCGATCGCGTCTTAATGAACCCCAAATAATGGATAACTTTATGAAATTGAAGGGCCAAATGCTTCGGTTCCACGACAACCATTTAATTTCTCGCTTCCGTTTTAATCTCTCTCGAATAAATAAGTGCAGCAAGAGATGACCGTAGAATAAATAAGAGGAGAACATTTCCGTGACAAAGGAAGGAAATTTTTTAATGGAACTGACACTTAGTGAGGAAGAACTCGTTTCAATTAATTTACTTCTCTCCATAAAGATTCTTCCGTGATAGCCATTTTTCAGTTTCGCTCCTTGCCCTATTCTGACGTAATAATGGATGACGGCCATGGGATGAAACTTTAAATAAATTTTAGCAGAAAATCTCCATTTCTTTTTTTATTCCGCGAAAAGGGTGACACATTATACTGCTAGAATTATTTTTTTTGAATTGTCCATAATGACCTCTAGCTAGGTACTGTAACGTCCTCGTAGTTGAAAATAAACACATGAGAGACAATTATTTAAAACAGCTTATAGTAAAGATATATAACTTATTTACAATATATACAATTGCATAGAGACTATTCCTAGTCTGCACCCGAGAGTTTTCTCTCAAACATTCACTAAGACTCATTCAGTCTTGAACTGAGAGATAAACCCGCACCGATCAGCACCTGGGAAAGCTTCGCCCGAATCCTTCCGCTGATCTCGGTGATTCCGGCTGCTGGCCCTCTCCCCTATCCTTTTGTCAGACGCTCCTATATATATATATATATATATATATATATATATATATATATATATATATATATATATATATGTATATGTGTGTGTGTGTGTGTTTGTTTGTTTGTTTGTTTGTTTGGTTTGTTTGGTGGCGGTTTCCCACGCTTTCCGCGGCTACAAACGCTGGTCAAACCAACCGTTAAACACTTCAGCTGCACATGGAGTCGTCTTCATCTCAGTGGGCCCTTTTCCCGTCCGAGCGCCAGCCAGTCTCGATGTTTCTTCGGGCTACTCAGGGGTCAACGCCAGACAGTCTCCCGCTTTGTAAACCTCGTCTCGATAGACAGAGATGCGGGGCAGGGGTATTTGCCTCCACTTGTTCTCGAGGCATCAGTTGGTTTTAGCTCGATACATGAAAGGTAATTTACACAGCAGTAGGCTGGCAGTCTTTTGTTTAAGGCAAAGTCCTTACAACCATGAGCAGATAGCTTAGAGAGCCCTATAGAGAGACAGCCTCGACGAACGTAGAGGAGATAACAGACCACCAAACGAAACATTGATCATGTCGAAGTTCGATACTGCTTCATGGAAGATAAGTACATAGGCTCATAATAAACCAGTTGTTTGTAAGTTTAAAGGACGAAGTAATTTCGCTTTCACTGTTTTACAGGGTTACAATGAGAAAAAACGGTGAGGCAAACCTAGGCACACTTCACAATGTCCATATCAGTTCAATGTGGCATTTATTATTACTGTTTCTTTTTCGTAGTGTATCTTTAAAGGTAGTAACTACTTGCGTTTCCGTCCGTTTCAGTAGTGGCTGCTCATGACGCTACTCGAACGGTTAAAATTTCCCCTTAAACATTCTGTTCTCGGAAGATGTTAATGAAGTAACGGCAAGAGAACTCGACAGATTTAAATAGCGTAGGTTAGGTCGTGTCGGGCGACTTCAAAGACAGTGCAGCCAAATCTGCGAGATGCTGTCGGCGGCTGAAACGTAAAATCAAATAATTGCCGAGGCTAATGGCTTAATTGCATTCTTTCTTCGGCGGTTCCTTTTCGAAAGCGCCGTCGGTGGCCGAATTTCTGTTTTAGGGGAAATATCGTTGTTTAACACTGATGCAAAAAGAAAAAGGGAAATTAAGCTATCCGTTCGCTTATTTAAATTTCTTGACAGAATACCATTTGTTCGCCTGTACTATTGAAGCCGAATCATTCGTATTTCAGATTCTGTTTGGGTTTTGTTCCGGAAAAATTTTAAAAATATGAGTGGACTCGTTTTTTAAGTTGTTTAAACGTTTTCAAAACTTTTTTCCCCCTTTCTCTCTTAAACGCGTATGACAAAACATTTTGTCAGAAATGCCTCGAGAGTTTGCAGGCCTTCAGTTCACGGGCGGGCCTTAACCCTTCAGCCGGCGCGCCCGTGTACAAAGTGCAACATTTTCGTAGTTTTGAATGGTTTGTTTTTACATGTAAGGTTTGAATGTTCTAAGCAGTTTCTATTTATAGCTACACCCTTTCTAATGCAGGTCTGATTTTCCGACCCTTGTATTCCTTTCCATTCATTGTTAGTCGTGATTTAACAGTGGTACACCACCGATTATACTGGATTACAATACGAAAAAAGCAGGAGTTGATGGAGTCGATCCATTGTGCGTCTATCACACGGTATCCCGCATATCACGAAGATGGACAATCTCGATGTTTTTTTAGGTGTTTGGACATAATAGGAATCCATTCGCAAGTTGTCCGTAGATCCAATAAACCGTACACTTTTGAAATAAGGCGATTGTATCTGCATTCTTTGGTCTTTAATTATAAATATATCTCGGTATTATCAACATGCTATATCTTGTCGTAAAACCCAGAATTGTTATTTTCAATTTTAAAAAAAAAGTTTATTACAAAAGGAATAATCGAGGCTGAAAGAGACGTTGCACTTTGTGCCATGCGTGCCTGCCGGTGCTCCAAAAATTGGCGTGCCCGCTGAAGGTAATATTTATGAAGCCAGTAAAATCCAGCTCGTTATTGTTAAACCGCGTGGTTATTTAGTTGCGCGGTATAAACTGTTTATTGCAGCATTTTTCTCTATTCTCCAGGTTTCTAAGGGCCTGTTCACATAGGAGTCCGTGCGTTGCGTTAAGGAAAAGATGACGTTGAGACGAAAGTAGACCAATCATAGGCGTTAAAAATTTCATTGCTAATCGTTTGGAGGCATATGATTGGTTTATTTTCGTCTCAACGTCATCTTTTCCTTAACGCAACGCAACGGACTCCTATGTGAACAGGCCCTTAGTGTGATGTTCGATAACGGCATAACTATCGCTTCGATCTGAGAGCTGTTTCATGTCGCGTCTGTTATTTGTTGAGTCACGATAGTGTTCATAAACGACGTGACGGGGCGCTGCTAAAAATACCGGGCACCAACCCTTTGTTTGGGGCGAATTCTTTGTGGCACTGTGGAGCCTTGCGTCGTGCCAGCGTCTTCTAGGGTCGTTTGCATTTCTGGCGTGTCAGATGAAAGATAGCCCGACATTGGTGAGGTGTAGCATCCACGCTTGACGCATTTGCTGTAGACATAACTGCGTCTGGAGGGATGTCGAAAAGGAAAGAGGTGTTTGCCTCCCGAACGAAACAAGTACTTTGTAGGGATGCGACATCGATGTCGATGTTTTCAAAACATCGATGTTTTGATAAAAACATCGATTTATTGAAGCCGATGTTTTTTTAACATCGATGTTTTGTGCTCGATGTTTTATTTTAATGAAAAAGTACCGTAATTAAAAAAATTTACCACGTAGCATAATTTTCACACTCAGTAAATGTAAGTCTGAATCCTGAAAATGACGAATACAAAAGGAGGAACGATTCCTTAGCAAACAGACAAAGGGCAATTAACAACCAATGAACCAATCAGAGCGCTTGGAATGTTCCTGACACTCCAGAACCTTCCATGGGGTTTTATTTTACAAATAGTATATACACGAGTGCATCCATTTAAGTTTTTGTTTCGTTCTGGTTTTATATAAGTTGACGTTAATACTATTAGTAAGATGCCTCCCAAAAGTACCGTTTGGAAATATTTTTACAAGACCTCTGACAAATTGGCGAAAAGCAATATTTGCCTTTAAGTCCCTTAAAACTTCTGGCAATACCACGAATTTATCTGGACATTTCAAGGAAAAATATGGCGGTATTTACAACGAGAATTTTGAGTCATCAATGTAGCCCAAAGCAACCGAGTTTTTGGTCATTTGTGTCTGCCCAATCAGAGAGTAAAATTAAATCACCCCTCCCCCACGACTAACGGAAATAACATTAATGTTAGAGATTACTAAACCAGTTTTAAAAAATGGATGTTCTAAAACATCGATGTTTAAAAACATCGATGGTTTTTGGGTGATGTTTTATTAGCATCGATGTTTTAATATTGAATATCGATGTTTCAGAACATCGATGTTTTGTTATCGATGTCGCATCACTAGTACTTTGTCCTGCGGACACTGACCCATCCACGCCGTGAATGTGCGGGCTACTCACCACAGGCAGCGACCTATTGGTGAACCAACACGGCTCCCTGTGAGGGGACATCCATGCCTTATCCGGGATTCGAACCCGAGATTCCTAACTGATGAATGATTTGACACGATGATGCATATTTCGTGATGAGAGTTAAATAAAGAAGTGCAGGAAGTCCAACCCGGGTCTCCAAACTTCGAAAAAGGTGTTCTACCCACTGAAATATCCCCGACATGGCAGGCATTGGTGTTGCCAGCGACTCCCCTCCACATACTTTTCGAGGCCAATACCTATCTATACATATAAGTTGCTAAGCCGACTTTTTGGGCAGTCCGTGAGAGAAAAGTATTGCATCAATTCACTTAATTTTGGTCTTAAACAAAAGATTGTTGTAATCTGTAGATTTATCAAATTTGGTTTTTGTAACCGCAATTTCTATTAATTAGTGATAATTTATAGCTGAAAATTGATTTCTGTACATGCTCAAATCTGCCTTTAGAAACCCACTGTTTCTGCGCATAGCCATCTTTAAGCAGAATCGAATTAATTTTCAGTTAATTTTGTCTTGTAGACTGGCGCAGCCATCTATCGGCCGGGCCGGGAACGAAAAGTTAATCGCAAGTTAACTTCCAATTAACTCCATTTTCTTTCAAGTTGATGGGATAATTCATCAAAAAAAATTTTTTTTTAAGTATTTATTAATACATAGAATTGTCAAGTTTGTATGATTCAACAGAAAATTTAAAAACATGGTATATAAAAAAGTTCTTTTTATCTTGTAATTATTGTGACTGATACCGCGGCTTTCGCACCCCAACAGGTTAACCCACTCGGCCAAGAATGCACCGTGAACGACTCAGAGAAGCGTCTCCGATATTGCCGCTAGGTGGCTCTCCGAAATCAGAGTTAATACGATCAAGGTCGACCCCTCGTTCTTACGGAACGGGTCTTGCATTTTTATCGGAAAGGTCCTCAAACCTCTCTCTCCACGAAAACAAGCGATACACTCCCGGGATAGATACGCCTTTTTTCTTCTTCTTGATGGGCGCTGGCTCGCGGAATCGCAGACACGGCGATCCTTACCTTGCCGACGGGGAACCTGTAATTATTCCGATCGTAGCCTTTATGAGGCAGCGGATCGTGGAACTCCCGAGTCGAGTCCATCCGCGGAACTTTCCCACGTGCCGAACTATTTATGGATTGGGTTCGCGCGGCATCACCCCACTCCCCCTGCCGAACTGGTACGCGTTACGGCAGTTCCGACTGTTCGAGTTATCGACTCATTGAGGCATCATCACAACACTATCTCGAATGGCATACGAATTGCCGTTAATGAAGTTAACGTCATTCCAATAGACCAATAGACGATCAGCACTGAATATAAGTTTTTTAAGGAAATGAAATCCCAAAGCTTCCTTTCATGCGCGTTTTTTAAGCTCCTGTTTGAGACTATCCGGGTCTCGGATCGTGCTGCTAAATCTGCACTTAAGTTCAAATTCAACTGATTATGCTGTACTTGTATAATGTTAATTTTCTTTGTTATTAAATTTTTGAGTTTTTGTTTTAAGACGTGGCCTCATCATTCACAATTGAGACGAATTTGGTAATTTTAAAAAAAAGCCTCAGAGAATAACCTACCTACCTATGATGTTACAATGTTATCGGAATGCAATCCTATCAGCTACGACAGAAAGATTATTGGGAAGTTTCGACATCGCAGAGGGGCCGCGGTGCTGCATTAGAGGTACGTTTTAGCGAGATTGGGAGACAAAACGCTGGCTCGTGAGTCAACCTATCTTATGCTGGGAATATACATTCGCGAAACGGAGATCGAAGTGTAGGCGAAAGCAGTGATTTATTGGTCCCATCGCCGAGAGGAGGTTTTATGGCGTCACTCGTCCCTTTGATGATTCGTACTCAGACCGCTCCGGAGAGCGGTTTTAAGACGAATGATCAAAGCGACGAAATACTTCCCCCACGTTGGGGGGGGGACTAATCGACACCAAAATGTGTCATGAGGCGACGGGGGGAGCTTTTTCGCAGCTTATTCGCAGCTTATTCGCGTATGTGTAGTTGTAGCTTAATATGAGCCTTTATGAGGCAGCGGATCGTGGAACTCGAGGTTCCACGAGGTTCCTGTCGGGAGGATGGGGATTGTCCAGGTTTTAGCAATCTTCGCGAGTCGTTTGGGCTCCACCGGGACACAAAGGGCGTCAAAGTGTTAACATTCATTTAAAACGTATCATTTGACGTATCATGTCAAAGTATAGATCAAAGTAACCGGTCCGTGTAGAGGGCTATTGGCGCGTCATAAACTTCACTTAAAGTATCACTCGAATGGAGAGAGGGTTATCATTTTGAATTTCCCTCTGCGACACGTTTGTAGAGACAGGCACCCCCTATCGTAGGGTAAGGGGTACTACGCAGAACGCTGGGGGTGATTGCAGACTCCGGTCGTGTCTTATATATTTTTTTAGAGAGAAAAGTTCGGAGGTGATTGTAGACTCCGAACGTAGCTGGTATTTGCTTTAGAGCGTTGAGGTTACGTTAATAATTTGTTCCTGTAAATATTGTTCTTCTACTTGTTATATATATCGTCTCTTGTACTTGTCCGTGCTGTGCTCCGTCTTATAATAAACTGCATGTTTTTAAAAGAGCTGGTTCTAGTTTAAAAAAAAAAAAGGGACTCGCAACTCGACATCCGTCACAACGTTTTCAAATATCGATGGCATATATTAGTTTCTACAAAAACTGTGCCCTCAGATTTGAGCATCCTGTCCAAAGTAGCGACTTCATTTGGCGACAATAGGCCAAACAAACCATTGCCCGATGCGTAGCGAAGAACCTCACCTACCCCGGCAGAGCGTGCGAAAGTGGTCCAAAGCCGTTCGAGAAAAGCCCCCGCACTTGGCTAGGGCAGTGCATTCCTTTCGGGAGCCGGTTTTTCGGTCGCGTTTGTAACTGTCTGCCGGTTTCCCAGCGGGTCGAACGCCCTCGGTGAGAGAGAGAAAGCTTCCAACTGGAATGGCGTGTGAGGAATTTCCCCGAACGCCGAACGAAACGAATATCCCTTCACTTTTCGCGCGTCTCTCTTGATTTGCGCGAACTGTACAAACTTCTCGCGTCTATTCCTCTGGAAATAATTTCGACGGTTCGGCCAGTGCTTATTACTAATCTGTTACGTAACAAGGATGTTTTGGCTAATCTCGACCATTTCTGTCTTCGCCCGGGGAAACTCTTTTGCCGCCATTTTTAACACAACAACAGTTTGACGCGTGTTCTGTATCAGTGGCGTAGCAAAGGGGGGGGGGGGGGGAAGGGGCTCTATCATGTCCCGGGCGCCACTCGCAGAGGGGCGCCAATGTAAGATCCATATATTATTTTACTATATGTTTTCGAGGTGGATGTCAATATAAGGTCTATATATTATATTACTATATGTTTTTCAGGGGAGGGCCCCAATATAAGGTCTATATATTATATTACTATATGTTTTTTCGGGGAGGGCGCCAATATAAGGTATATATATTATATTACTATATGTTTTTAGGGGAGGGCACCAACATAAGGTCTATATATTATGTTACTATATGCTTTTCGGGGGGAGTGCTAATATAAGGTCTATATATTATGTTATTATATGTTTATCGAAGGCGCCAATATAGGGTCTATATATTATATTACTATATGTTTTTCAGGGGGGGGGGGCACCACAAAGGTATCGTGCCCCGGGCGCCAGTTATGCTCGCTACACCACTGTTCTGTAGACGTGTGAACTGTTATAAAACGTGTTACATCGAGCAAAAATGACTTCAGCCGTTGTTTACGCAGGGCCCGATTTAGAATTCTTGACTATAAGTGCAACTCGGGATGGGGGGGGGGCTAACACTGATGTGGGCGTAAAATTTCCAAAATTGACACACAAAAAATAATAATAATAATAATAATAATAATCATGAATCATTGTGGAAGTACCATTTTACCAAGAATTGGCTATTGAAACGTAGAAGCCTAGAACATTATGAAATAACAAAAAAACTAAACAACATATTAACTTCATCATTAAAACACCAATACAACCAGAAAACCGTATTAATTAAACCGTATCATGCAGTTCCCTTATATACACTACTAGCTGAAAACCCCCGCTTCGCTACGGAGTACATTCAAATTAAATACAACGGTCAATGTATGCAATTAATGCCAAAAAAATAAATATATATATATATATATATTTATAATAAATACGACTATCAATATATACAATTGATGTAGAAAACAATATATATATTTATAAAAAAAATCGTAAGGGATAATTTTATAGACAAAATAATGTCCAATCGTCTGCCGCATTAGCAAGAAAAAAAATATTTTTTTGTCTATTTAGTTGTTACGCACGTGACGATAAATTTATTTAAAGTACCAGGAAAAGAAATCACGTGATCGGCATTTAATAAATTAAATTCTGAAAATGAATCTTTAAAAATTCACCAAAAATCAGAAAATCGAAGTAAAGATTCGAAAAAGATTTCATTTTAAAGGAATTTTTATGATCTTTTTCGTGATATGAATTTTAAAACACTCAAAATATTATTTTAAATGCAAACTTAGAGCAAATGTTACTAAAACAGCTTAAAAATTTAATTTGAAAAAATCTAAGAAGAATTTTTCAAAAATCTCTCTTAGTGCACCCCTACACTATATGAAGAATCGCCATCCAAAATTTCAGCCCTTTAGGTCCAGCGGTTTGGTCTGTGCGTTGTATGTCAGTCAGTGAGTCAGTTACGGAACTGTTTTATATATATTGATAACATACATATGATGAACTATACATATGACGAACCTATCAATCAAATTTGTAAGGATATATTAAAAAAATTGCTATTAAAAAAGGTAAAATTTAAAAAATTGAATTGGGAATTTGTTCTTTTAAAATAAAAATTTTGGGGGCCCCCCCAACATTCAGGGGCCCCTAGGCCCGGGCCTACTGGGCCTAATGGAAAATGAGGGCCTGGTGTTACATCGAGCGAAAATGGCTTCAGCCGTTGTTTACGTATTACTGACGGGAACGTTTATGTTCGGTCGCTTGGGCATGACGTCACTCGATCGGGTCGAGAGTGTCGTACGAATGACGGTCGAACATAGCGATCAGATTCGATATCAGAGAGACACGTGCAATATTAGCTATCTTGGAGGGAGCCATGCAGTTTCAGATTTCATGATGATAGCCGGCAAAATTTTCCTACCACATATCCCGTTCATGAAATGCTCGATTCGTCAACAAGAATTCCACGCGAAAAACGTCCGCACGGTCTGCTTAGACGAATCTGTACGACGCGAATTTTTCGGAACGGCGCATCGCTTTTTTAAAAAAGGTTTAACCTTTTCCTTACGGGGAAGGGATATATATCCCAAGAATGAATATGTATGTATGTATGTATGTATGTACATATACATATATATATACATATATACATATACATATATATATATATACATATACATATATATATACATATATATATATACATATATATACATATATATATATATATACATATACATATATATACACATACATATACATATACATATATATATATATACATATACATATATATACATATACATATATATACATATACATATATACATATACATATACATATACATATACATATATATATATATATACATATACATATATATATATATATATATATACATATACATATATATATATATATATACATATACATATATATATATATATACATATACATACATACATATATATATATATATATATATATATATATATATATATATATATATATATATATATATATATTCATTCTTGGGATACATGCTATCCCACCCCGTAAGGAAAAGGTTAACTGCGCCTTGTTCGGTTGACCCTCGGCGACTCGAAAAGGTTAATTTAGTGGAGAAACGTTGTCGAGTTGAGTAACTTACTGCCGGGCTTAAATTATTAATTTTTGCCAGTTTTGTTCCGGCTTCACCCTGCATACATTCTGCTGTACTGTACATACCAGTGTTTTGTAAAGTTGAATGATTTTATCGTTATTTTAACCCTTCGGCGGTCACGCAAATTTTTGGGAACAGCAGCAGGCGCGCGAGGCACAAAGTGCAACGTCACTTTCGACCTAGATTATTTCTTTTGTAATAAACTTTTTTTTTTCCAAATTGAAAATGATAATTCTGCGTTTTATGACAAGGTATAAAATGTTTATAATATTGAGATATATTTGTAATTAAAGGCCAAAGAATGCAGATGCAATGGCCTTAGTTCAAAACCGTCCGGTTTAGTGGATCTAAGGACAACTTGCGAATGAATTCCTACTATGTCCAAATACCTAAAATATAATGAGATTGTCCATCTACGTGATATGCGGGACGCTGTGTCATAGCATCATATTGGATCGACTACATCAACTCCTGCTTTTTTTCGTATTGTAATCCGGTATAATCGTTGGTTTACCACGGTTAAATCGCGACTACCAATGAATGAAAACGAATACAAGAGTCAGAAAATCATACCTTCATTAGAAAGGGTGTAGCTAGAATAAATAGAAACTGCTTAGAACATTCAAACCTTACATGTAAAAAACAAACCATTCAAAAATTACGACAATGTTGCACTGTGTACACGGGCGCTGAAGGGTTGAAGTTTGTCATGTCTCTCTCTCTCTCTGAATAGTGCTTTATTAGTGTGCTAGTCAACATTTGCCGATGACTGTCCTTTTAAATTGCTTAAAACTGTCTGTAGCGCACTTTCGAAAATGTAACACAGTTCAAATATCTCGGATCTATCGTCACTAATAACAATGATAAATCTGTTGAAATTAATAACAGACTTTATATGGCAAACAGATGTTACCATGGCCTCAAAAATCAGTTTAAATCTCGAATCATTGGCCGTAACACTAAAATTAATATTTATAAAACTCTATTACGACCCATCTATATATATAAAACAGTTCCGTAACTGACTGACCGACTCACTGACATACAACGCACAGACAAAACCACTGGACCTAAAGGCTGAAATTTTGCATGGCGATTCTTCTTATGATGTAGGGGTGAACTAAGAAAGATTTTTGAAAAATTCCTCTTAGATTTTTTAAAATTAAATTTTTAAGATTTTTTAGTGATTTTTTAGCCATCTTTGATGATATTCCCAAAGACTGTAACAATGGAATTTAACACGAATGCCCAAGGGAAAAATTAAGTACTTAATAAGATTAAAAAGGGGTATGTAATTTTGAATAGTAAAGTGAGGAATTAATAGTTTTTAAATGTTAAGAGGGTTGAATTAAGAAATTACTAGTTTTTAATATTACATATATATATATATATATATATATATATATATATATATATATATTGCATCAATTGTATACATTGATCGTCGCATTTATTATAAATATATATTATATACATATATATATATATATATATATATATATATATATATTGCATTAATTGCATAGATTGATCGTTGTATTTAATTTGAATGTACTCCGTAGCGAAGCGCGCGTTTTCAGCTAGTCATACTATATGAGAGCTGGGCAATGACTAAATCTAATGAAAACAAACTATTGATCTTCGAGCGCAAAATACTAAGAAAAATATTTGGTGCAATTTGCGAAAATGGTGTTTGGAGATCAATGTTTAATCATGAAATCTACCGAAAATACAGACAACCTGACATTGTCAAGGTCATAAAAAGGCCACAGGATTCGATGGTTGGGTCATTTATACAGGACTGAAGACACAAATCCAATAAAAAAAGCTCACATTTTCCAAACTTATGGGAGCTAGAAAGCGAGGAAGGCCACTAAGTAGGTGGCTTGATGCCGTTGTGAATGATATAAAAGCTATATATAGGGGAGACTGCAGGAGTATTGTCTTAGGGCCAGATGGCGTAAACTTATTGGGACGGTCTTGGCCAACAGTAGGCTGTAGTTCCCCCAGAAGAAGAACTGTCTGTAGCGGTAACTGTGTATTGTTTTAATAATCGTTGTTTAATTGGGGCAACGATGTGAAAGTAGATGAATTTAGGAGAGATTCTAGGATTTTCAATTCTGCCGGAAACAGACAACATTTCGAATTTTTGCCGCGTGCTACGGGCTGTATGAATGCAGTGGGCGGGATGGGGCGGCGCATAGCCCCTGACAGCCGCGGTTCATTCCTTCGTGAGTGATAACTACTCTATTGGGATCAACCCAACCCCAGGTGTCGTGGAATTCTTGTCGTTTGCCACGGGCTTGGAGTGTTTCTTTACCAGCTGAGAGATTCCATGTACCCAGAACACCTCTGTCGAAATCGATTTCATGGGGACACGAATGTTTCCCTACCTCTAAGCGAGATGTTGGCACGGATTTTAACAAGCGAATTCTCTCCTTTGTTTATCTGACTCTGCGAAAGAAAGTGCGGTTACCTCATGACTACACGCGTCTATTGCATCCTGCAGGTGAATCTGGTAGGAATAAAAATCAACAACAGCAACTAAATAAACTGGTTTTTTTTTTCTCCCCTTCCTTAAAAATCGAGCACGTCAACAAAGAGCAGATGTGAAAATATAGATCAGTAGTATCTCGATGCAGGTGTGCATCGAGAGGTCCAGCGATCGTCTTTTCTGGATGTCCATTCACAATCGACGATAACAAAAGTTTTCTTAATTATTTCTTTTTTAAATAAAGTAGCACGATTTAAATTTCTTTCGGAAATTTCTACTGAATTTTTTTCTCTATGATTTTGAAAGTTGCGTGATAAAGTAAAACTAGTTGGTACCCGTCAAAACAGGACGGCTGGCTAGTAAATAAATGTACTAATACACAAATTATACTCGACACATCATTGCCAAATGTTGAAAATCATACTAATGCGCAGAAACAAATTAATGTGTTTAAGCGGCCGCGTGCTTAGTGAGTATCTAAAGACAGATTTTAATCCGAACACAGATCACTGAGCATGCGCAGAAAGTAATTTTTTTTAAAATTGTAAATTATCGCTCATTAAACAGCGCGAAATAAACAGTTTCCGTGAGGTTTAATCTTATATTTCACAAACATAATTATCATAAAAATTATAATTACAAGATAAAAGGAACTTTTTTTATGTAATTGAATGGAGCAAACCCGTCGGACGGGTTTGTAACCATCTGCGCCGTGTGCGTGGCTCCATTCAATTACATAGGTTACGACTCATCACGGACTGGTTTGTGATTGGAATCAGTTATCAGTTTCTTTTGAGTTGCTCCGTGTGCAGACGGCCTTAGACAAAATAAATCTAGAGATGTGGGATCCTCGTCTGTCTTCGTCGACTTGGGGGTCCCTACAAGGAAAAAAAAAAAATTCAGGTAGTCTCTTCTAACGATACTACCGCGGGTTATTAACGTAGGATTACTTATCGTTGCTTACCTCTTTGGTATGTATATGTATACATATATGTATGTCAAAATTTTAACGCATTTTGGTACTTACAAATGGTCTAGTACAAATCTTGCAATCGATTTTTAACTGACTTCCCGACTAGCTAGACATTTGAAACTTTTAGAATAGCTCAGAACACGATGACAATGCATTTTTTTATATACTTTTAGCCATCTTTAAGCAGAATTGAATTAACTTTCAGATATTTTCAGTTAATTTTGTTTTGTAGACTGGTGCAGCCATCTATCGGCCGGGACGGGAACGAAAAGTTAAATGCGAGTTAACTTCCAATTAACTTCCTTTTCTTTCAAGTGGATGGGATAATCCATCAAAATTTTTTTTTTAAATATTTATTAATACATAGAATTGTTCAAGTTTATATGATTCAACAGAAAAATTAAAAACACGGTATATAAAAAGTTCTTTTTATCTTGTAATTATTATGTCCTGCACTTAACAGTTATGGTTCTAAACTGACGGAAGCATAATTCTAAGAGTCGTTTTTGGCAGACACAGGGTGACAGTGTACCAGCGACTTGTAGCAACTGAATCCTATTAGCAACTGGAATTTTTGAATTCTGTGGCGCGTCGATGGTAAGGTTTGCATCTTGGCAATTAACGATGCATGAACCCAGTTCCGATTCTGAGATTGGCTCATCATTCAGACCCACCATAGGACCATAGGAACTGGGTCGCGACTGCAATTCCTGGGCCACGCCCTCAATTGCAGACTTTCGGGTAATAAGCAGAGGGGAACCAATAGAAACAGAGTATAGGAAAGGAGTGAAATGATTGGATAGCTGCTAATCCGTGAGTTCATAGTACAAGAAAAAGTGAGCAAGCATGCAGGGCAGTAGAAAAGAGGGTCTACATACGATGCAAAGATGAATAAAATTAAAAGAGAAAGTTTAAGGATAGAAATACATTTTTATTTGTTTTTTATAAAAATTTTTGTTGTTTTTTACTTTGGCAAGCCAAGTATTATTTTTTTTTAATTATTATTAAAAGGACAAAGGATAGAACATTTAAGTAAATGACAGGATGGCTTTAGGCCGTTTCCTGTTAGAGGGGTCAGCATGATCATAATTTGCTAAATCTTTAAGTAATTCATTATCAATATTGTAGTGAAAGTTAACGGCTAGTTTTTGAAGGTAATTTTTGATCATTCCTGCAGACTTGGGGCCCTTTTGAGCGTGTAAATGACTTCGCGTGAACGGTCCGGAAAATCGATCCCCCCCAAAAAAAAGAGTCCACGATCGCGTGCGTGTTAGATCACCGCCCCCGTCACACACAAACGCGGATCGAAACCTGGCAGACGGAACCTTGAAAATGTATTCCGAATTGTTTTTTTTTTCGCGGCTGCATCCACCGATTCGCGAACGCTTATATTCCGCAAAGGTCGCTCCCGGGCTCCTCAGCCTTGGAGGGAACGGCAACAGCTGTCTCGCGTTTGTTTATGCGGCGTCCATTGTAGTGCGTTTCATTCATAGGCGCGGGCCGAACTTGCGAATTTTCGCGGGCCGTGTTCCAATCGGATGGGCTGTTTATCGGATCCACGGAATGCGGGGCAGTCAGTATGTGTAAGCGCTTCTTATCGTCGTACGGTCATCATGATGAAAAATTGTTGATGAGGCCGGCCAGATATCGCTTCCTATCGCTAACTGTATCCTACAAGTCGGAGGCTATAAAATTCGAAACCAATATGTATTTTTTTTTTCCCGTAGGTCTGGGGGAAAAGACGGACAGATAGAAGCTCTCGCACGTCTTTTATCTGTTACTAGCTGAAAACCGCGCTTCGCTACGGAGTACATTGAAATTAAATACAACGGCCAATGTTTGCTATTAATGCCAAAAATACGTATATATATATATATATATATATTTATAATAGATACGACGATTAATGTATACAATTGATGTAATATATATATATATATAATATATATATATATATATAATATATATATATATATATATATAATATATATATATATATATAATATATATATATATATATATATAATATATATATATATATAATATATATATATATATATATAATATATATATATATATATATAATATATATATATATAATATATATATATATATATATATAATATATATATATTATATAATATATATATATATATATATAATATATATATATATAATATATATATATATATATGTATATATATATATATGTGTGTGTGTGTGTGTGTATTTATATAAAAAATCGTAAGGGATATTTTTTTTTTTTTTGATAATATCCAATCGTCTGCCGCATTAGAAAGAAAAAAAAAATTTTTTTTTTGTCTATTTAGTTGTTATGCATGTGACGATAAATTTATTAAAAGTACCAGAAAAAGAAATCACGTGATCGGCATTTAATAAATTAAATTCTAAATATGAATCTTTAAAAATTCACCAAAAATCAGAAAATCGGAGTAAAGATTCGAAAAAGATTTCATTTTAAAGGAATTTTTAGGATCTTTTTCGTGATATGAATTTTAAAACACTCAAAATATTATTTTAAATGCAAACTTAGAGCAAATGTTACTAAAACAGCTTAAAAATTTAATTTTAAAAAATCTAAGAAGAATTTTTCAAAAATCTCTCTTAGTGTACCCCTGCACCATAAGAAGAATGTGCCATGCAAAATGTCAACCCTTTAAGTCCTGCGGTTTGGTCTGTGCGTTGTATGTCAGTCAGTTACGGAACTGTTTTATATGTATAGATAATAAAATGTATGAAAAGTTCGTTCGCGAACGTGTCCGAGTGTCTGTTTACCCAACCCAAATCTTAATCGTACGATTGCCTGATCCTTGACCCAGCGGTTTGGGTTATGGGTCGCAGTTGTGTTTTCGCATTGTCTGAAGTTCCAGCACTGTGTGAGACGGGGATTGTTTTGAAAGAGTAAAGCAGTCCGTGGAAGTTAAGGATTGCAAGGTGGAACGGAAATAGGAAAATTGTTGCTTGCCTACAGGAACATCGAATAGGGGCCAGTGAGAGGGGTTACGGTCATTTAGCCCCTCTCACCAAAACAATAGTACTAGCTGAATACCCGTGCTATTAAATTCAATGGTCAATGTATGCAATTAATTTGTATGTTTAATATCCATAAAACATGCTATTTTCAATTAAATTAATAAAAAACTTCCATCTTAATTAGCCTAGTGGTTGAATTTTATCTTTTACCGTATTTTAATATTTTTTTTGTCAGTTTATTTCGTTGTTATGCACGTGACGCAAAATTAATTTAAAGTATCACAAAAAAAAAAAAAAAAATGAAACCACGGAATCGGCATTTAATAAATTAAATTCTAAAAATTTATCTTTTAAAAATTCACCAAAAATCAGAAAATCGAGATAAAGTTTCGAAAAAGATTTCATTTTAAAGGAGTTTTATGATCTTTCTCGTAATATAAATTTTATAACCTTCGGATTATTATTTTAAATGCAAACTTTAAAGAATGTTACAAAAACAGCTTAAAAATTTAATTTAAAAAAATCCAGTATAATTTTGAAAGAATAATTTTGAATGTTTTTGAGATATATGGGAAAGAATGTTTTTGTGATACATGGGAAAGAATGTTTTGAGATATATGGGAAAGAATGTTTTTTAGATATATGGTAAAGAATGTTTTTGTGATATATGGGAAAGAATGTTTTGAGATATATGGGAAAGAATGTTTTGAGATGTATGGGAAAGAATGTTTTTGAGAAAAATGGAAATTGAATGGTTAGTTTGAGATATATGGGAAAGAATGTTTTTCAGGTAAATGGGAAAGGATGTTTTTGAGGTAAATGGGAAAGAATGTTTTTTGAGATAAATGGAAATGGAATGGTTAGTTTGAGATGTATGGGAAAGAATGTTTTTGAGATATATGGGAAAGAATGTTTTTTGAGAAGTATGGGAAAGAAGGTTTTTGAGATATATAGGAAAGAATGTTTCTGGGATATATGGGAAAGAATGTTTTTGATATATATGGGAAATAATTTTTTCTTTAGATAAATGGAAATAGAATGGTTTGAGATAAATGGGAAAGAACTGCTGGGGAAAAATAGTATAAGATAAATTAGAAAAAATGCTGAGAAAAGAATAATTTTGAGATTAAAGGGAAAGAGTAGTTTTGAGATAAATGGGAAAGAAAAGTTCTAAAATTAAAGTTCATTCGACGAATTGAAGTTAGTGTATAGTTTTGTGCATTCGGGTTCCCAAGCTTGTAGTAAATTTTCGTCCATTAATTCGTGTATACGTTTTAAACTATCCAATCTACGATTTAAAAAGTGCACCCAAAACGGCGCAAGGCCGACGGGAGTTGTCCGTGAACGTCACGCATTATAATCTTTGTTTACGAATATGTTGTAACGTGTTGCCCCTGTTTGAATGTCGCGATGAGAGGTGGCGCCACCCGTATTCAGTTCTAAAAAAAAAAAATCGACATCGAAATTCCAAACGAAAACCTGCTCACGGGAATGACTCCCGTTCTCTTTTCCTTCTATTTTTCTGGCCGCAATATTTGGATATTTTTATATTTCAGAGTCCTTTTTTATTAATGTATTCATACATTCTCGGATAAATCGTTCGACAACAGAGCGATGTTACTGACGTAAAACGAAGACGAGGGGGAAAAAAAAAAAAGAAAAAAAAGCAAACGGGTGTGCACAGGTAGCTCGGTTGATAACATCAACCATATTGTCTGTAGAGTTGTAAATTTTTCCTTACAAAATCGAGTTATCTCTCTCGGGTTGCAAGTTCTTTCTTTATAATGTGTCTTTAAATAATGTCTGACACACCTACAGACCGGTGCTTTTAGGCGTGCGTAAAGTTGACGCACTCGAATATTCTTGACTTGGATAATATTTACGCTCCTTTTTTTACGTAGGATTACGGTCCTCCGGAAAGGAAGATTTCTGGCGCTAAAACCGTGCGTCCGTACCTCGCGAGTAATAACGATAAATGCGGGAAAACGATAGATGCGGAAACATAACAAAGCAATATGATCTTTGGGACTGGATGAAATGAACGACACATACGGAAAAACGATGGATCCGAAAACGATCGATCGAGATTCCACTGTATATATATATATATATATATATATATATATATATATATATATATATATATATAAATACAGTGGAATCTCGATCGATGTATATATATATATATACAGTGGAATCTCGATCGATCGTTTTCCGAATCATCGTTTTCTCGTATGTATCGCTTATTTCACCCAGTTCCGATGATCATATTGCTTTGTTATGTTTCCGCATTTATCGTTCATTCCAATCGGTCCCTTGAAAAACGATAGATCGAGATTCCACTGTATATATGTATATATATATATTCACACACAGTCTTGGGCTAGTATTCTTGGGGCACATTCTATCCCACACCGTAAAGAAAATGTTAATAAAGGAAGGTTTCTTACTTAACAATTTCATATGCGGTTGGACACCCCTGATTTCGACCATTCACTGAACGCGCACATCCCAGATCGTTTCATTTGATGTGTGGGCAAGGAAGGGAAAGCCGTTTTCGTCCAACACGTCATCCCTTTTTCTCTTTTTTGCCGTTTCCCATAACATCGGAAACACGTTCCCGTTGGCGCAGAGAAGAGGGAAATAACAGAATCGACATCTCGCAAATGCTTATCTGCCATTTCTCCGAAGCCGCTCCTTGGCGATACTGGCGCACGATGCCGGGGCGCCTTTTTTTTTCGACGATATTCGAAGGAACCAGTGGGAGATGTGGATCTTTCTGCCGAAAGTCCAGGACATTGATGAACTTCTCTAAAATTGTCCGCGTAAAAATCAATGTTGTCCTGAATCCGTTTTCGAGGGGGCCCAATTTCAAGAAGCGTCTACAAAATTTCGCCAATATAAAAAAAATAATCTCTCAACAGAATGGAAAGCAAGGCAAAATTCTCCTGCAACGACGGGCAAAATCGCGAGATAATACGATGTCAGCCGTCAGAAATTTTTAGGCTTGCGAGTGAAGTCCCTGCATGCCTATCTATAACTATGCCGAGACATCCTTTCAATTTGGTGGCTGTTCGTTGAAATAGGAATAATTACAAGATTAAAAAGAACTTTTTATATACCATGTGTTTAAATTTTCTGTTGAATCATATAAACTTGACAATTCTATGTATTAATAAATACTTCAAAAATTTTTTTTTATGAATTATCCCATCTACTTGAAAGAAAATTAAGTTAATTGGAAGTTAACTTGCGTTTAACTTTTCGTTCCCGTCCCGGCCGATAGATCGCTGCACCAGTCTACAAAACAAAATTAACTGAAAATAAATTCAATTCTGCTTAAAGAGGGCTAAAACTATCAAAATAATGCATTGTCATCGTGTTCTGAGCTATTCTAAAAGTTTCAAATGTCTAGCTAGTCGGAAAGTTAGTTAAAAATCGATTGCAAGATTTGTAAGGAAGAAACACACACACAAACAAACAAACAAGAAAGCAAGTTAATAAAAACATGGTAAAAATAAGATCGAAATGTACCTAAATGCTGTTTATTTAACAGAAATGACATGCCTCATGAACTTAATAATGTTAATTATCGGATAACATGAATAGTTCGTCATATTCGTCTTCCGTTTTATCTTCAGGCACATCGTCGAATTCTGTGTCTGAAAGGGAAAACATGACTCCTAATTCCGCGAATTCATTCGGATCATAAGTGCGTTCTTACCCGCTCTTTGCAGAATTATTTACTCCCTCAAGCATTTTCCCCACATACATATTGTTCCCCCTCATCGCTTATCAATTCAGTATGCATTCATTGTACAATATTCATTGTTCGAAAGCCTGGGAAAATTCTTCGCATGAATGACTTCAAACGATAAGAGCATCGCACATGTACATGTCAGGTTTCTTCGTCAAGAAAAGGGTGCGCGTTATACGGAGAATATACAGGTAGCCCTCCTCCTGCACGGCATATTACAACACGGTTTCGCTCCAACACGATAGGATAAATTGCGGGAACCCTCGTATAACACTGCAACCTGTAACACGGTTTCGATCTAACACGATAAAAAAATTGCGAAAACCTTTGTACAACACTGTATTTCTACAGCACTAGATATCATGATTTTTGTTTAATACATTTAAAAACTAAATTACCTTAAAATAGTGACGGGAGGGAATAATGAACTAATAGTGGCTGTTCTGAACCAACCCCCCAAACGCTGTTGCAGCAGCGCCCCCTTTTGAAAACAAGGGTGTTTGTTTATCAGTGTTCATGGAGAGACCCCTTCGGAAGAGACGTGTTTTGCGGTGCTTGTGACCGCGTAACCGATGGGTCTGAGTCCGTTATTGAGATATGTAATAAATTGAGTTTAAACAGTCCATGAGTGTATACTTTGTGTGGTGTCCTGAGCTGTCGACGACACCTGGTCCGTCGAGCCGGAGAAGGCAACCTTGGATATTTTTGTGTGTTAATCCCCGGTTTCTCTGAGGATTTCGATTTGTGATGCTCCGGAAAGAGAAGTAGGAATCTTTTATAGTACACTAGTGAATATCTGTGATTTAATGAGTCATGAATTTTTAAAGACAGGCAAGAACGATTTTTCTCGCGCGAACAGGTTTCCGGTGCCCGGAAGGAATCGACCAGGCCGGTCCACGCACAGGCACAGATGTACATACTATTATTAAAGCGTGTAAAATGATTTTGCAGACGATAATCTGAGCAGATGTTTACCCGGTTCGCCACTTTAGCATTCTTCCGTAATCTCCAAACATTCAGAATCCGCCCGATTCGGTTGTTTATCGGCTGCTTCCTATTATGTGCAGCGAGATAAAAGTGTGACTCACTTTTTATTATTATGACTCTGCACTTTTTATGGGACGACTTCATCATTGCCATTGTCGCTCCAATATCAAAACGAGCCATTTCTCCTTTTTTATCGGCACCCCAGTGATTCGGTTTTCGTGCGAGGCCTTATTCATCCCGCGGATAAGCGCACAATGAATCGGTTTTTTTATTCTCTCCTGAAAGCACGAAAGCATTTTGAATTATTATTATTATTTTTCTGTAGCACATATGTATATATAGATTTGCCGTGTATTCTTTTTCTCTATGAAACGGTTCAAAATCAAATACTGACACTAATAACACTTACTGATCTGGGGGGGGGGGGAGGGGAATCATTTGGCGACCAATCGAACCCCGTAATGACGTACTTCAATGGACCAAATGTTTTGTTCGCTATATCCGAACCGTTAAGTAAAATGCTAGAGTTCACAAAATGTATAACTCATTAGTTGCAATGTGTATTCAATAATGATAAAAATCTATTAAAAATTATCATTAACTGTACTATATTTATACATATTAACTATACTATATTCTTTGGTATGTTCTATTAGATTTAATTTTAATATTTTCTTTTAAATCAAAAAGAAAATATTAAAATTATACACAAAATTATTATTATTTTTGTTCGTTATAACGGGGTTCGACTGTATTTGTCTATATATATATATATATACAGTTGAACCCGATATATAACGAACTTACGGATATAACGAACATAATTTTGGTCCCGCTATTTTCCTATTTACGTAATTTTATTAGTATTGTGCCAGTTTAATGTAATCGATTTTAGTCGATATAATTCATTAATGATCATTTTTAATACATCATTATTGAATACACATTGCAACTAATAAGTTGTGCATTTTGTGAACTCTAACATTTTTTTTTTTTTTAACGATTCAGATATAGCGAACCACCGGATAAAGCGAACGAAATACCTTAGTCCCTTGAAGTTCGTTATAACGGGGTTCGACTGTATATATATATATATATATATATATATATATATATATATATATATATATATATATATATACAGTGGAATCTCGATCGATCGTTTTCGGATCCATCGTTTTTTCCGTATGTGTCGTTCATTTCACCCAGTTCCGATGATCATGTTGCTTTGTTATGTTTCCGCATCTATCGTTTTCCCGCATTTATCGTTCATTTCAATCGGTCCCTTCGAAAACGATCGATCGAGATTCCACTGTATATATAGATAGATAGATTCCGCTAATCGCGAATTCTCTGTTCTTCACAAAATGAAACGGAATGGTTCCGTTCGACCGTTTCTTGTGAAAAAGAGAGAGGCACGTCACTGGCAGACGGGATCGGGCCGGGAATGTCGTGTGCCCGTATCCCGACAGCGCCGCGGACTCGTTCAACCCTGCGGGGATATCCGAGCCGAAATAATGCGGCTAAAATTGGGGTGAGGGCGAGACGTCACCGCTTCTCTGGCAGCAGGGAAGGAAAAAAGAGAGAAGGAACCCGCGCTGGGGATATACCCAGGCAGTGCGAAACGCGCACTTGCCGTGTTTGTGTGAGAGACGTTTTGGTAAATGACTGCGCAAGTGGACGCGGCGCACTCGAGACGCCAGTCGGGGGAACGGTGTAAGCGCAAAAATCGGAAGCTTGCAGGTCGGATGTCACCTCCACAATGTGTCGCGAAAATGGAAGGTCGTATTGTGGGTTCAGAAAAGCTATCATGAAAATAGTATTTATACCTTGAAATTTAAAATTTTTAACTTCTAATTATTTAATTCTTTTTAATTTTTAAATATTTAATTTAAATGTTATTCTCTCAATTTAAGTGCTACCTGTTATTAATTTTAAATTTTTATTTCCTTTTTTTTCTATTTTTAACTGTTTTCTTAACTTTAAATTTTAATTACTGAGCACGTGTAGCTTTAAACATTTGTTTATCTTGCTACAGGATATAAAGTCGCCAAGACCAAGGCAACGGTGGCTCCAGGGGGGGGGGGGGGGGGACTGCCCTCCCAAAAAAGCCTGGCGTATTCTTTTTTCATAGCCTAAAATTATATAATCGTAGACCTAATACTAAATAAGTTTCAATTTAAAATGAGACTATGTTTATTTCTTATATATATATATATATTAATTATAACCCTAAGAGCCGACGTTGCCCCCCTCCCCCACACACAAAAAAAGGAAAAAAAACTGGACTGGAGCCGCCTCTGGACCAAGGAACAAGTCTTTTAAACACCCCATTACGTAGAGTGCCAAACACTAGAGCAGGGGTGTCGAACTCAAAGGCTAACTTGGGCCAAACAAACAAGGTTTAACTATAGGTGGGCCGCAAAAAACAGTATATTGAACATAAATATACGCATTTTGTTTAATAATAGCAAAAAAAGAGTATAATTAAAAAAACACTTGGTGAATTCTTAATATCTTATTATAATTCTGCGTCGGTTATTTTATTATATATTATTGTGTGCCAATATATTGGCCGGGCCGCAAAAATGTTCGTCGCGAGTTTGACACCCCTGCACTAGAGTGTCAAAGGGCGCTGAAATGGATTGACTCAGAAAAGTTACTTTTTTTATTTTTTAATGTCTTGTATTTTTCTGTAACTTCTCCACCGATGTTTAAATAAAAACGTGCTATTGGGCGTTCATCATCGTCAAGGTACAATATCGTTATCGTTTTACCACAAATTATCATGTGGTAACGGTTTTTCCCGCTCGTGTATCTACCTGGTTAGTTTTACCTGATCCATGTAGATACGAGCGTGTTTTCTCACCCTTTTTTCGGTTGCCTCTTGGCACTTCTTATGTCAGAAACCCATCTTACGATCTATTTCATCTTACCGTTCGAGGTTTAAAGCTAGAACTGCTTATAGTTACCAGCTAGGTCCCTCGCGAAACCTTGACCTTGAATACTATGTAATTTTGTTACTAAACATAGCTTTTTTATCGTAATAAACGGTAAGTCTACTTAGTTAAGGATTTTGTTTTGCTTATTACCCGGATTGCCTATGACCCCGATAAACGAGGTTTTACTATATTCTTCAATTCATGCAGCCGATGGATTGTCTTGTGTTAGCATTACATTCACTTGGCAAATTAAATTTTTGAAAATATCTCTCGCCCCCAAAACATGATCGATTCACTACTTTGACTTCCATTGCGAGTGAATAATGCATTTAAAAAGGGTGACTCTTTTCACATTTATTGTATTATAATATATTTAATGTGCGAACGGAGTGAATGATCTTGCTGTCGAAATAATGCTAAGCTAATGACTCTTAAAATAGGTGAGCGCCGGAACTAGATCATTCCGATCACAAGAAACACGGATATACATATATATTCGTAGTATATTTAAAATCGTAATCGACGTCCAAAATGACTCAAAATATTGTTCTGCTGCTGTCATGAACATACGTTGCAAGTGTCGTCTGAAGGTTAGAATTGACTTCACTTATCTCTTTGGTTGTTCAACTAGTCAAAACAAAACGGGGATATCCGGAAATAAAGGTCATTTGTAATAATGACTTTTGGGGGGAAATTTTACAGAAAATATCCAAATAGCCATGCTATTAACTTATTCACAGATTTAAAAGAAGAGATATTTGTAAGAATTTAGAACCATACGTATTATATATATATATATATATATATATATATATATATATATCTTATCAGTAATGGGTGATGAATTTTTACTATTTTAGTATAGTTTTGTTTCTCATCTTTGAACGGTGCGTTGTTCTAAAATCTTCCAGGCCGAGTCATCGTTATTGACACGCTGCGTGAATGAATCTTTTTCATGATCGCGAATCTTTGTTTTAGATTCATCTATTCAAGTGATATTCGCAGACGATCCATTTTTTTCCCCAACAGTTTTTATCAGTTACGGTTGGAATTAAAAATAAAATTGAGAAAAGATGACTTGAATTTATAAAATAAACTTCTAAAGATTAGCAACGTCTCGTTACTATACCAACGTAGCTAACGAATCCTTTTCATGTTTAATCGAAGCCGTTTTATGTGAATGGGGTTTCAATAAAAGAATAATAAATCGCGATAAAAATGCAAGTTTTAAATAAAGAAGCCGATGACTTATTGTGTCATGGTATTGGAAACCTGGAGCGTATTTGAACTGGGATCGTAGTAAAATTTGCCGAGCACATTTATAGCAATAAGTTTGTATTATGTAGAGCTTGGGGTGTGGGATGCGTTTACATCGCAATGCATCTATTTTTCCTTTATTGTGTGAATTTAGAAGCGTCAAGTGTCCGCTCAAACTGTCTGTAACTATTTATCTAATCTATACATATAAAACAGTTCCGTAACTGACTCACTGACTGACATACAACGCACAGACCAAACCGGTGGACCTAGAGGGCTGAAATTTTGCATGGCGATTCTTCTTATGGTGTAGGGGTGTACTAAGAAAGATTTTTGAAAAATTCTTCTTAGATTTTTTTAAATTAAATTTTTAAGCTGTTTTGGTAACTTTTTTTAAGTTTGCATTTAAAATAATAATTTGAGGGTTATAAAATTTATATCACGAGAAAGATCACAAAAATTCCTTTAAAATGAAATCTTTTTCGAACCTTTACCTCAATTTTCTGATTTTTTGGTGAATTTTTAAAGATTTAATGTATTAAATGCTGAAGAATTTTTAGAATTTATTAAATGCTGATCACGTGATTTCTTTTTCTGGTACTTTCAATAAATTTATCGTCACGTGCATAACAACTAAATAGAGAAAAAAAAAGTAATTTCTTTCTAATGCAGCAGACGATTGGATATTATCCCCCCCCCCAAAAAAAAATAAATATCCCTTACGATTTTTTTATAAATATATATATTTTTTACATCAATTGTATACATTGATCGTCGCATTTATTATAAATATATATATTTATTTTTTTTGGCATTAATTGCATACATTGACCGTTGTATTTAATTTAAATGTACTCCGTAGCGAAGCGCGGGTTTTCAGCTAGTTTATATATAATTTATAAATTAAAGAACATGTTTTAAGGCATTTGATCGGCCTGCACGGTCAGAGCTACTCTAAATTTTTGTCAATTTTACCAATACAATTTTGTAAATTTAAATACCACGTAGAAAACGAGGAAAAAAGAAATGCGTTTTCACGTCAAAAAATTTGTTATGTTCGTCGAATGAAATATTCCCGATTACAGAGCTGGTAGAAAGCGAAGGCTGGTCACCGCGATTCTCGGAAAGATTGTAGCTTTTAATTCGGACTCAAATCCCCAGAGCGCGCACGTCTTCTCGTATGCTAATCATCCGTCTGGCAACAAACTGGCAAGATATTTCCCCCTTGTTTTGCAGCTTCTTCCAGCCGGGCGCCGGCCTGGCTGCATGCCCCAAGCCTTTCGCCCGTGTCTCTTATTCTTATTTATATATATTTTTTTTCTTCCTTTCTTTCCGATTCCGTGCTCCTTTTTCACTCCTACTTTTACTTGTGCATACCCCCACCTGCCGGTAAGGGTTGCTAGGTGGTTTGGGATTCTGTCGCCAAGTGATAAAATGTTGTCGCCAAGCTGCAGGAATGTTAATGCCGGAGCTAGTGAATGGGGGCCCGATGTGTGGGGATTCCCTTCCGGTGGGAGGGGGAAGTGTAGATGACGAGCGGTCCAGTTCGGGGGTAGAAATTTCTGAGCCTTTCTCGAAATGCATTTTGGGAGCATGACTGATGCTCGCTGTTGCTCAACTGTTCTGATTTTGTGGTTGTTCTGACTGTACAAAAAGGAAGGTAAATTCGAAAGGGTGTATCGGTTGTAGAATTGCAAGACATGATGTAATGATTATTGATTGTTTTGCGATTACTCGGTGTTTTGTTCAAACAGATAAAAAGAAATCTCCGGCTTTGAAAAGAGCACAGCTTATTAAAATTTACGATAGATAAATGGCTGCTAGTTTCTAACTAATGAATGCAGTTTTTTTTCTTTCTTAAGTTTTTTTTTTTATCAGATTATTTTCAATATTGTAATAATTGTTATGAATTATAATTTGTTCAATTTATGGTGGAATTTTTTGTAGTTTTTTCAGTTAAACTCTTTTGACTTACACCACTTTGCCTTTCACCGTCTCATATAAGGGGGTTCAAATTTGGTTGCACTGAAGACCTCGAGGATGCTGTACATAGAAAAACCTGGCCGTCACCTTCCATCTGATTTTCCATGCCCCTTCGTTTGTAACCTATATCGTATTCCTTTTGTTGACACCTCGCACACCTTTACGTGGAATATGCTAACATAATTTGTAATCAAAGTGTGATGTTATCACAGGACTTCCATGGCTCATAGAGCTTGTCTTTCGAAAATCCTCTCGGTGAATGAAACATGGAAAATCGAATTGTATTTACTATATATGTAAAAGTGTTTGTATGAACAACGTAAATCAGTCGTAACGTAAAAAGTTTTCAATACTTTTTTCTGTCCACCCCCCCCCCCTCCCTTTTTTAAAATATATAAATCTTATTTCTAATTCTTAGCTTTTTCGAAGAGAATGATGACGTATTTAAATTAAAACGATTTTAATCTGAAAAATTTATTCATCCCAGAAAAATTAATTGTACCAGCCAGTACCCAATTAATAGTACATATCCTGCGATTTAAAAAAAAAATAAAAGACTTCTAAGAAATGGTTATTTCTTTTCCGCAGTCATGATAATTATCCCACAGACGTCACCAGATTAGTTTTAAATTGCACGAAGACTTCTTGTAGAAAATGACTTAGTTGCCAAAAATGTATCCTCCCTGTAACGTCTGATCATACCAATTTGTTCTACAGTTTAAGTGGATAAACACAATACTGAAACAGGCGTCAGTCTGCTTTAATTATAAAAATTTAGTGAATCGGAAGGTACTGTGTTAAGTTCTAAGTTGAGAATTCAACCCCGAGAATTTATTCGAAAGTTGAGGTGCTAGAGGCCCCGTTCTCGCACTCATTCTGCGAGTTCATTGTTATTGTTCTACGTTACGAAAATAAGCTAATAGAATTTTTATACTGAATTATTATTTTTTTTTTGTTCCGTTCAACGGGTGGAAAAAAGAAACACAAATTAATTGCTTTCAAGCGGAAATCCTGGATACACCACTGATACTTAACAGATTTATTCCAGCGCTGTAAGTCTCCAAACGAGTCCAACAGGAAGATGCATCCGGCTGTATAAAATCTGGAATAAACTATCAACGAGTGGTTCGCGCTCATAATTCGAGGGACGTAAGTAGTGAGACTGGTCGTTTCTAACGTTTTGCATTTAGTTTATGCTTAGAAAAATGTTTAGAAATATGTCAGATTTAAAATGTATTTTTCTTAGTTTAGTATGTAATCTATATATATAAAATAGTTCCGGACTGACTGACTGACAGACAACGCACAGACCAAACAGCTGGACCTAAAGGGCTGAAATTTTGCATTGTGATTTTTCTCATAGTGTAGGGGTGCACTACGAAAGATTTTTGAAAAAATTCTTAGATTTTTTAAAATTAAAATTTTAAGCTGTTCTTGTAACATTCTTTAAAGTTTGCATTTAAAATAATAATCTGAGGGTTATAAAATTTATATCACGAGAAAGATCATAAAAATTCCTTTAAAATGAAATCTTTTTTGAATCTTTGCCTCCATCTTCTGATTTTTGTGAATTTTTAAAGATTAATTTTTAGAATTTAATTTATTAAATGCTGATCACGTGGTTTCGTTTCTTTTTGTGGTAGTTTAAATTAATTTTGCGTCACGTGCATAACCACGAAATAAATTGACAATTTTTTTTTTTTTTCATTCTAATGCGGCAGACGATTGGACATATCGAAAATAAAATTAAAATACAGTAAAAGAGAAATGTTCCTCAAACTGTACTATATTCTGTAGTATGTTCTATTAGATTTAATTTCAGTATTTTCTTCTACATTATTTTGTCTATAAAAATATCCGTTACGATTATTTTATTTTATTTTATTTTTTCATTAACTGCATACATTGACCGTTGTATTTAATTTGAATGTACTCCGTAGCGAAGCACGGGTATTCAGCTAGTGTTTACATATATCGAGTTATTAATGCAACTTATAATTCATCGTCAGACTAAAGGCCTGTTCACATTGCTCTCCGTTAGTGTAAGCGTAAAAGGAAAAATGGCGCTGAGGCGGAAATTAACCAATCATAGACCTTAACAATATCGTGGTAATCGTTTGGAGGTTTGTCATTGGTTAAATATCAATGATTTTACGCTTACACTAACGGAATGCAATATGAACAGAGCCTCAGCCTTTTTCTATTTCTGATTTCATTTCGATTATGGAATTTTTTTTACTTCTCGTTAGTTTATTCAGTATAGAAGCTACAAATAGCATCACGTTTCTATTTGCAACCATACTTTGTTCGTCATCGGAACTGATGTTTCCAACATCCAGTGCAAATCGTGAGATAAATAGAATAGGCCTTATCAGACATAACGTTTTATTTGCATGCTACGCGTTTCTTAAACTGCTTTTGTTCTTCGGTTGGAGTACTGAAAATTTTGTAATTCTGCTTGGTTATTCTTGTTGTCACAAAGTAGAATCAATTAGAGTTGTTCTCCATTTTTTCAATATGCATATCAAAATGTGGGGTGATAAACTTATTTGAATGAAATTTTTATACTTAAATCGATGAGACTTTTAAACTTAAATTTTATAGACTCAGTTAAATCGTAATCTATTGCCATCAAACAGAATTATGAAAGCAAGCTATCTTACCTCAACATTTTCCATGTTCCTTTTTGTTTCATATAAGTTGTGACAAATGACAACAATTTTTTGTTTACCTTTTTAATGAATAATCGGACTTTCGTTTTAAATAGTTTAAGAACAGCCAAGTTAAAACGGCATCGTCCCATTTTGATTATCGTATTGAATGTATACCGAAACACGTGGTACTCAGTCATGGCCGATAAGCTCTTACTAGAAGAGTATGAGCGAGGAGTCAATGATCGATACACGCCCAGTCAGTTTACTTTTCAAAATTTAAATAGGATCGCTAAAGATAATTTTTCGGAGGGTAAAATAGCCGGTTGAATTTCTTGGCTCCACTCCAAACGAGGAAATCGCTTCTAATTGTGTTTGAGGCTGAAAACGACAATATTGGCTGTTTTTTGGCGTTAGAAATTAATTTCGAAAAGTTAGTTATTTTTTTAAGAGCAGATTTATCGCATTTTAAAGAAGTGAGTGCTTAGAGGAATTTAGATTTTTTTATGCTACTGTGAATATTTGAATGTATTCATTATCATTTGGAAAATAAATTCTTGTGCATTAAAGAAGATTAAATGTAACCGTACTCTTGGCCTGTCACATTGTGTTAAATTTTTTTTTCAAAATTATTCGAAACAAATGATTGATGGTATAACGATTCTTTCTCCTATGGTAGTTAGGTTTTTGTTTCTTTGATTAACTGAGACTCGTCCAAAATGTATTCAAGGGGTACAAGAATTAACTTGCACGATCATATATTAATTTATAATTTGAGTTCCCAAAATTACAGAAAACTGATTCTTTCAAAGTTTATACTTTGCTAGACATTTGCAAGAAAACTTCTCCATACTAGGGCCCGATTTAGAAAATTCTGGACTATAGACACAACTCGGGATGGGGGCCCCCTAACACTGATGTGGGCATAAAATTTCCAAAATTGACACACAAAAAAAATAAAGTTTCAAGGTGTTCCAATTTTAATGGCCAGCAGTGTAATTTTTCACTTAGCAAACTTTTTTTTTCTTTTTTTAAATCATCAAGAATGCAATTTTCTTAAAAATCAATAATACAATTTTTCCTACATTATAATGTGTCCTGTTTTGAGGACCCTTTATTTATAAATGTTTTAACTAATTTAAATTTAAATTTGTTTTTAAAGGTAAAATATTTCGCGCGTTTGTAAATTTGATATTTCATGATAATAATTTCCTCTTCCGCAGAGCAAATGTCAAAGTTTGCGCCCATATTTTAGTTGGCCTACAATATAGCATTTTTCTCAAATGGCCCGCGGATTGTTTTGAGTGGCCCTACTCTGCTCTAGAATTTACACGCTAGCAGTTTCAACTTAAAGGGCAAAGGTTATTGAGTTGTGCTTTCTAAAGAATTTCCGGCCCCAGAGCGTTATTGTGTTTTGTATAAATAAAGACGTTCTTTAACGATTACTCCCAAGTTTCTGTCCGTAACTTACTGCAACTGAATATTCTATGATTCATCCAGTTGGAAGTCTTTCAAAATAATAAAAATTTCCAGACTCTTCGATCTCACTTGTCTGGCTATTACACAACCCGATACGCTTACCAGGTAGTAGTGACGAGTAACATAATTTTTATCACGTTTCCGGCGATTGTGTGTGTACGCTAGGCTACGCATCGCTGCGCATGCGCCGTACTGAATTGACTCTCTGCACCGTTTTAAGCGTACGCTTTTAATCTTCATTGTTTTCAGGAATAACCGGATGCTATCGTATGAAGATTGTTGACGTTCCAAAGATTTCTGGGTTCGGGCGAATCACTTGCTTTCGAATTTAGTTCAGGCATTAAGCTCGGAATTTAGATATTTTAACTTTGTTTTCGAAATGTAGTCAACTTATTGATTGACTCGTGCTTTTTCCTTACGTCATACTCTAAACGGTCACGTCGAATGCGTATTGAAGAAAGTAAATAAAAATAAAAATTCTAATTGCGATTTGAATCAGTAGATTTTTTCCCCTAGAATTGTTTATTTGAAAAAAATAAAATATCAATGTCTTAATGCAGGAGTCTCCAACCTTTTTGTACCTAAGAGCACGTTCTAGAATACCAGTCGGACGGCGGGCACCATTTATTTTTTCAAGGTGCATTTATAGTTGGACATAGTTAATAATACAGGCTGATAAAGTACAAAAAAACATTTAATTCCAAAAATATAATTTGACATATAAAAATTATTGTTAATATTCTTGAGTAAAATAAATTATAACTAAATAATGCATACAGAATCTACAAAGTATAAAAAATCTTTATACAAAATATAAATCTCAAAGTCAATGTGATTTTCGGTATTGCATTTCAGGGGCCATTTGGTTCATTTCATTTTAGGTGTGGGAAATTAGGTTGGCGAAGATTTGGCGCGAGGGGGAAATCAGATCGGTTGCATTGCGCTTTGGGATTTTATGTGTATTGGACGCCACTTCTACTTTTGTGTGGTTAAATCATTTAGACTGAAATAAAAATTATTTTTTGTTTTAATCCACCTACTCAGTCGAAATGAAGTGTCTGACCTACAAATTTATATAAGACTCGGTATAAGAAATTGATTTTTAAAACAATCAGTACGTTAAGTAAGACACATTTATTGAATGAACGTATTTCAAACGTCCTACTCCGCAGATTGTTAAATTCCCATTAGAAATAAGACGATTCGTGCTATTCTTTTCTAATTAACGGGATTTAAACTGCTGCGTAAAACAGTGAGCCCGAAATTAAGACAAATGAGAGGTAACATCATTAATTACGTGGTTCACAAAGCCTATTTATTTCGAGTTTTCCCTTTTTAAACCGACTCGCTTCCACAATGGAGAAATTAAAGCGTTTAACATTAATTCTCGACTCAGTCAGCTGTATCTAATGGGTGAAAGTATCGTCGACAAGTATAAAAAAAAAGATGGGTGAGCTGTTTTTATCGTTGATTTGTTCGCTTTTCATAGATATTGTCTTATAAAATGAATAAACTTACGCTTGTCTGAGCTGCGTTTGGAAATGAATGAATGGCATTTGTAAGACGTAAAACCTCCCTCCGATTGAAGAAAATCGATCCACCCTCCAATCTGACGAGCCTCTTAATCCTTCCTCGAATCTTCATCCTCGAATTTTTCAATTTTTAATTCAAACTGCACACGGAATGAGAATAATGAATATTCTTTTTTACCACAATGAAGACTCTTAGAATTCAAAATAAGGATTTTTTGGCAGAATGCCTGCTTTTCAAAATTATTTTTTCAAAAATGTTAGCATTTTTCAAAATACTCTATGCGCATTCCATATCGTTTAAAAACCTTAAATGTTTTTAATATAAGTTTACCCCCCCCCTCACACACACACACACACTATATATATATATATATATATATATATATATATATATATATATATATATATATATATATATATATATATATATACACACACAGTGGAATCTCGATCGATCGTTTTCGGATCCATCGTTTTTCCGTATGTGTCGTTCATTTTATACAGTCCCAATGATCATATTGCTTTGTTATGTGTCCGCATCTATCGTTCATTTCAATCGGTCCCTTGAAAAACGATAGATCGAGATTCCACTATCTATCTATATATATATATATATATATATATGTGCAGTGAATTTTTTTAGTATAAATCTAAAGCCATATATAGTTTTTTCTTCAATCTGTTATTTTTTTATGTTTTTGTATATTTTTACTTTATTTTATGGTCTATAAATTAGAAAAATATTTGTGGTTTCAAAGATGGATGCACAGTTTAGTCACAAGCACTTCAAAAAACAATCCTGGCAAATTAGGAAGAAATTTAAAAATAAAAAATAATAATATACGTGGAACATTTTGAAAAATTCTAGCATTTTTGAAGAATTTTTTAATAAACGAGTCATATGCTTCCCCATAATACACTGGTGTAAGAAATTAAGAGAATTTTCAGACTTGGTCGATTATCTCTAGAACTACTGTACCGATTTTAATGAAATTTGATATGTATATACATTGATACAATACAAAACAAATAACCATTCAATAATTGTAATACACACGCATGATCGTGCGTAACACTCGTTGGAGTCGGAAGGTATGAAACATGCCAATCCATCCGGCGAATATCCTCACTCTCTAGAAATTCGTCGACCAGAAGAGCTCTATATGTGACCTCGCGTTATCGTCCATTAAAATGAACTCAGGGCCAACTGCACCCCTGTAAAGGCGAACATAGGGCTCCAAGACCTCATCCCTATACCTCACACCAGTCACAATGCCTCTTTCAAAGACATGGAGAGGTGTGCGGCCATCCAACATGATGCCTGCCCAGACCATTAAACCTCCTCCGCCATAATGGTCGATTTCGCGGACATTGGAAGGTAGGTAGCGGGTCCCTGGTTCCGGCGAGAATCTGTGTTTAGGCTGAACCGGGACTCATCAGTGAAGAGAACGGTCGCCCATTTCTCCATACTCCAATCTCTATGCTCTCTGCACCATGATAAACGGATTCTCCTGTTCGTAGAAGTGAGTGGGACGCAAACAGCAGGTCAGGTCTTCTTGCAAACAACCCTCTCTCGTGAAATCTTTTGGAAACAGTCACCCTTGATACACGGGTTCCTGTGGCTGCATACAAGTCACGAGAGAGCTGAGAAGCCGTAGCACTCCTGTTACGCCTCGCTATAATCGACAAATGGCGATCTTCTCTGGCCGTCGTGGCTCTTGGACGACCTTGCCCAAGCCTTCTCTCGTTGGATCCGGTATCCTGGAACTGTTTCCATAAGTTACACACGACGCTGGGCGTTAAATTGAACTCTCTACAAATTTGGACTTGGGATTGGCCTGCTTCTAGCCTCCCCACAATTCGCCACCTCATTCCATCATCTAAACGTTGGTGGCTACTAATTTTTACTGTTACAATTTGAAATTAACCGATTGCTGCAAAATAACACCAAGAAATTCGCCGAGGTGTGCTAGCGAACGAAATGCGTCTTAACTTACGCGCGCTTATAAAGCCTGTTTCTCTACTGGCTCCGTCTACACACACGTGTACGCTTACGTATTTGACGTACAAGATTTGCATTTTTGTCTAGAAGCAGTGGTTTTAAATTCAGTTCAGTTCTTTCCATAAAATTCGATAAAATATGCAAATTCTCTTAATTTATTTCACCAGTGTACTTATTTGTAAATTCTAATAGTCTTCCCTGAAGTAAAAAAAAGGCTATTAATTATTCTCTTTTTGTATATAGAGTTAAAAAAAAATTTACTTTTTATTATTTAAAAAAAAAAATTACTTTTTATTATTTTTAAAAAAATGAGATTGAAGGTCCCGTATCCCCTCATTGTGGATCAAAATGACCATCTGAAAGAAAAGGAAGTGATAGAATTTTAAAATGAAGTAAACGATCTACTTCACTCCAACTATTTTCATTGATGGATTATCGTAGCAAATTATTGAATGAATTTTATATCTCGAATCCCGAGCTTAAATGGTATACCACCCATTCGAGAAAACAGGCAGAAATCTGCGCATGTGCGAAAATGCTACGGAAATGATTCTTGAAAAGAAAGGTCCTTGAAAATTTGGAAAACAGTTTTTGCTGGTTTTTATGAGACGACATTTTATGACTCAGTCATTTCCTCATTTCATGTTACGCGCGCCTGGAAAACCTTAGACGCGTTTTAGTGTTTTGTTTTAGCCTATGAATATCACCATTTTATAATTTAGTTTTCTGAGACGTTTTAAACTTCGCATTCTAGTAAGCATTTCTAAACCACGCACCGCTTTAAATTCTTTCTGTATAATAGCGTGATTCAAATCTTTTGATTATTTCGCGTTTCAGTTAAATTGTATCTAATGTTACAAGAACCCTATAGAGATTCCTTTAAGGTTTTTATAGTTTTTCAAGGCTATGGGTTGTATTCGTCAGGATGCGATGGGATATAATATTAATAATGTCATATATAAACAGCTTGTTATTTGAATGAATGGAAACTCGCAATATAAGATAATTAATGAAGTCTGTATTTAGGCTGTTCACTCAAATAAATGCACTTTAGATTTGCGCTAAAGAGTGATCGAGAGGCCTATGCATATACTCACAACAACGTTTAGTATTTTTATTCTGTAGGGGTTCAACATTGGAATAAATGATACATTGGTAGAATAATTTTTAATGTCTACTTCCGCTATTTTTGATTAACTGCTTGGTAGATTTCTATCAGCCATAAGAGATTTAAAAAAAATATTTCAGGTAGTCTCTTCTAACGAAACTACCGCGGATTATTAACGTAGGATTACTTATCGTTGCTTACCCCCCCCCCCTCTCTCTCTCTAATGCATTTTTACCATGTTTTTATTAACTTGCTTTCATGTGTGTTTGTCAAGTACAAATCTTGCAATTGATTTTCAACTAACTTCCCGACTAGCTAGACATTTGAAACTCTTAGAATAGCTCAGAACACGATGACAATGCATTTTTTTAATACTTTTAGCCATCTTTAAGCAGAATTAAATTAATTTTCACTTATTTTCAATTAATTTTGTTTTGTAGACTGGTGCAGCCATCTATTGGCCGGAACGGGAGCGAAAAGTTAAATGCAAGTTAACTTCCAATTAACTTCATTTTCTTTCAAGTTGATGGGATAATTCATCAAAAAAATTTTAAAATAGTATTTATTAATACATAGAATTGTCAAGTTTATATGATTCAACAGAAAATTTAAAAACGTGGTATATAAAAAGTTCTTTTTATCTTGTAATTATGGCACTTCTGTTTAACTGTTTTACTGCTACTGGGTTTGGCGCGCTGCCAAAATTATAACTCGCGACAACACTGAAATTTTGCTGCCGTTATTGAGGAACGTAATCCTACGTTAAAATTAAGGTTAGTAACCTATATACGTCGAATATCTCATTCACGCAGCCGCAAAATTCTTTTTTGCTTATAGATATGTACAATATATATATTTCATTGCATCCGTTTCGTTTGAATGACAACTTTTAGTTAGAACGTTGAGAGGCCTAGATCAGTAACATTACAGTTGCAAGGAGAATACATGTTAAAAGAGATTCCGTTCTTTCTTTTGCCATTTGCTATATTTTTTGTTCGTTTTTAACCCTTTAAGTGGTATCCCTAGGTCTGTGAGGTCTAGGAGACAACAGTTTTTGTATTATCTGGTGTATAGACCCTATTGGTACTTTCGCATTAAACGGAGGCCACCCATTTAAGTATTGGAAAATTGGGGGAAAATGTAAAATTCCATTACGAACACAAACAACAAACTTTATTACATTGCCAAAACGAGTTTTCATAAGTAAAGTGCAATTTCATTTGATGGCCATTGACACAGAGTTTATACGATGGCAAACATCCTTTACTTTGCAAAAACCACACTGATTCTTCTTCACTTTTTGGGAGATTCCAAATTAATACCACATCAGTCATTGCAACGACAATAAAAAGAAAATGATATAAATATACTAGAAAAAGCGTACGCTAAGAGCCAGTAATAACGACCTAAACGAACAGATAAGCGCGTTACACAACTTAAAACGTATTCCATCATATTGACTTAAGTATCTACCGGAGTTGCCATCTTCAGTTATTGTAAAGTATCAATAACACAAAATATAGTATCAAGCACGCAAACAATCGCAGGTGCAGGAACCAAGCAAATAAAATATTACGTCACACTGGTATAAATGTGTATAAACATCACACTGAAAATATCATACACACTTCAATAATAGCAAAACAAAACATGATGGTAAAATAGATCTTGTCAGTGATTCATTTTTTAGCGAGAATCACGCTGTGTTTGCATTTAGAATTGAGATATAAATAAATGGGTGGCCTCCGTTTAATGCGAAAGTACCAAACTGGTAAACCAGTTCACCACTAGAGTACCATCGTATCATATCCTCTAGATGGCAGTCCTTGATCCTACCTTAGTTTAGTTCCTAAAACTGAAGAGTCAAACAAGTCTCAAAAAGCAGTCTGGGCCTCGTAGACCCAAGGTTATCACTCGAGTTTTTTTCACCATGGACCCGTATACCTCGAAAAAAGTTTTCGATTTACAGTGTCAAGATGTTCTGTTTGTATCTGCTTAAAAGATGCAACAATGATGTTGTCACTCCGCCCAACTATCAAATTAAATATTTCGAAGTGACACCGAACTTATAAGGTAATCAAAATTCCTACCTCCATTGTCCCGGGGGAGCTCCTTTAAATGAAACAGATCCTGTGATGTTATTCTTTAGGTACTCATATAATATCGAGAAATATTATAATGTTTAATTCAGATTACTAATGACACACACACAACTTTATATATATATTAATTTAGACCAAAGTTACATACTTCCCGCCGTAAAAACGGGACCGAAAAATCTATTCACCGTATCTTAACATAACAATAATAAAAGAAAAGAATAAAACTCAAAATTTAATTGCGTGTTGCCAAACATCAAAAAGTTATCTCGCGAAATGTGGCAGGAGTCAGCAAAGGTAAATCAAACAACGAGTGAAAACCATGGTAAACCATGGAGTCTGCGATAAATGATATGTGAAAATTGCAGTTGCAATGTTTAGATTTTTTTAGATTCTAGCCAAATTTATTTTTTGTATCGGTTTTCTATAGATTTTATTGTGTAATCAGATTTTAGTATGTAAAAAAATAAAACTGATTTCTTTAATTTCAGACTTAGTAAGCTTTATTTGATGTTCTAAAACCATTTTCAATGATTAATTAGCATTTACGTATTTTTTTAATTTTTTTTAATTTCCTGGGCTTAGCAAGGCCAAGATACCACTTGGCGTCTGATAATTTTCAGGTTACTACTAGAGGGTTAAGAATAGGCATTGAAACCGTTTGATTCCTGACCCAAGCATAGATTAGTGTTGTATATTTTTTTATTACGACGGTTATGAAAATTTCTTAACTAGAGACCACTGTCAGGATTGAGAAACAGCTGCCGCCGCAATCTATTTTTAGAATGAAAATATATTTATCGTGGCTATGACACGCGTGCCGCCAGATGCCATTCACCTATTATGGTTTAATAAAATGAAATTGGGATATCACGATTTTCGTCTTTTTTTTTTTAAATTTTAGTTTTATTTTCAGCGGGACGAAATTATTATTATATAGTGATACTAGCTGAAAACCCGCGCTTCGCTACGGAGTACATTCAAATTAAATACAACGGTCAATGTATGCAATTAAGGCCAAAAAAAAATAAATTTATATATTTATAATAAATGCGACGATCAATGTATACAATTGATGTAAAAAAATATTTATATATATATATATTTATAAAAAAATCATAAGGAATATTTATTTTTTGGATAATATCCAATCGTCTGCTGCAGAAAAGAAAGAGAAAAAAATATTTTTTTTTGTCTATTTAGTTGTTACGCACGTGGCGATAAATTTATTGAAAGTACCAGAAAAAGAAATCACGTGATCAACATTTAATAAATTAAATTCTAAAAATTAATCTTTAAAAATTCACCAAAAATCAGGAAATGGAGGTAAAAATTCAAAAAAAAATTCATTTTGAAGGAATTTTTATGATCTTTCTCGTGATATAAATTTTATAACCCTCAATGTATTATTTTAAATGCAAACGTAAAAAAAGTTTAAAAAACAGCTTAAAAATTTAATTTAAAAAAATCTAAGAAGAATTTTTGAAAAATCTTTCTTAGTGCACCCCTACACTATTAGAATAATCGCCATGTAAAATTTCAGCCCTTTAGGTCCAGCGGTTTGGTCTGTGCGTTGTATGTCAGTCAGTCAGTGAATGAATGAGTCAGTTACGGAACTGTTTTATATATATAGACTAGCTGAAAACCCGCGCTTCGCTACGGAGTACATTCAAATTAAATACAACGGTCAACGTATGCAATTTATGCCAAAAAATAAATTTATATATTTATAATAAATGCGATGATCAATGTATACAATTGATGTAAAATATATATCTATCTATATATGTATATTTATAAAAAAAATCGTAAGGGATATGCATTTTTTTTGGATAATATCCAATCGTCTGCTGCATTAGAAAGAGAAAAAAAAAATTTTTTTTTGTCTATTTAGTTGTTACGCACGTGACGATAAATTTATTGAAAGTACCAGAAAAAGAAATCACGTGATCGGCATTTAATAAATTAAATTCTAAAAATTAATCTTTAAAAAATCACCAAAAATCATGAAATGGAGGTAAAAATTCGAAAAAAATTTCATTTTGAAGGAATTTTTAGGATCTTTCTCGTGATATAAATTTTCTAACCCTCAATGTATTATTTTAAATGCAAACGTAAAAAAAGTTTAAAATACAGCTTAAAAATTTAATTTAAAAAAATCTAAGAAGAATTTTTGAAAAATCTCTCTTAGTGCACCCCTACACTATTAGAAGATTCGCCATGCAAAATTTCATCCCTTTAGGTCCAGCGGTTTGGTCTGTGCGTTGTATGTCAGTCAGTCAGTGAATGAATGAATGAATGAATGAGTCAGTTACGGAACTGTTTTATATATATAGATTACTAGCTGAAAACCCGCGCTTCGCTACGGAGTACATTCAAATTAAATACAACGGTCAATGTATGCAATTAATGCCCAAAAAAGTAAATAAATATATATATATATTTATAATAAATACGACGATCAATATATACAATTGATGTAGAAAAAATATATATATTTATAAAAAAATCGTAAGGGATATTTTTATAGACAAAATAATGTCCAATCGTCTGCCGCATTAGAAAAAAAAATATTTTTTTGTCTATTCAGTTGTTATGCACGTGACGATAAATTTATTTAAAGTACCAGAAAAAGAAATCACGTGATCAGCCTTTAATAAATTAAATTCTAAAAATTAATCTTTAAAAATTCACCAAAAATCAGAAAATAGAGGTAAAGATTCGAAAAAGATTTCCTTTTAAAGGAATATTTATGATCTTTCTTATGATATGAATTTTATAACCCTCAAATTATTATTTTAAATGCAAACTTTAAAAAAATTACTAAAACAGCTTGAAAATTTAATTTTAAAAAATCTAAGAAGAATTTTTGAAAAATCTCTCTTAGTGCACCCCTACACTATAAGAAGAATCGTCATGCAAAATTTCAGCCCTTTAGGTCCAGCGGTTTGGTCTGTGCGTTGTATGTCAGTCAGTCAGTCAGTTACGGAACTGTTTTATATATAGAGATTATAATTCATCGCCGTTTGAAGAGCTAATTGCCAAGTGAGGTTTTAACTTGAAGAAATAAACTATAATTAATATATCTATGGTGCTATGTATAAAGGGCTTAAGTCAAAAACAGTGATTTAAATATACCAAGTTTTTGGCTTTTATAACCAATCGCAGAACAGTAATTTCGACTTGAGTCTTTTGTGCAAAGAAATGTACTTTTGTATACAAAATTGATAACTTAAGCCTTTTATATAAGTCAAAAGATTCTTTTAATTTTTTTATCAATACTAACTTTTTTTTTTTTTTTACTTAAGCCCTTTATACCTGGCACCATAGATGCATGTACAGTGGCTTCCAAAAGTGTTCGTACACTTACGATTTAATTGTAAGTGTACGAACTCTTTTGGGAGCCACAGTATATATTTTATGGGTGCATATACACCATTTAATTTATATTTATATATAATGTACACGAAAGTAATGCACTATTACTTTTGCATATTTTAACTGAAATTCTGCAAAAGTGTTGTATAATTTGATAGGAAGATACAAAAGTGCATGATAGGAAATGTCTGAACACAATTTCGTATTCTTTTGTAAGTCATAAATCAGGTTCTAGATCTATTTGCAGTAGCTTGTCTCATCCTATTTAAATAAATTTAAGGAAATGGAGTTTGACATTGACTATCATAGCGCAATATAATACAGGCCATTTCGTTTGAATTCCGATGAAACTTTAAGCAAAACATCAGTCAGAACCGAATGAAATAGTTTTAATAATTTCCCCATGATTAAAAAACTGAAGATTCATTTTTATATATTAACAGCCAATAAGTTGCCAATTATCATTACGTTTATGAGGGCCCCAAAATTTTAATCTAGTACGCTTACATCGTCTTCGACAGATTAAATGTTATTATTATTATTAATGTATATGCGTTTATAATAATTTATTTTAAAGCATGTTTGTGTATCAAAAAATTCCAAGACCAAGTGAGAGATGCAAATTATAATCGACACAAAAATAGTAATCAAGTGTATGTAATATCTAACAACTGTATCTTTGCGCGTGTACTGCGTGTTTCTGTACAATCTATATATTTTTCTTCTCCAAAGAAGCAGTTTTCAATACGAAATATTCCAATCTCAAATTGTATAATGGAAATTGACACGAACATCGCATTCTTTTGATAGTATTGGGCCATAAAACTTTGAAGGGTAATTACATTTGAACGTGATTGCAGTAATTCACGTAAAAAAAGCTGCGAAAAATGCGTTTTTCACAGTGTAATAATCTACCGCGCTTAATGGCCATTTTTTGTGTTGTCACATTATCGCCCGCACGTGTTTCTGTTTAATGTTTTTATCCCTCCCGTAACTATTTTACAATAGGTGAGGGAGGGGGAGGGGGGGGTACAACTGGATGTTAACTAACTGGCGAGCAGCGGCGTCCTTTTTCGGCCGTATTCATTCCGTTTCCCCCATTTTCTTTTTTTATGAATGGGCGTTACGGTTCATTGGTTGGCGGACAGTTCGAAAGCATGAGCGTAAATCCCATTCAACTACTAAAAACTACTACTACTATAGTATCTGAATGAGGTAATTGAGGGCGCAGCGGATGAATTGTCACATGCTTCCTGCGATCACGTGACTCGTTTGACCTAATACAAGTTAAAAGAAAAAAAAATGGCGATGATACTTTCATTCTCTCTTGCTGGGGGTGTTATTTAGAACAGATATTTGCGTAATGACTCGCGTGTGTGACCGACCGTTCGTGGATTATGGATTTGCGAGGAGGTTAAAAAAAGATAACAAAAGATTTTTTTTTATCCTCTCCAGCTTTGTTTATTTTCTACAGTGCTTTAAAAGGGATTTCGCGAGTGATTTCCGAACACGAATACTTTTTAAAAGGCTGAGTGGGAATCGGCTGCACTTGTGTACTGGTACTTTTAAAGCTGCGCCAACGAATGTTTAAAAAATCTTAGTATGTGACACAATGGGGAAAATCTAGCTCTGTGGCCTATAGTAAAAATCTGATCAGTGAATGGGGGATTCTAGAAGAATCCCCTAGAAAAGGAGACTAAAATGAAGAAAAGAGAGACTTGAAAGTCGAAAGACATTTTATTCTCACTTTAATCATAAAGAGAGACTAAAAATATTGTAGTGGTCTTCTAACGTGACCCTATCATCGAGTTTTTTGAGGGGTTATTTTGTTGCAACACACTTATGGAAGATTAGCCTACAGGTATACTATCCTTTCATTGACACCTTTCTGAAGAGAAATGCATTATGATAAGCAGAGAGACGTACGAGAAACGTAGTACATACACAAACTGGATATTTTTATATTTCTAGACCATATACGAGAAAATTGCCTTTTACATAGGATTATGTAGTCACGTATTTTGAAAAGAACATAACATCTAGGAAGGTTTGAGCTTGATTTTAAGTGTAAGGTATTTTTTATATTTTATTTTCAACTTGAAGTCTGTTGCTACAATATCACTTGATTTTTTTTAAATAAACTTTCATGGGTCTTGATTTCCATTTGCAAGCATTGTATAAGAAGTTAACGCTTAAAAATCATTCGATTTCTTTCTCCTTAGTAAATTATCAGATCTTGTCTACATTTATTTTGTTCTCACATATATGCGTGTTTGCTGGTTTAAATTCGTATAAATTTGATTTACACGATCCACATTCCTCAAGTCAAATTTTGGTAGTTTATACGTATTTATATACCTTTTTATACATATTTATATACTCACAACTGCCATCAGAAAGGAAATCGGCTGCTCAGAATTTCAAATGTTGATGTAAACAAGTTACTTAAATATCGCTGAAACCCTTCACAATATTATCCGGTGATAAATATTATTTCCATTTTTATGCCGTCAACGTAATCACTATAATATTCATGAATCTATATTACCGTTTCTAAGAGCCACGTTTCACCACTTACCTTGTTTCTCGCCGTTTAAATATTCTTAAATATTGTTTGCGCATCTCTTATGGCGTGTTTCTGTGAAACCTTAAAAGATGATCTCTATATTACACGCCAAAATAGCGGCTCTCTTCTACTCCCTCGATTTTTACGCTATCCACTTTTCCTTCCCATGAAAAATTTTATCAACCCTCCTCGAAAATTCCAGTGAAAAGCCCCCATCCATTTAGATTGAGATTTTTTTTTTAATATTTATTTTCTTACTTTCTGCAAGCTCAGCCACTGACTGCAGCCATTAATCATAGTCACAAGCGCGACGCCAAGTCTGTTACGATCGAAGAAAGATTTCCCTGCCAAATGTGGCAACCCGTTGTTGACGGAAAATGTGTCTGTTCAGTTACTCTTCATTACGTAAAAAACAAGTTCAGATTTCTACGCAGGGCGTAGTCGAACGCGTATGTTAGCCGTATTCGGGATTGTTGCCATCTGCAGGCATTTCATACGTTGTTATACGCTTTTTATTACACTATTATTCTTCAGCTTTAATTACTGTTGCGTAGAAACATATTAATAGTTTAGAGATCTATTTTGAGGAGTTTCAATGGCACATGTGCTTCGTGGAATAATTATTTTAGCCATTTTCTTTTGTATACTGTTATGTATTTTGATTATCATTATGGTATGGATTGTATCGAAATTCCATAAACTTTCCAGTTAGGAAGTATTTCCTAGGGGTAGTTTTATAAAGCGCCTGTGGCCCTAAGTCTTAAATATATAATTTTCTAATATAAGTGACGTTTAAGCGACAGATTGGCGGTTGATACGCGGATTCCAGAATACCATTCGATTTGCAGCTACATCTTTTGTAAAAGAAAATCGGAATGGTTATTTGTATTCGCAATTGCACATAAACTAACAAATTCGTGGCATGGACGTTGCCTGCTTTTATCAAGTAATTCGAATTCAGCACTTGAGTCAGTTAATCGTTAATTATAACTGTTAGCTTTCAACAGGCGAAAGCTTAACCGTTAGGTCAGGTCAAGCGTTTCAGACCTTCAAAACAAGTCATTGTTTTCACCTCTCTTATCCTATTGAAAGTTGTGTTTGGTAATTTCTTCAAGAAAGAAATGAATAAATATATTACGTATGAAACTTGTTATTCATTTACAGTTTCATAGTGTTGTTTTTTATTTGACTTATTTTAAAGGGAAATGGGATAACGAAACTTCAGTAAATACATTTTCCATTTACTGATGTGCGTTACACAATTTTAGTTCCGGGAATGTATTCAAATTTTTATAGTTGTGACACTATGATTGATACGTGTTGACTCTCTCTCATTAAATGGTGGTTTCAATCATTTCTTTTTCTCTCTCATCAAATGGTGGTGTTAGCAAAAGAGTTCGCGTTTTAAATTTACAAAAAAAAAAATTCCCATAAGCTATAATACAAAAGGAACTCGGAAAAGTATCAAGTTGTTAAAAATGTCGAAATAAGATTTTTTTCGTTTACGAAAACCACACATCATCGTAATAGGAAAGGTCATATTTTTACCATGTTTTTATTAACTTGCTTTCTTGTTTGTGTGTGTGAACTCGGCTTTTCGTTTTCTGTATAGTCTGTTATGATTTCTTACGTTTTTGTTTTTGTAGTAACGATGTCCTGTATTTGATGTTTGAATGTGCGCATTGTTTTTTATTTCTTATGTTTAAGTAGTAAACAGTCTGTGTTAATGGAAGTTTGACCAGATGACCTTGAAGGAACTTGAAATATTTCTTTCACACGAAGTAGCAGTTATTGTTCTACTTCGATAATTTCAGTGCTCTACTTAGATAAAGACCAAAACCCGGGTGCTTTTAAAACTCAATGTGGCTCTAGAAATTCCTCACAATAAGTCTTTTGGTAACTTTAATGAGGTAGATTTTCTGAGTGATTTCAAATGAAGAAGAGGCTTAATATATTGTAATTTTCTGAGTTGGAATTATACTCTTTCTATAAATTCAGTGATATTATTTCTCGTTATATATTCATATACATATGTGATTAGTGAGGTTGGACGTGATAAAAACATTCAGTCGCGATATCTGATAAAGCTTGGATTGTAGTTGTTTATTTATTACATACGGAGGCTCGAAAACATTCGCATTTTATTCCAGAGAGTCGTTGGTTGCTTTCAATATCGTATAGGTAAACGAACACCACCACCTTGTGCCTCCTCAATTTTTACCGAGCACCCCCTGGGATTGTAGTTAAAATAGAAACACCAACACTCCTTCTCCCATGCAACGGTAAATAAATAAATAAAAAATTAAATGCTCATTACATTACCATCCACAAAAATATTTTTGCCGTGTATTGAGCAACAGATCCTTACACAGAGTTCAGTAACATCCATGCCTCGCCTGGGTTTCAAACCCCTTGACGCATGCGTCGGCGGATGGTGTCGCAAACCACTGAACCACGCCAGCGGCTCGGAGGTTGAGAAGTAGGTAAAAATTTTACCTCGAGAAATCCACGGATTCGCTCGAAGTTTGGTCGATTGCCCTACTCAGTGGAGACAACAAGCAGTGGCGTAGCAAAGGGGGGAGGGGGGCAAGGGGGTCTATCATGCCCTGGGCGCCACTCGCAAAGGGGCGCCAATGTAAGATCCATATATTATATTACTGTATGTTTTCGAGGTGGATGCCAATATAAGGTCTATATATTATATTACTATATGTTTTTCAGGGGAGGGCCCCAATATAAGGTCTATATATTATATTACTATATGTTTTTCGGGGAGGGCGCCAATATATGGTATATATATTATATTACTATATTATTTTGTGGGGGGCGCCAATATAAGGTCTATATATTATATTACTATATGTTTTTAGGGGAGGGCACCAACATAAGGTCTATATATTATGTTACTATATACTTTTCGGGGGGGGGGGGAGTGCCAACATAAGGTCTATATATTATGTTACTATATGCTTTTCGGGGGGGAGTGCCAATATGAGGTCTATATATTATATTACTATATGTTTTTCAGGGGGGGGGGCGCCACAAAGGTATCGTGCCCCGGGCGCCAGTTATGCTCGCTACGCCACTGACAACAAGACATCTTGCCCTATCCCCGGATTGAACTACAGTAGAATATAGAGCATACACACAAACACCAAGAAAAAAAAAAAGTCTGTAAACCCCGAATGTGCTTGAACTATTCGCGTGAAATCGATTTCCGTGCATGACGGACGGGAAGTGTTCTGCTATTCATAGCGAGGCAGAAAAGCGATTCCGAAAGTTACCACTTCTGGTGGTGTTTTTCTTGGCGACCTTCGAATAAACGGCTGTTTTCTCAAACAGCTCCGACTCTCTGCAGAGCGGATGGATGGGTGCTCTTTGCGGTTTCTCAAAGACGGCATAGTTTCGCCCGGTACAAACTTTTTTGCTGCGCCCCCAAACCGCAAACAGTCGCCCGGAGCTGCCTTGCACGAGAAATGGACTGGCCCACTCTCCAACTCGCGACTCGTTTGTATGGGAAGCTGACTCATGTCGATTTCGCAGAGGTGGCATCAGCCCTCCCTTGTCAAGTTCTAGACTCTTTAATGACTGGCAGTTTCTTAATTCTATACCGAATTGACAGATTCCAACAGCTGTTCCGCCTTAGGTTAGAAAGCGAGGATAGTGAAGCGGGCGATAGATTGGCGATAGAAATCTACGCTTGATGTGGTGTTTGGTTTGTGAAAGTCATTTTTCTGCATCTTAAATGTGTCGAAAATAATAGATTCTTTAAATTCTCTGATTTTATTTTGGGAGGCAGTCTAACGTCACGCCTGGTGATTCCCCATCCACATGTAGGTATTTGTTCATCTCATGCCTACAAATATTTTTTTTAAGTCTAGCCTATCGACCACTATAAGAATAGGTGGTCTGTCTGTCTTTTAACAAATCAAAGCCATCTATTTCGATCGCTCTTTTTTGTGCTAAACGTTGCTCGGTAAAAGTCTTGAACGCAGTTTCGATGATAGCTTTGCCAGCAGAAGTCTCCCTAATGGTGCATCTGCATTCATGCAGAGTTCTCTGCATGGAGACCCCCTCCGACTCCTGTCATCACATTAGTCACGGTAACCCTACCCGTCCAAAGAGATGTGAATGAACACGTGTCTTCCAGATATTCCCCCATTCCCGCCCCCAAGGTCCCTCGTGTTTCTTGATCTAGTGTCCCCCGCCCCCGCTTAACACCATTTGACCCCCGGGATCTTTTGATGCTCTGTAGCAGGACCGCCAGAGGAGGAGATCCACGCATATACGGAGTACGCAGTGAACATAAATCACTGGCTTCCCCCGAGCAGAGCAGAGCACATAAATGCAAACGCAGCATAAGAGTATCTGTATCTGTTTAGCATGGACTACGGAAAAGGGCAATCTAGTTCTCCCACCGAAGGAAGAGCATGTTCGCACAGGGTCAAAAATGACGGCATCCACTCGTTTGGAGGGGGGTGGGAGAGAGAAACTCGGGCTGAATTTCATCGTGCTATCCACGCGATTTTTAGTCTGGCGTGTCGTAGCTTTCTTTCTCTTCTATGTGTTGAATGGAATCGGCCGTTTCCGCCGACAAACTGAGTTTTAACAGATTAAGGCTGTGTGAATACTTTTAAAAAGGCCACCCCGGCAACAGCCCTATAGAAAGTTGCGAAAATTTTAGTAATATCTTCGGAGCTGCTGATAACATGTTGGCAACCCGGTCTGTCTAGAACTCCAGTCTGTATATCGCTTTGTTCCGTTTTGTCTGGACGAAAGGGGTTGTTTAGGGTCAACCCTGTTGCTTACATTGGAGTCGTTAAAAGCTTTCAGTCCGACCAAGGCATCAGAAAAATGGAGGCACAGTGAACTGTGTCAGGTATGGACTATGTATATGGATATTTATTGCTATTGTCTAGCTTAGTCCTATTGTCAAATATATCTATATCTGTAGTGAAAAAAAATCTCGACCCTATAAATCGATGAATCCAGTCTGTTTTATAAAGTATATCACTGTCTGGTTCCAGACGTCGGTCTTGAGAACCAGAGTCTGCGGGTTCGAATCCCGCGGTAGGTATAGGTGTTTGTAATTCTTCTAATGTGGCTCTAAGCTATACGTCCCGATTTGTTGACCTCGCCTGTAGCGAAAGGTGATAGCTTTAGTAGCATGTACTCTATGATGTCGCCTAGACTGTAATCGAACGATGGCATTCGGTACCAGAGCCTGCCTGTCACCCTTTAGCCATGGGTGCTTAGAACTATTCAGGGTCGGTTTTAAACGGTGGGTCCCCGTGTAGCAAGAGAGATCGTAGTGCCCCCACTAACCGAATGCATGTCGAACTGTCCCTGGAGAAGCAATTCCTCTCGATGGTGATGTGACCAAACGAAACCAGAACTTGCTTTTTTGGATGTATCATAGACATAAATATATGGTACTAGCCGGGCTTCGCCTAGCTACGCTCAAGCCATCCGTGTAACATATTTATGTACTTCGGGCCCCACAAAAGAAAAAAAAAGCCTACAAATGTATTAATTCAAGTGAATAAATTCCTTTCAATTTTCATTCCCGTCGCTGCCGACAGATGGCAGCACCACTGCACCAGATGATTTGGCTTCTCAGCAGTGAGTGACTTTAGAATTAAAATATCTCTAAAACTATTGAATTAACAGAATAAGTGTACGCAGAAAAAATTATCAGTTTTCGAAGCTCTTTCCAAATATGTAGCATTTATGTACTTTCATGAGAAAAAAATTACACCGTTTCCTGTATATTTGTCGGCCATTTTTTTTTTCGAGGATGGGTGCCCGCCCGGATGAGTTACGGTCACGTGATCTCTCGACTTCCACTTGTCTCTTTATTAGTATAGATTTACAGATAGATATTTACATTTTTTAAATCTGATGGGATCTTTTTCCCCAAGACCGACCATAATACCGGAACCGAACATTCCGTGCCTTTGAATCGACGCCTGCGCGGATTCTCCTCTTACATCAGCGACATCTGTTGGCGGTCTATACAAAACCGAACAGTCCTTATAGATGGGTTCTTGAATTTCCCGCCAGAAACAGGAGCGAAGTCGTCGACTAGGGAGAGGCTGGTGATTGTGAGGTCACGAATCTTCCAGTCACTGACTGCATTGTAAGAACGTCGCCTTGCCGACCAAAATGAAAATCTGGTAATGCGTTTTTGTACGTGCTTCAAAGTAATTGAAAATGAGATACGTGACACGAAAAGCGGTGTCGTAAGCTTTCTCATCCATCGCCAGATAGTTACAGTCACCCTATCGCATTGGTTCTTAAACTTCTCAGTGTCGTGTGGACCCCTCGGATGAACCCCTCCTCAGACCCTGATTTTCCATTAGGCCCGGGCCTAGGGGCCCCACCAAAATTTTTTATTTTAAAAGAAAATTCCCAATTCAAATAAAAAAAATTTTAATTTTACCTTTTTTAATAGGAATTTTTTTATATATCCTTTCAAATTTGATTGATTTGTTCATCATATATATAGTTATATGTATAGTTCATCATATGTATGTTATCGTGTATATAAGGGATTAATAAGTTTTTCTGGTTGTATTGTATTGCTGTTTTAATGATGAAGTTAATATATTGTATTGCTTTTTGTTATTTGATAATGTTCTAGGCTTCTACGCTTCAAATAGACAATTCTTGGTAAAATGGTTTTTTCACAATGATTCATGATTATTTTTTTTTTGTGTGTGTCAATTTTGGAAATGTTACGCCCACATCAGTGTTAGGGGGCCCCCATACCAAGTTGTGCCTATAGTCAAGAATTTTCTAAATCGGGCCCTGCCCCTCCTTCTGATAATAAAGACCGTATACCGAATCGTTTCAAACAAAAAAATAAAAATTGTGAAATAATGCAACGCATAGTCCATTCTTAATTACCCTAGAATGGGGAGGATATGCGTAAAATAGAATACAAAGGGTTATAAAAGATATCAATATATTGCAAAACCAAATTTATGGTTTAATAATGTATCTACTTTAATAATTATTATCGACCAAATGAGATGATTGAATTCAAATTCAATAGCTACCCAAGTGTTTTCTTTTTTTTAAATATTCAAATTGAGCAAATGCAACCATTTTAAAAAGGTCCCGCAATTTTTGTTTTGCCGTACGATCGAGTTTCTGGACGAATTCTCCTCCCTATCGGCCCCCCGCCCCCCAAGAGGTCCATGGACCACAGGTTAAGATAGTATCAGATCTCAACCGTGTCTTAAAAAAAACTGGAAGGTATGCAGTTGCTTTGTTGTTACTTCGAACCGAATGAGAAGAAGCAAAATAAATTTTCCACCCAAAAATAAATCAGCTCTCCTGCAAACCTAATTTGTATGAACAGAGCTAGCGAGTGCTTACACGTAGTCATTTTACAACTGTAAGTAGCCAAAGAAAGCTTCCCCTGGCGATAATGTTAATGACTGCTTTCACTTTACGGGCTTAGAATGTTTAACTGGGACCATTGTCGGGCCAGCGCGACTCGGGAAAGTTAAGTTGAGGGGTTTTGAAATTACCCGATTTGAACACCTGCCACGCCGCTGCTTTCAGACAAACTCCAAACTGCGAAACGAAAGTACTATAATTGGAAAGTTTAGTTTTACCTATGGATAAAACTAAAGTTTAGTTTAACCATGGTTTCTTTATTCGCGATTTCTAAACTAACACATCCTATAGTGTTTCTATTATCGAGGCCGATATAAAATACTTTTGCAATATACAAAGAGTGTGATTAATTAGAGACTTTTATTAAATATATATATTTCAAAATTTTATACTGTTGATTTTTAATAGTTCTATTTTATTTTTTTTTCTCGAAGGAAAATTTGTTTCGATTTCATAATAATCCGATTCGTTAGACTGGAAAATCATGCTTTTTTTTTTTTCGTATGAGAGAGTAAGTAGTTTTTGAATATACAGTTGGCTCTCTGTTTAACGACTTTCAAGGGACCGTGAAAAATCGTCCTTAAGTAGAGATCGCCCTTAAACAGAATTTGTGAAAAAATAACATTTCCCATAACGTCGGAGGGGCCGGGACTGGGAAATATCGTCTTTAAATAGAGAGCGTCGTTAAACAGAGAGCCAACTGTATTAATACAGGTATTCTTCGACTTACGACCGAGACATTGGTCGTAAGTCGAGTTTCAAACAATTTTTTTTTATACATGCACATATGTTTTTTTACTTTCATACATACATACGTAATTTAAAATACATTGTACTTTATTTAGAAGGCATAAATTATTCTTCGACATTACTACTTATTATGTTAGTACAATCAATTGGTTCAGAATTTGCGACAGAAGATACATTGCAAATTTTTTTAGTTTCCGTCTTCTTTTTCTTGTATATTTTCTGGCAGCAAGGCAGATTTTCCTGACACTTGTGAATCTTTTTTCATTTGGATCCATTGCTTCTAATTGTTGTAGTACTGTATTAATACAGTGAAAAGCTGAAGCCATTTCTTTCAAAACAATTTTTCTTTTGTGCTTTGGTTTGTTCGTTTGTTTCATTTCTAAGTCTATTACACTTTTGTATTTTTTTGTGGAATTTTTACTATTTCCAGCCATACAGGGAATAAAATTATGCATGCACTTACCTTCCCAGATAAAAATCGAGCCACTACATTTTTAACAATGCAAAATAGTTGGTAATATTTTTATGTAATAATAATGAGAAGCGACGACTGCGCACCTGTTTTGTTAACGCTCGAATGAAGGTTTGTTTGATTTATCGTGTGGATATCGAAACTATTGCATCATACATTTTTATTATTGCGCCATAAATCTGATGCATTTGCAGAATATTGCATCATATTTTTAATAATTATGTAATATTTATAGGCATGTACTGAACTTTCGAGGAACAATATTTTTGAGAAAAAATAAAATTAAGTTAAAAAAAAAAAATAAAATAAAAATTTCGGTCGTAAGTCCAGGAATATCTGTACCCCGAAGTTACGCGACCGACGAAAGATCGCGTAAGTACAACTTTGCATATAAATGGTTATAGATTTTGACTAATTGGGACCAAGAACTTACCAAAAACACTATTTTAATGGGAAAATATTATATTAAAATTAAAATATTTGTTACATATTAATATACATATGTACAAGATATCAAAATAAAATTCATATTGATGGTTTAAAAAAAATCCAATAAAGTATTATGCCGTATTAATGCCTCTTTTTTTGGGGGGGGGGGAGGGGGGGTTGTATTAACGTACTCTTTGCCTATTAATGCGCATTTTGTACCTGGATCATAAAAAATGTAACGCATTAATTTCGTAGCAATGGAATATTGGACCTGTTAAATTGTTGTTTAACGTCTACGCAAGCTCATGTGTTGTCATAAACAAAAGACAGCATGGCATTGTCAAACTTGAGAGGGGGGTGGGGAGGGTAAAATCAAAAACTGCATAACTCCCGAGTTCGCGTAAGTAGGGTATCTGTATAACAAGTACATTTTTAACGTAAATTTACTTCGTTAGTCTCTTATAACGAAACTACCGTGGGTTGTTTACGTAGGATTACTTATCGTTTGCTTACCTCTTCCCCCCCCCCCTTTTTTTTTTTCGCTTTTTGATACTTCTCTGTTTACTGCTACTGAGTTTGGCGCGCTGCCAAAATTATAACTCGTGACGGACTCCTGAATTTTTCCGTTCCGGAGGACCGTTATTGAGGAACATAATCCTACTCGTACGTTAAAATGTCATTTGGTATCGTTATGCTTTACTTTCCGCCGGCCGTAGAAACTATTTTTTCCCCTTTACTTAAAAGATTAGAAAAGTATGTGTTTGTCGACTTGCAGGTGTGCGAAAGTAAGGGCTATTTTTGATAAGTCAGTCAAGGTGGGTACATAGCGGGATTTGTTTTTCTTTCGTCTCGATAGGCTGTTTTGGATTGTAGTAGGAGAAACACCGACCCATTGTGATAGTAAGTGTCTTATTATTTAACAGATACTGACCCGTAGTTTAACAAGAATAGTACGGATATTAACTCTGGATTATTGCAGACTTTCTTGGTTAAAAGCTGCTGTGTGCTAAAACCATATTTTTAGGACTATAAGTCGCACTTCCAATTTATGGGAGGATGTTTAGAAAGTATTTTGTATTTCGTTAGATATAGAAAGATATTTTCAATTTCTAACATAATGAAGATAAAAAATAAATATAATAAATAATATATGTATGTAGGATTTTTAATTAAATATCTTAATATGACATTATTGTCAGCATTTAGTTTTGTTCGTATTAGTATCGTTTGGGATAGAAGTCGTCTCTGATGACGAGGTTGTGTAAACGGTGTACGAGGCTATTTTTGTATTCGTCATTGGTTACTTTCGGCTTGGCTGGAACGAGACTGTAGTTATGACGAGCGGGAATCTTATGTGTGTTGTTTTGTGTTCGTGCTGGAATAAATGCCTGTAGAATACATTTGACTTTTTATTGTCTACAAATCAAATCCCCCAGACGCAGAAGTCCTCTATGTATATAAAATATATATAATAAATAAATGTAATACAGGTAACTCTCCTATAACACGGTTGATGGGTTCCTAGAAAAGGCCGTGTTGTGTGAAACCGTGTTGTGTGTTCTGAAAAATTATTAAAAACAAACTTTTTTAAAAAAATTCCATTTAAGCAACTTAATTTTTATTAAAAATATAAATGTGTGTATAAAACAAAACGAAAAGAAATAAAAAAAATATTTTCATTTAATGCGACCTTAATTTCATAAATTTCTTCCTCATCACTGCTCAGTACAGTCAAACAAGAACGTTTTTTCGATTGAACGATATCACCTCCACTTTCAGAAACTTTTTCTTCATTTAGATTTTTTGCACCTTCTATCCTTTTGGTTTGTTTGCTGATTCTTACAAGGTCATTGTAGATTCACGGTATGGAGATAGACAATTTTGAATTTTCGCTTCTTTCAGCGGAAGGGTCTGCATTCAGGAAAAATGATTCAAGATTTTCAGCTAAGCTTAGGCCTTCTTGTAATTTCATAGAGTTACAAATGAATAAATTATAATTCGTTTATACATTTTCATGTAAAGCCACTGATAGTTCATTATTCCTTCCCGTCATTATTTTAAGTAATTTAGTTTTTAAATATGTTAAACAAATATCATGCTATCTACTGCTATAGAAGTACAGTGTTGTACAAAGGTTTTCACAATTTATTTTCGTGTTAGGGCGAAACAGGGCCGCCCAGAGACTTTACGGGGCCTGGGGCAAACTTCTGTTGGGGGCCCCAAGACTATTTTGTAGTAAGAGAAATCTGATTAATCGAATAATTTTTTTATTTTTGGAGGGGCCCCTTTTTTCAGGAGATTATTTTGAAATTTGAAGTACGGTACAAGTTTCAGAATTTTCTTTCGTAGGAAATCTAATAAATAAATTTTTTTTAAAAATTTGGGGGGCCCCTCCGGCAGTTGGGGACCTGGGGCAAAGTGCCCCAGTTACCCCCCCCCCCCCTCTGGGCGGCCCTGGAGCGAAACCGTGTTGTAAGATTCCGTGCTGTAGGAGGGTTACCTGTATACAGTCGAACCCCGTTATAGCGAACCCGGTATATAACGAACTTACGGATATAACGAATGAAAATTTTGGTCCCGCCGTCTTCCTATTGTACGCAATTTAATTAGTATTGTGTCAGTTTAATGTAATCGATTTTAGTCGATTTAATTCATTAATGATCATTTTTAATAGATTTTTATCATATTTTCAATACACCATTACTGAATACACATTGCAACTAATGAGGAATACATTTTGTGAACTCTAGCATTTTTCTTAATGGTTCGGATATAGCGAATCATCGGTTAAAGCGAACAAAACCTTTGGTCCCTTGAAGTTCGTTATAACGGGGTTCGACTGTATAATAAAATATTCATGTTATATTAATGTTATCTTCGGACCCGGTGCACCCCAATTTTAAGTCGATACTTCTATGTTTTAAGAACGCGTCTTATGGTCCGAAAAATACTGAACCGTACTGCGCCGTATGTCAAAATTTTCGACATTCAGGGAGCGCGTGATCAATGCTTTCTGGCTTCCAGACATGCGAAGGAGAGACGCCCGGAATCGCGCGAGTTCGGTTTTGTACTGTTGCGTATATTCTTCTCCGAACGGTTTTCTTGGTACGGGCGAGGCTTTTTCTGGGGAAAGAACTCGGTAGACTGGTGACGCCGTTTGTTTACGTGGCGAATTTCAAGATCAAAACAATCTATATTTTTTCAATGATGGATAGCTTCGAGTCGTGCATGGTTCTTTATTTTAACGTGTTTGATGTTTTGATCCTTGTATTTCGTGGTATCTATCTACATTTAGAGCGGATGGCGGGAAGCGATCGTGGATGTTATGCCAATGGGGTTTTAGGTTGATTCTTGTGATTCTTGTTTACTCCGTGCTCTGAATGGGGTAGGGTTGAAAGTATGACAAATGTGTGTGTGTGTGATTGGGTGGGGTACGTAAAGTTTCGAAATTGGGGGGAAAGGACGGCCAAATTAAACACAACGAGTCCTTGAGTTACGCGGTCTCGAGTTGTGCGTATTCGTAGATACGCGGTTGTAATTACCATGTTTTTATTATCTTGTGTGTTTGTCCAGTACAAATCTTGCAATCGATTTTTAACTAACTTCCCGACTAGCTAGACATCTGAAACTTTTTGAATTGCTCAGAACACGATGACAATGCATTTTTTTAATACTTTTAGCCATCTTTAAGCAGAATTAAATTAATTTTCAGTTAATTTTGTTTTGTAGACTGGTGCAGCCATCTATCGGTCGGAACGGGAATGAAAAGTTAAACGCAAGTTAACTTCTAATTAACTTCATTTTCTTTCAAGTTTATGGGATAATTCATCAAAAAAATTTTAAAAAAGTATTTATTAATACAGTTGGCTCTCTGTTTAAGGACGCTCTACTTAACGACGATCTCTATTTAAAGACGATATTTCCCAGTCCCGGCCCTTCCGACGTTATGGGAAATGTTATAATTATGGGATAATTCATAAATTTTTTTTAAATTATTAATTAATAATTTTATAATTTTAAAAATTATTTATTAATATATTGAATTGTCAAGTTTATGTGATTCAACAGAAAATTTAAAAACATGGTATATAAAAAGTTCTTTTTATCTTGTAATTATTTTCAACTTTAACACTTCAGCGGGCGCGCCCGTGTACAGAGTGAAACATCTTCGTAATTTTGAATGGTTTGTTTTTACAAGTAAGGTTTGAATGTTCTAAGCAGTTTCTATTTATATCTACACCCTTTCTAATGCAGGTCTGATTTTCAGACCCTTGTATCCCTTTCCATACATTGTTAATTGTGATTTAACCGTGGTAAACCAGCGATTATACTGGATTACAATACGGCAAAAGGAGGAGTTGATGTAGTCGATCAAATGTGCAGCTATTACACGGTATCCCGCATATCACCAAGCATAGATGGACAATCTCATTGTTTTTTAGGTTTTTGGACATAATACGAATCCGCAGGTTTTCCTTAGATCCAATAAACCGGACAGTTTTGAAATAAGGCTATTTGTATCTGCATTCTTTGGCCTTTAATTATAAATATATCTCAATATTATCAACATTTTATATCTTGTCATAAAACGCAGAATTATTATTTTCCAATTAAAAAAAAAAAAGTTCATTTCAAAAGGAATTATGAAGGTTGAAAACAAATGAGAAAAAAAGAATTATAGGACTGACAAATGCAAGCAATATCGAAATCTCAACTACTTACATTAAAAGCTCACCATTTCACGTATAATAACAGATTAGACGAAACTCTTTTAAGTTGACAAATCCGGAGCGAAATTGCAGGCGGAAGTGCAGTCAGTGCTTAAACTATAGTGTATGGAAAGGGTTCATTACAGGCTGAAGTAACTGAAAAGAAAGACGAATATTAACTCTGAAATGAATCAATATCGGAAAAAGTTAAAATAGTTAAGAGCAAAAGATAAAAAGCCCTTTTTCTCAATCAATCTTTCGTTTATCCGCTCAACTGTAAAAGAAAATTTGTATTTAAAATGAAGTTTTTACAGTCTTTAAGTTTCGGGTTTCAGTCTCAAATTATGGATTAAAAATCAGACGCTGGGCACTTTTAAAAAAAGTTGCTTTGGAACCTGTTTAAAACAAAATTTTAGAATAAATTTTTTTTGAAGCAGTAGTGCAGTTAGAAATATATTTAATAGAATTTAAGATTTATTTCGGATGTATTTTACGTGGATAATTTGAATTTAAGCTTATTACACATTAGAAATGACATCATTTTTCTATGTGGGTTGCTTTATTTTTGCTATGTGTTCGGTGCATTTAAAAATATAATTCACTAACTATGTCTTATTCGGTAAAAAATATTTTTGTAAAGTTCAGTTATTGCATTAAAATTTTCTCTGCTTTCTTAAAATTTTTATACAGCGAAAAAATATTGAGGAAAAGCGTAGTATTTGATGCGTATGATTGGACTGATAATTTAATGAAAATTCGTAAAAAGCATGGGAAAAAAAAAGTATAATATGAATGACTGACATCTTGTTCTCACGTAAGTACGCCAGGTTTTAAAAAACCTACCCCCTCATAAAGAATTTTATCAATTCCACAAAACTTATAAACAGTTTCCTCCTAGAAAAACGAAATCTGTTTCTATCTTCAGCTCTGAGCTAAAATGGTAGGGTATAGGTCAGTGATTCTCAACCTTTTTTTTTTGTCGCGGCACACTTTTAACGATTTCCAAATTTGGCGACACACAAAGAAAAAGATAAGTTTAAAAGTTGTTTACTTAAAACGGATAAAAACAGTTAAAAATATGGCATTTAACTGTAAAAACAACAGTTTTCTTTTACAGTGTACTTTTCTTTAATTTAAACGAACTTTACTCGTAATTAAAAAAAAAGCATTATAATTTTTACTATATACATTTTTAAAATTTGGCGGCACACTTTAAGAATTTGGCGGCACACAAAAGTGCCGCGGCACAGTGGTTGAGAATCACTGGTATAGGTTAATCGCAATTTGAATGCTCTGTTCGTGAACTTGGTCGCAAGCTACATAACATTATACATCTGATGTTTAAATTGCATTTTACCAGAAATACGAAGGAGAGCTCCTTAAAAATGTATCGTGTCGAGCCGTTATTCGCTCGGGAAATGCCCCGGTTTAATCTTTTATCCGACATTTGAAAATCTCAATCTGTTCTTACGATACTGTCCCTGTGTTGAAATAAAAGGAAACGCCGTAACCTACAAATAAACACTTTCTGCGATCTTCCCCCAAATGTTGCTTTATTTGATATTCGTGTCATGCATGCCTTACATCTTACCACGCAACAATAGGCCTACAAGGAGTGACGTCATGAGCGAATCTTCAAAGAATTCTTTTTTTTATTGAATTTCTCCCCCCCCCCCCCATCCCATTCCCTCCGTCGTCTGGGCTTTTCCTGGTTCGGCGCCGAGAGATGTCACGTGATTTCGTTTATTTCAACCTTCACTTCAGCTGGCAGATGTTCATAAAATTAAGTTGATATGCCATTCCGCGATTTTACCCCTGAAAAAACAAGCGCGGGTAAGGAAGGATGGAGGGGGAGCTCTCGTCTCATAGATAAATGTACGCTCGGAAGTGAATCTCGTGGTTACTAACCGAAATAGCGAGAAAGGTGTTCGTATGTATTTGGAACGCTATTGTGTCGTTTTGTTATCCCCAGACAATCCCCCGTTATTAACTCTTGATTAGCTGCAAACACTCTTATCGCAGCAAGTGTCGAGTAGAGCTCTGAAGTCATCGAACGCCTGCTATCCACCCAGACATTCGTTAACAAATCGGAGGCTAGTTGCAATGTTTATAATGTTGTCAGTTATAGCTATTTTACAATGAAGTTTAAAACTAAGCAAAAATTAAAAAAGGTATTCTATCATTAACCTTTAGCCTACAGGGTCATTATATATATATATATATATATATATATATATATATATATATATATATATATATATATATATATATATATATATATATATATATATATATTATTCTTGGGCCCGTATTCTTGGGATACATGCTATCCCAACCCCGTAAGGAAAAGGTTAAAATATCACTTTACGCCTTAAAAGGGGGGGGGGGGACAGTATGGTTCAAATAAGAACTTCAAACTACTTTTACTTAAGTAGTGGTCATTATTTTTGGTAGATTTCTAGGTACTCCTTTGGTGACCTCCACTGGGTAAGCGCTGTTGTGAAAACTAACATTTCTCATCCAAATTCCATTTTTGTAATGTTTTTGAATTTGAGATAACATCCCCTCGTATAAGACCACCACAACAGTCGGTTTAGCCCACGATGATCGAATCCTGGCTCAATAAAGCCCAGGCCACTGACGTCACGGTGCGCAAATAGACAAGCATGCTAGATTTTGCATGCCAGCGAAAATTGTCTGCATTTCTAAATAGGCGATAGGTAGCGTCCACTAGGATGATGTCTTTCTTTTACTACTGGACTTTCTGAAGCTGAATCATTATCATATGCCCCCCCCCACACCCCCCCCCAAAAAAAAAAAAAAGTTAAATTTCTGGTTATTTTCTACATGGTTTAACAACTATTAAGTTTGATGTTTTAAACCAGGGGTGTCAAACTCGCGGCCCGCGACGAACATTTTTGCGGCCCGGCCAATATAGTGGCACACAATAATCTATATATATAAAACAGTTCTGTAACTGACTCACTGACTGACTCACTGACATATAACGCACAGACCAAACCGCTGGACCTAAAGGGCTGAAATTTTGCATGGCGATTCTTCTTATGGTGTAGGGGTGCACTAAGAGAGATTTTTGAAAAATTCTTCTTAGATTTTTTTAAAATAAAATTTTTAAACTGTTTTAGTAACTTTTTTAAAGTTTGCATTTAAAATAATAATTTGAGGGTTATAAAATTTATATCACGAAAAAGATCATAAAAATTCCTTTAAAGTGAAATCTTTTTCGAACCTTTACCTCCATTTTCTGATTTTTAGTGAATTTTTAAAGATTCATTTATAGAATTTAATTTATTAAATGCCGATCACGTGATTTCTTTTTCTGGTACTTTAAATAAATTTATCGTCACGTGCATAACAACTAAATAGACAAAAAAAAATATTTTTTTTCTTGCTAATGCGGCAGACGATTGGACATCATTTTGTCTATAAAAATATCCCTTACGATTATTTTTATAAATATATATTTTTTTTCTACATCAATTGTATACATTGATCGTCGTATTTATTATATATATATATATATTTATTTATTTATTTATTTATTTATTTTGGCATTAATTGCATACATTGACCGTTGTATTTAATTTGAATGAACTCCGTAGTGAAGTGCGGGTTTTCAGCTAGTATATAATAAAATAACCGACGCAGAATTATAATAAGATAGGAAGAATTCGCTAAATGTTTTTTAATGATACTCTTTTTTTGCTATTATTAAACGAAGTGCATATATTTATGTTGAATATACTGTAATTAGGTAAAAAAAACCTACGTTTCTATTAATATTGATTTTTTTTTTTTTGCGGCCCACCTATAGTTAAACCTTGTTTATTTGGCCTAAGGTAGCCTTTGAGTTTGACACCCCTGTTTTAAATGAAACGTCTAATGGAAAAAAATAGTCAGTTGCTTTTTGTGCTTTGACGCCATTCTAAAAAAGCGATCTAGAAAGTCGGTTTTTTTTATATACCAACTACAGTTTCTAACTGCATAACTCACTCCGTCCATCATACCTTGTAAAGAATCTCCATGAGTATCCCTTTTTTTTTTCCCACTTCAGATATATGATCTCGCTTCACAATTATCTGTAAGGAACTTCCAATTGACGACAGAAACAAACAAGTAATAGTCATGAAATGATATAAACATGTTCCATCCTATTTCATGATTGCAATCTGGCCAGTAGGAAAGGGTTGGGGGGGGGGGGGGGGAATGTCCCCCGTGGAGGGCTAGCTGCTTTCTCGTTTGGAAAACCTTGAAGGTATATTTTGCGGTGGCGTCTGCTTTGTCGTGTTTCCTCTCGCAATGGAAATCGACTATAAGCTAGGTACATTTCAGATTATACAGCACATCACGGCAGTTAATATTCCAAAAGGTATAATAGTTCCAACAGGTAATATAGCGTTTAAAATTTCCTTTCAATTGTACCTGCAGATGTGTATTTCTCCCCATCTGTTTCTTGTAAACACTGCCTTTTCTTAGACTAAACCATTGCCAATCGGCAGAAAAACACCTGTTCGACTCTTCCTTGGGACAAATGCCGATATTTGGCGAAAAGTGGGGGATGTTTGGTAACAATCTCTTCCTCCCTCGTTGACCTTCGCTTTAACGTTCCACCCCTCATCAAAAAAGAACTCTCTCCGAGTGACCAGTTTCTCGGGGATCTTCTCTTCAGAGGTAACCAGTACTTCCCGAGTCGCATTTTCCGCGAGAGCTGAGGGGCAAAATTTCCCCTCACTGTCTCCGTAGAAATGGAGTGGATCTCAAGCCGAGAACACTCCAAAATGGTGTGCGTGGCAGGATGAATTTTAGCATTTTCCCCACCGTTTGTCCATTTACAGAAAATCTGCGTCCAGCGACACACTCGGAGGATTAAATAAAAAAAGACTTTCACGTCCGCGTTTAATATTCTCGAAGGACACAGTGGAATGCGGCCGCAAACGATTCACCGACATCGATTGTCCTGTCACCCACTCAGCTGTTCCTGCTTTCGTTGATTTACTGGAGGAGGGAGTGTTTTCCAGGAATTCCTCGCTCTTCCTCAAATTCCGAAAATAAGTATCGTTGCCCGTTTCAAGTATATGGCTGTGCAGAACAATGGAGGACTGACTTGTGCCTGAATGAAACACTCGGCTATTCCCCACGGCTGCTGAGGACTGCATTTTCCAGTGAATCGATTTCGGTTCTGTTCTCAGTTCTCTGAGGGTCTCGTGTGCGAAATGGGTCCGATGTCAGCGTATAAAACAGTAGAGCGTGAACACGTATAATGAAAATAGGTCAGCGTAAAAAGGGGAATTAATTATTAAACAAACTTGCATCTTTTAAAAAATTTAAAAAACCAAAATTTTCATTTTTTTAAACTAAAATTATTTCACTCATTTTAAAAATTTTGGTAACGAATATAACGATTTAAATGAATAGCAGCGTTTTAGGAATGCCAAGTCAGTATGGGTCCTAACTAAAAGTTTTACACCGTTTTTATTTATATATTTATTTATTTATTTTAATTTTTTTTATTATTTATTTATTTATTTTTTATTTATTATTTTTTTTAATATTGTTTCATTTGAAATCTCCTCATGCACCCCAAGGTATAACATGAGGCTTACAAGAGTAAGTGAAAAACACGAAACAAGAAAAAATTAAAGATTTAAATTACAAACAAAATTTCGCAAGACTTTCAACACTCTTAATGAGATGAGAAAGAACAGGAGGCCAACAAATGGACAGACGTCTCAAGTTCGCCTTTAATATAGCTCGGGCACTCGCATGTAATTTGCAGTGAAAAAGAAAATGTTCAACATCTTCATCAGCATCACCGCAAGCACAAAGTCCACTAGTCACCAAATTAAAACGAAGCAAATAGCTCTTGAAATTTCCATGGCCAGTTAAAACTTGAGTTAAGTTAAAGTCAGTTGAAAAGTGCTTACACTTTAAACGCTGAAAAATAGTTGGAAAAAATCTTTTTGTCCACAATGCCTTTGACGAAGCAAGAAATTCAGTATTCCAGTCCAAGACGGTTTTTTCCCTAGACACTTAGTTTCTAGACACCTAGACACCTAGTCAAACTAGTTTTTTCCCTAGTTTTTTTCCAAGACAGTTTTTACACCGATTGAATAGCCATTTTGACATCTAAGAATCGTGCACGAAGCAGAGTTAAAACTTCCTACAGCGTCTAAAAGGCCAAAATTTCATGAAAGAATGTAATGGACTCACTGCACTGGAGAACGTTTAAGCTCTGTTAGAAATAGTTCTTAGATGTAAGTAATGATAGTGATTGATATTTGTAAAAAGTTAAACTCTGACCGAACGACCACGTGACCCACGTAATTGAAAACAAAACAAAACAAAACAACCTTCAACTATTTTATGTGCAACGGTGGATGCTGCAAAGTATGATTTGCCGAGATGGTTCCTGATTATGAACTGTTTGAAAGGTGACATGATAAACAGTCTGTAAAATACCTGCAACATCCTCGACGTTCATTTTCTCATCCATAAAGGAAGTCATTTTTAAGACTTCATAAAAACAAGCCAGATTTAAAAATGTCACTGAGCATGCGCAGAAAGCAATTTTTTAAAATTGTAAATTATCGCTAATTAAACAGCGCGGAATAAACAATTTCCATCAGGTTTAATCTTATATTTCCCAAACATAATTATCATAAAATAAAAATGACACAGAGAGATCTAGAGAGACTCCTCGGAATAAACGTCTTTATCATTAAAACATGTCACTGAGCATGCGCAAAAACAGTGAGTTTCTAAAGCCAGATTTAAGCATGCCACTGAGCATGCGCAGAAATCAATTTTCAATTGTAAATTATCACTAATTAATAGAAATTGCGGTTACAAAAACCAAATTTGACAAATCTACAGATTACAACAATCTTTCGTTTAAGACCAAAATTGAGTAAATCCATGCAGTAGTTTTCTCTCACGGATTGCCCAAAAAGTCGGCTTAGCAACTTAAATATATAGATAGTTAAGATTCGAGTGTTTATTTAATTTAGATTGCCTTATTCGGTAATTTTACTGATTGATAATGCAACTTCTGTCAAAAATTATTTACGACTCTCGCGATACCGGATATTTGCTGACGACACCTTCGAACAACTTTACATTTTGATGATCATTTCCGGTGATTAAATGCCACAAAAATTCGCGACGGGGGTCGGGCAGAGAAACAGATTGCTAGCCACTGAACTGTTTGCTCGTTTCGTAAGGAGATGTGAACGTATGATTAACTTGCACACTTTTAGAACGCTAGAATGGGAAGAAGCCATTTGCACGGTAAGAACGTCCATTTTGTTTTTCCACGCCAGGAAGAAGTTGTGAAACTTCTGATCGGATTTCGGGTGTAGTGCACGTGGATGCGATTTCTAAATGTTAACGAGATGGACTGCAGGGGAAAGAAGAAACGTGCGTTTTCATAATCAACTTCGGTAATCGGGGGAAACAGTCGAAAGGTACAGACTCATTGTAATAAATAAATAAATAAAGCCATACTTCACTCACCAAATGTGAGCTATTTCGAATTTTGAACCTACCAAACGGTAGATACAGGGTCGCATAGCTTTTTATGTTGTAGCGTACTGGAAGTATGGGGTTATTTTCTCCCAAGACCTCGCAGAGTGCACGACACACAGCTGTGTGTTTATCGGGCGGTTTCCCTAACAAGTGGTGAGGGTTACTGTTTGGAAAAATAGAAAATGTTTTCCATCACCGTCATAAAGCTGTCTGCCCTAGCGATAGCTCTGCGACTTTTGTCACGGGAATGCGATAAAGTTTCGGCGTTCCGAAGAAAATGTCATCATCTGGGTGCCGGCCCCTCTCTGAAAAACAGACGCATTTTCGTGGAATTGGGAGGGTCGCCGGAAAAGAAAATGCGACAAGATATAGGCAGGGAGTTGGAGAATGGAGAGACGCTGCTTAGAATGCGCCCTGAGTGGACGTGGTTTTTTTAGGCTCCTGTGTTTTGGGGCCGGAATGGGTCCTGGGAATCATTGGGAATCTGCAGTGATTATGTCGAAAGTGTCTAATGTTTAAATTTTTTTGTAAATAAATTTACTTGTTAAGTTTCTGTTTTAAAAATTGGCTTCGCATTTTATTTAGGACTCTGCCCTTTTTTAGCATGGATCCAATAGTTGTGTATTTTTTTTTTAAGAAAGCCTCAGAATGCTAGCCTTAAACTTTTACCGTGACGCCACAATGTATTTATTATTTTTTTAAGGACCATTCATTTTCGCCCGTTTTATCCTATTGGTTAAATGCAGTTTTCAACATCCTATGCAGTCCATTTCCCGGCTTAAATCCAACAGATCATTAACGGAAAGAAATGGATGGTAGACTGAGAAAACATATCGCACCCCGCCAAGAAAAGTGACACATCTCATAAAGTGCAGCATTTGAGAAAAATCAACTTAAAGAATACTATACAGCTTGAACTAATATTACAATAATTACAAGATTAAAAAGAACTTTTTACGTACCATGTTTTTAAATTTTCTGTTGAATCATATAAACTTGAGAATTCTATGTATTAATAAATACTTTATAAAAAAAATTTTTTGATGAATTATCCCATCAACTTGAAAGAAAATGAAGTTAATTGGAAGTTAACTTCCGTTTAACTTTTCGTTCCCGTCGCGGCCGATAGATGGCCGCACCAGTCTTCAAAACAAAATTAACTGAAAATTAATTTCATTCTGCTTAAAGATGGCTAAAAGTATTTAAAAAATGCATTGTCATCGTGTTCTGAGCTATTCTAAAAGTTTCAAATGTCTAGCTAGTCGGGAAGTTAGTTAACAATCGATTGCAAGGTTTCTAAGGGACAAACACACACACACACAAACAAGAAAGCAAGGTCGATTTTTTGGGCAGTACGTGAGAGAAAACTACTGCATCAATTTACGCCATTATGGTATTAATCGAAAGATTTTAATCTACAGATGTGTCAAATTTGGTTTTTGTAACCACAATTTCTGGAAGTAGTCAACATGAGGTTCAGTGGTTAAAAGTTTCTAAATCAAACGACAAAAGAAACGAAAGTCAACAGAATTAATATTAAGAATAACATTTAATGAAAATAGAATGTGCTCTTAGTAAGAAGCACCCTTTCGAAGTGACAAAAATTTACTTAACGCGGGAATCGAAATGTTGAAAATCAATGCGCATGCGCGCTATACAGGAAGTGATCTATTTATAGAAATCTCGCGCTACAATTCACTATAGCAGCTGTTAGTAGAATTACATTGCGAACAGTTTATGATTAAAAATAAAAAAAGAGTTAATATATTCGAAGAAGGAAAAGTCCGGAGATGATCAGACTGGAACAATTTCTATTAATTAACGATAATATAAAATTAAAAATTGCTTTCTGCGCTTGCTCAGGGAATGTTTAAATCTGGCTTCATGTACTTACTAAGCACGAGGCCACATAAACATGTTATCCTCATTATTATGATTTTCAACATTTTACTGAGTTACTGAGTACACATACCAAGTTTTTAGTTTGTCATTGAGTAAGGGCCTGTTCACATAGGAGTAAGGTAGCGGGAGCGTTAAAGAATTGAAATATATTTAACCAATGACAAACCTCCAAACGATAGAGTGTATTTCTCTCTTCTCAATATTATGATTTTATTTGAACATTTGGCAATGGTGTGTTGAGTATAATTTGCGTATTAGTACATTTATTTACTATCCAGCTGTTATCTTTTGACGAGTTCCAACTACAGTCGAACCTCCATATATCGAAGTAGCAAATTGCCGGCAAAAAAATTCGATATATAGAAATTTCGATATATAGAATTGAGCTTAGTTTTATCATAATTCTCCTAAAAAAAATTAAAGCTAATTTCCGTATACGAAACTCCATTTCTAATTTATATGCGAATCCCATTAAATAAAATTTTATAACTAAAAAATGAATTAATATGAAAGATTTATTGAGTACTACATACCTTTAAAAAAAAAAACATTAATCCAGACAGTGGTTACAATGATCACAGTTACATTCTTTAAAAAAAAAAATAAAAAATTACGAATATCTTGCTGAACAGCCAGTTTTGCGGAAAGTTCAAAGAAATGTTCGTATTTATTCAGTCCACTAAAAACTTAAATCAGGGACATTTTCCGCGAATTGAAGTCCACGACATATTGTTTCAAATGCCAAAAATTGGGAGATTTTATTCTAAAGTAGAATAAAATCTCCCAATTTGTCTTGAAAAAAATTTCGATATATATAGAGATTTTTTCGATATGTAGAAACAATTTTGCTATGTAATGAAGATGGAGATTTGCTAAGAGTTCGATATATAGAAAATTTCGATATGTGGAAGTTCGATATATGGAGGTTCGACTGTAGTTACGTATATTATTGAGAATCAGGGGTTCAATGCAAAATGTTTTTTTTTTTTTTTTTTTTCAGCTGCGCCAACTCTAGTAGAGAACTTAAATTTTTCAATAATATATCTTAAATGTCTGTTTTATAAAACATTTTATTATTCGTCACTCGGTGAACGTAATCCCCTCTCCCCCTTTTTTTCCCCCAAAAATACCGCGAGTGTGCCAACACTTTTGTTTACCTAACACTGCACACATCCAGGTTTTTTTTCTCCCGACATTCAAGTACGATAACCTTGAACTAGGCGGCCAGTGGAGTAACTGACCTTCCATGTAATGGAGACTTCATATTTTGATGACGAATGTTGCCACACTGTGTTTTAAAATGTGCGCGCGCTGCCTTCCATTCTTCGAATTCGTAGAATAAATGACAGGTTAATCTCAAACACTGTTTTTCGCAACCCCCCCCCCCCCCCGACGGAAATAAACAAAAATGACAAAACTAAACAGAAAACTTCTTTCTCAACAAAATTTTTGTTTTTGCTATTAACTACAAGCGTCTGGTCCAAATTCTAAATTCGTCATTGGCACCTGGACTTCAGCCAGCTCCGAGCTAGCTACCCACCTTCTTGCACAGTCGGTGATTCCTCCCTGCCTAGGGTTACCGGACGAGGATGCGTCGCCAAGATCGCGCCAAAAGGTATTGATAATTTCAAGGTGATTCTGTAATGTACCACTGAGATTAATATGGAGATTTTTACGAACTAACTGAGGCTTTTATTTTGCTGCGGTTGTTGGATCATCACTTGTCCGTGTTTCAGGTTTGTAACCGTATTGAATCATAATTCTGTTAATGAACTTTTGTTTCAAATTAAGGACTTTATGATGTAGCTGGCAAAGCATTTGTTTCAGTGTGTAGTTAATAGGAAGATGTTATACAATTTTAAAGATAACGAAGTAGTAACTGTCATGCTACACCAAAACTTCCTCTCATCTCACTAGCGAAAAACGATTTCTGTATAATATTGACCCCCCCCCCCCCCCTAAGTAATGTCGTGGGTTTTTCAAGTTTGAAGACTCCACTGAATTAAGGCCCACTTCTCTCATTCGGTATGTTAACCGGTATTTGAATCACTCGTCGCTTTCTCGCTGTTGCTGAAGATGTTCAGTACGAAAGGTTCATTGTCACAGGAGGGGAAAAATTCGAGCTGTGCGACACTCGAATGTTACGCTTTCGTTTATTACATGAACTTCCCGGTATTTATATTTCCTGATTGTTTATCAGTTCCATGTCATTGCCTTGCTTTTGGATTTGGGACGTGGAATCTCTAGAGCTTATGTCCCTGTTAACTTACCCGTATTATAACAAATATCGCTTGATTCTTGTGTTCTTGATAGTTTGTGCCCTCTTCGTAGTGGGCGAGACACATTAGCTTTAGGGTGGGGGGGGGGGGCATTGCATTGCATTTATTCGACGTTTTAGAGCTGTGCAAATAAGCTTTTCTTTTCAGTCAGTTACCTGTTGCTAGGTTCCTTTAACTTCTTAGTGAAGGCAATTGAGCTCCTTCGTCAGAGAATTCTAGGTATCACCTGCACCCAGAGCCTGACTAAGGCAGGGGCATACGGGGGAGTTGCCCCGGGCCCCCACATCAGAGGGGGCTCCCCAAATCAATTAGAAAGTTTATTCTACGTTTCCTTCTTTAATGAACTTTAGAGTTGTCAGAAAATCAATAAAATGGACAGAACGATATTTCGTCTGACCATTGGAGGGGGGGGGGAGGGACTTTATAGCTATTTTAGGTTCTAGTCAATTTTCTTGTTATATATCTATAATGAGGTGAAAAATTTAAATACCTCCATAACGTTCGGTTCTTCATTACTGAAGTAGTGAAGCAGAGGGGGGGGGCCCAAAGAAGTTTTTGTCTCGGGCCCCAATTAGGCTAAGTCGGGCCCTGCCTGCACCCGGAAAATGTTTTGATTCACAAGCGTCATTTGTTCCTATTTTGTCTTGGACACGGGAACATTTAAAGCGGTCGAGCACGAGAATAGAACACAGGACCTCTCTACAAACACCGCTCTGGCTGAAAAGGCATGAAACAAACTCAGTGTGATGGGATGATTCCATGCTTTAAGGTGGGGGGGTGGTTGAGGTGCGTTTTGAGTCTCGGATCATATTTTTTTCTTTTTGTGCCGGTGCTGCAGTTACTTATCTCGAGGACAAGGTCTTGCAACAGCCAATGGTGGCGCATGCGCAATAAATCCTAGTTATTTCTCGCCCGAATATGATATGAAAAGCGTTTAACGCATAATTTTTACATTCCTCCTAAGGAATTATGTTTCTCGCTAGAAATAGAAAAACCTTCTAATGTGATCTATTAGTATTGGCTAATAGATTATTTTGCCACCATTTTTGGATCCAGTCCGTAACTTTGACGACCCTGTAATGGATCACAGACTGAATTTTCAGGAATCGCTTTTCGCCTTTACCCTTGTGGGCGACTTAGAATAGCACTGGACTTCGGTGCGCCCAGTGCAAAAAAAAAAAAAGATCCTGACATAAAGTATTTTATGCCTTTCGCATTACAAGAAAATAAACGATAGAAGAGAAAATTCCTCGTTTTGGAGTAAAAACTGAAAATAACTCGGAATCGCCGTTCGTCAGCGTCTGGCTTTACTTCTAACTAAAGTGGAACCGAAATTCGAACGTTATTGGACCCTTATTAAAACATGCGAAAATGGAACGTCTAAATATTTTACAGGAAGATAGCTGCCATACTACTCGAGGATTTGCACGATCTCCCATCCTACTGTAGGGATTACGTTACAAGAGCCCAGAGTGAGTGACGTTACAAAACTGTAGGATGTTCTGCAATTCCCTCATAATGCGTGGTGTTGGTTCACTCGCAAGGGTGCTTCCGTAATAAAAGTCGCCAAAACTAAATCGCGGTGTAGACAGTCGTCGTGTATTACCTCTGCCTGCCGTGTTGAAATATATGCGAGATTCGATGGACCTGAATGGTTTACGCATTAAAACTGTTTTGTGTTTCTTAAAGGCGGGAATGACAGCTGATACTGGCCTCCCACGGTCGGCGACCTTATTTTAAAATCGTTGTCAATGTTTTAATAGTCGCACCCGGAAGCGTTCGAAGGTCCTTCGACTGAGGAAAACGATGAATCTCTCGACCTTGGTAGCGGGGTAGTCCCAGTAATTTCCCACTCGGTGAAGTGATTTTCTCGCTGGTTATCAAAGTGGGATATTTTGGAGAGAAAGAAATAAACTACGGCAGGTGCGAATGATCGATGCAGATGACGATCAGCCACACCTTACGGGGAAAAATAATTACAAGATAAAAAGACTTTTTATATACCATGTTTTTAAATTAGTTAATTATGGATTTCAAAATTATAATCTATAATCTGTAATTTGAAGGAAAAAAAGTCAATGAATTTCGCAGAGAAAGTATCGCAAATAGCATGTGGGCATAAATAAAAATTATCCCATTGTAATGAAAATGTAATATGCTTGGTTCACTATTACGCTAATAGATGGCGCCTGTAGCGCAGTTACTTTTGGCTCCAGACGCTACTCGTATTTTTAGTTAATGGATTTTAAAATATGGAATAAAGATGGCTAAAAGTATTAAAATAATGCATTGTCAGCATGTTCTCAGCTATTCTAAAAGTTTCAAATGTCTAGCTAGTCGGGAAGTTAGTTAAAAATCGATTGCAAGATTTGTACCAGACAAACACACACACAAACAAGAAAGCAAGTTAATAAAAACATGGTAACAAACCACGATCCGTGTGCTACCTCCTTGCTGTTGACACTGTGTATCTGGGAGCCTCAAATTGCAGACTCGTGTGACAAGTTTTATTGCTAACGTATAATTAATGACGGAAAAAAAATTAAACGCGAAATGTGTATTTATTTTTAAATTTTTTATGATCTTGTTTCAGTGATTTTAATCAGTTTTATGACGAAAATGGCAGGAATGAATCTGTCGGAGCGATGCAAGTTTTGCATATTGGACTTGACTTTCCCACGTTTGTTGCTATGAAAATTTAAAAATGAATCCTCGCAAAATTCATACACGTTTCACTCTCAGGGTGTCGAAAGGATGGTTCGCCACTCCCGTTCTTCCAACGAAGTCAGATAGACGCGACATGCCTGTTTGCAGTGAGTTGCGGCTGGATGACACAGGGCCGCCCAGAGGGGGGGGGGGGGAGGAACTGGGGCACTTTACCCCAAGCCCCCAACTGCCGGAGGGGCCCCAAAAAATTTTTTTAAAGTTATTTATTAGATTTCCCGCGAAAGAAAATTCTGAAACTTGTACCGTACTTCAAAATTGTTAATCATTCATGTAATAAAATTTTAAGTATGAGTCACTTAATTTGAATGTGTGTTTTCGTCTCTTTCCATTTTTTAATTTTCTTGGGGCCCACAACAGAAGTTTGCCCCAGGCCCCGTAAAGTCTCTGGGCGGCCCTGGGATGACAGCCCAGTAGCTCGGGCCAGGGGTGGTACGCGCGTTTGTCCGGCATAGGTTTGTACGTGAAAGTCACGGTCTTCTTTTATAAAGAAACTACGTATTAATTGTGCGACGACGTCAGTGAAATGATGCCAGTCATCAATATTTTATTGTAACTTCTTTAACATTGTAATATCGCAGTGGGTTTCGAAATGCATCTCTGACTTTAGGGCTAGTATATGATTGTCGCCATCAGTTTTGCGACGAATGACTCAATTTTTGCGACGAGTCATTCATCATAATGAATCATTTGCACATTCCAAATGAAGTTGGAAGAAAAAGATTTTGCGGTCGTCTGTTTTGTTTCTTTAATTTCCCAAGGGCATGTTCACATAGAGTCCGGTAGCGTAAGCGTAAATGTATTTCAAATATATTTACCAATGACAAACCTCCAAACGATTAGCAACGAAATTTTTAACGCCTACGATTGGTTTATTTCCGTCTCAGCGCCATCTTTCCTGCTTTTACGCTTCCGCCACTGGACTCCTATGTGAACAGGCCCTTATGTCTCCTACAAATGCGTATGCAGATGTGGGCGCTTTCATTCACGACAATACAGGGTTACTACAAAAGAATCATTCATTTTCAAAACCCAATTTGTTCAAAAGTATTGTACTTACAAATATGATTGATATATGAAAATAACCACAAAATATTCAAGTTTTATGCTCACTCTACAACTGTTCTATGTGTGGCCCCTTGGTCACACGATACACGTCCAGGCGGTAGTTCAATTCATTCCACACATTTTGTAGCGTGATCGCGTTAATGTTCATCAATGCATCACTGATCCGTTTCTTCAGCTCTTCTATCGTTTTTGGTAGTGGGGGGTACATAAACAGTGTCCTTAATGTGTCCCCAAAGGAAGAAGTCACTAGTTCAAGTTTGTACACCAGGTGGCGGGGCAGCACTAGTGACCAAGGGGGCACACATAGAACATTCGTAGAGTGAGCATAAAACTTAGAGAGAATATTTTGTGGTTATTTCATATATCAATCATATTTGTAAGTACAATGGTACATCGACTTACGAGTTTAATTCGTTCCATGGCGGAGCTCGTAACTCGAAATACTCGTATCTCGAATCAATTTTCCCCATTGAAATCAATGGAAATGCCATTAATTCGTTCCGGGCTCCCCCACAACACCGCAATTTTTTGTTACATGTTTTTAAATAAGAAAAAGTGCTTATAAACGACGAACATTGTATAAAAACGCAATACAATAGAATGTACCGCAATAAATTTGTTTTATTAAGTGTAATGTACAACATTTACCTTGGAGATCAATTCCAGGATGTGGGAGGTGGGGAAAAAAGAGTCCCTATTTTTGTTTTTCAGGGGAGAAAAGTGAAATCGGACCCGGACGAGTAAAGATGCGCCTGGGCAAGCTAATAGGACAGTGTTGTGCTAAAGCGTTTAAGGGGAAACTATTATGTTATGTCTAACAAAGAAAGGGATGAATTTTACGACTATATTCCATCCCATCTTATCAATCTTTCTTTTAAAAAAAAGAAAGAAAAAACGTGCCTTTTGAGGGTTTAAGTGGCTTTTTTTTTTAAAAATCAAAGGAAAGCGAAGAGTGTAAACTGATTCTTAAAACCGGTGGATTGATTCTTTAAAGCAAAAATTTTAACATGGAAATAATGCATTTGTTTTTGTTTTCGCGATATTGATTCTTATAAACGGTTGATTCTTATAACCACTGATCACTATAAGCGGTGGTTACTGTATATAGATAGGACTTCCGAATAGGACTGCACCTACTGTATTTGGGGGAAACTTCCGCGTAGATTCTCGTGTGCTATATTTTTGGGAGTAGCATAACGTGGTTTGTCGACGATTATGATTGCAACAATTTTAAATGGTTTATTCGCTCTAGTTAGGGTCCCATCGCATGACACCCGTACTTCTGCACCGATTACTCCACAATTTAACGAAACCTCTGCACAAACCAATCGCTTGCTCCGAAATCCGTTACGAGCGCATTTTTTGATAGCCTACAGATCAATAAAAAAGAGAGAAAAAAAAGGGGGGGGGGGCCTACTTTAGTCTCTCTGCGATAAGGTCGGGCGATATTCGAGTAAGCCTCAGCACATGTGCCATCCTGATAAAACGAGGAAATAAACTTTTATCTCGATTTCTTTTTTACTGTCCTTTCTTGCTGCTGATAAAGGAAGTAAACAAAAGTGATATCATTCTGTTATCTCTGCTGCTTCGGCGATTCCCTCGCGGAATGGAGATGACAAAAAAAAAAAAAAAATTTTTGCTTAGTACCCAAAGGTAAAACAAACGCCATTGTAGAGGCACTTTGTAATAGGTATGACGTCACTCCTGTAACCTCAGTTCGAGAGTCGCTGTTTTATCAATGATGCGCTGCATTTTTTTATTGTTTTCGTCATGTATTTGAATTAGTTTGTTTCTTTCAGATCGAGGTGATAATATCGGATGATACTACCAGCCAATTTCGTTATTGTTCGATGATTCACGGGAGGGTGGAATTTCGGCCTTATGAATCTTCTAAAAATATGATATTTAATCACTATTTATAACTTTAAAAGAAATGTTCGTGGATAGTTCGACTAAGTGTATACGGGAAATCACCGGGTGTAGTTCTGTGCTCACGTGACAAAATGTTATGAGTCACTTTTCTTTAAAAAAAAATTTTAGGTAGTCTCTTTTAAGGAAACTACTGCTGGTTATTAACGTATGATTACTTATCGTTGCTTACCTCTTTTGTATGTGTATGTATCTATATACGTCCGTATGTGTGTGTATGTATATATATATATATATGTGTGTGTGTGTGTAAGGATAAAACGTAAGACTAAAATATAGGAGGGCTTTTGTTCGGGAAAAATGGGAATGGGCAATCAAAAATTATTCACGAAAGTATCGGCGTAAAAAGGAAGAAGAGTTTTAGTAGCAAATATTATCAATAGGGGTCGCCACCTGACGGTTATCTTTTTCAGAAGAGATATATTTTTCATGCGGAGTAAGTTACGTAAGGAGATCTTTCTGGGGAATTCTATAGCTGAGCAAGCGAAAAAGTTGAGCGGTAATTTAACAAAGGAAATTTGGTTAGTCGGCACTTAGGTATGAGAGAGGAAAGACATAGGTCTCCGCAATAACTTAGGATAGGGTAGATTGCTGAGTTGTCGGAGCTCTTTTAAGTGAATAATGGAATAAACACATATTAATTTATCTTTGTCTTCTCATCTCGTTATTTCGGACCACGATTGCCTTTCATTGATTAAATATAATTCATGACATTATGAAGCGTGTCATATATATATACATATAAGTATGTCAAAATTTTAACGCATTTTGGTACTTTTCTGTTTAACTGTTTACTGCTTGTAGAAGCGATATAGACTGGGTTTAACGCAGTGCCAAAATTATAACTCGCGAGGACGGATGGACTGACGGTTTTAGCGCCTGAAATTTTGCTTTCCGATGGACCGTTATGGAAGAATGTAATCCTACGTTAAAATTGAGTTTTTTACATTCCGGACTCTCGTTCGATATTTTTTATTTACTATAACTACTGTAAGTAATAGCCAACTATTAATACTTATATAAATACAATATAATACAAATACAAAACAAATTACTGAATTTTCATGACATTTTGAATCTTAGAATTGCTGTCACGTTAATTTTTAAAAAAAATGACTTATATCATTTTTCTATCTGAGCACAGAGTTGTCAGCAGCATTTAACAGCCTCGTAACGTATAAGTTTGATAGTGGTATAACTGCAAACAAAATTGAGAGCGTCCTAAAAGTTAGACCAAATGGCGCTTGTATGAATTATTCATTTCCAACGAATAATTTGCTCTGGAATTCTTTTGGAAGCAGAATTTCCCCATTGTCAACATCTGGTTGTTCTTAGGTCATTTAAAAACACAGGAGAGGATTATGGAATTCGCCTTAAATGAAGCCACGCGATTCATAAACACTGTATGCAGCTGTAAAACTTTAATTAGTTAAAATTCGTTAATTTGAAATTAAGGTAGAAAAACGTAATCCTGTTTTTAAAAAAAAGAAGTGAAAAAATTGATGACGATAGCGGTAAAGAAACGTCTGTTGTTTAAAAAAAAAAAGAAAAAAAAGTGCATGTAAATAAGTTTTCCTGACACAAAGCTGATAAAATTTCAAAAATGACGCACAAAACTTAATCTTATAAAATGCATAATATGTTGTTGTTGTTTTGCCAATGCGGGGTACTTATCCATTAGCACATTTGCACTTAATCCGCGAGAATCGTTGGTTGCTTTCAGTGGGGGCACCGTAGAGGTGAACCAACACCGCCCCCTAGTGCCCTCTCCATTTGGACCGAGCCCCCCCCCCTGGGGCGACATCTGGGGGATCGTACCTTCTCCCACCCTTGCTGACCACATAGAACTTAATGATCTACTGATTAAACGAGTCCCTATCCGTCCTAGACACAAAGGTAATCAGTGACGTTGTTGAGACTCGAACCGAGCACTTCCAGCTCCAAACCCAACGCGCTACCACCAGGTTACCTCGGGGCCTCAAAACGCATAATAAACATTTCTTGAAAATGTACAGGGATATATATATATATGGTGTGTGTGTGTGGAGGGGGAATCAGGAATACATAAGGAACATTAGATACGGACGTCAGAAACTACTTAATAGACAGACGATTTTTTCAGGACGGAACAATTTACATGAAACATTTACATAAAAACATTAAACATTAAAGATTGGTTACGTCTACGTCAAAGCGCTACCGCTTTCTCTCGGCAACTAACTAAGGAAAGTATCGTCTCTTGTGTGTGCTGCGCGCGGAGGCTCAACGGGGTAACATAAGGAAAACAGAATCTTGCAGTTAAGAACAGAAACTTGCCCTAAATTTGAAACGTGATAAAGGTATCAGATTCGTATATTCCAATACATTCATTATTAAATAGGCGATTTTAAAAAAAAATTTGATCTGTAAATTTCTCCGAAGATTTGTAAAAGATAGGAGCATTTTAACTGTAACACTTTTGTGATATTGTGATTTTCTGTCTACTTATATGGTATACCTATTATTTTTTTTTTTGTGTGTGTGTGTGTGGGGGGGGGGGCACCCCGAAATATAGGAGAGAAATGTATGGAGATTAATTTTGCCTTTGAATGTCGTTGTAAAGAAAACTTCTTTAAACTGAAGCTCGTTATATGAAGGCTCTATGTTGTTTGTATTTTGGTTCAGTTTCATGTTATGTTTGTGTGCGTATCTTTTCCTTGGTAATCCTGTAAGGTAGAATTAACAGCCAGTACTTTTTCGACCCTAACTCGCCCCAATGTTTCGGCACTTGCCCAGCATTCTGTGTTTCATTGAGCTGTTCAAGAACTGCTGATAACAACAGATCTGTGAACTGGCATTTATTTTCGTAGTTTGATTCATGTACAACAAAAATGCATGCTACATAAAGTTTCTAATTTGTGCTTGTGTGATTTGTGTTATGTTTTTCATGCTATACTTTTATGTATAAAATTTGAAACATGTGCACCTGGAAATCGTTGAGGGATTTTGTGTGAACCGACCTTAAATTGAATGCTGTTTGCATTGATCCGAGGATAAAAGCTGTGATTATTTTACTGGACAAAATTATAGAAGTGCATAACCTTAAAACGTAGTCATGAGCTAAAAGAAGTGATTTTATATTGACTTAATTTTTTCTGTTATATATAAAAGTTATCCATACATTTTGTTACGTTTTATTTAGTTTATGATTTTTAATTAAGTAGTTAATTTGAAATATTTATGAAAACAATATTCCATTTGATCTAAACTAGATTTATTGAATTGATGTTTTTAAATATTGAATTTGTTTCTATTTTTCGTTAGCATAGCTGCCAATTATGAAAATCTCTTAATTTTCTAAAACTGTTATTCTAAATTATTATTGATAACAGATTCACGAGTTTATTTTTTTTTTCTTAGAATGTAACGTTCTTTTGTTCATTTTCATAAGATCTAATCAAGTCATGCACTCTATATTCATAACCTCCTTCCTTTTTTTAATCTTTAATTTTCTCATGATATTTTATATGAACAGTACCTGAGCGGTAAAAATTTATTTTCCTCTACATTAACAAATCTATCAAATTCCTCTGTTGGCAGCTGTGCTTAATGGAATTAAAAAAAATGTTTTTAAAAATTTTATGGCAGTCTTCTTATAATATTTTTAATTACCCTTTCAGCTACTGGTGGCTACTTAAAGAAGAAACCTGATACTGGTTCCGAACTAATCGAAAATGAATCCCTCAAATCATTTACTACCAGTAATGATTTGGTTTTCAAAATCAAAAAGACAATATCTTCCACTATTTCTAACTCTGCTTATCATGAGAAAATTGAACGAGAACACGTAGATGCTTCAAAATCCCTCAACGATATAAATATGGTGTCTAAATATGAGGTAAATAATAACACGGTTGAATTGGTCAAAGAACAAGATGAAAACAGCAACAACAGAAATGTTTTCGAAAACTGTTGTGGAACTAATTTTAATGCATCCGATATTGGTAAAACTGCCAAAGATTCTGAAGGTTTGTGGAACAGATCTTCGCTGCTAACGGTTTCCGTTGAAAGTAATTCTCGCGATGTGTCTTGTGATCTGAATACTTCAAAGTGTTTCACGAGTGAGTTCGAAAAGTCAGACGATTCTTCACGGAAAAGGTCGGTCGTTTGCAATAATAGCGATTCTACTGCTGCAGTCAAAGTTATAACGACCAGTGTGCCAACCACGAGTTCAAAATGCCAAGGCACGGACAGTCAGCTTGTGTACAAAAGATCGACAGATGGTTTGACCGATAAACAAAACTCTGACTTCAGTACATCGCAGATGTCAGGTGTGAGCCCTGCTGTTCCATCAAACGACAGCAAATCTGACTCGCAGAACATGAATTACCGAGTATCCACGTCGGTAACCGAAAGCAGAAGTAATCAGGCTAAGGACACGGTCGATTCAGTCATGAAAGAGGAACAAAATTGTCAGTTACCGAGCTCTGTATACGGTTCACCAGCTTCCAGCATCGAGAAAGTGCTAACGGGTCTCCAGGTCGCGGACAAAACTGAAGCGAGTGAATCGTTTGGAAAAGTCAGTTTTTTGCAAGAAATATTACAAAAAAAGACCACTGAAACCGTTTCGTCTTATGACTCGTTCGCGAGGCAGCTTAAGGACGGAGGCAGTCAGAGCATGGATACATCCAGTTCAACCAATTCGGTTACTGATTTGAAAATCAAAAGTAAATCAGAATCTTCGCAGTCGGTTAAATTAAAACTTCACATACCAGAGGGCTTCAGTAATGACGATTCGAACTCTTCTGTGCTATCCCCAGAGTCACAAAAGCCTGCAAAAATTCCAAAAATTACTAGTCCGCAAATACTGGAACAGCACATAAGCAAAATAATATCAGAAAATGCAGCCATTGTTGAAACTCTTGACCCGAAATGGTCTCGACGGTATTTCAAACAATCGAGCTTGAATAATTCGACAATTGTGGAGACAGATCTTAAAAGGTCGAGTTTAAATTCGAAATTAAGCCGCTGTGAGGATGCATTGATGCCGTCAAATGCAAATGAAGTGTCTAAGCTGCAGTCTGCTCTTCTTGGAGGTTCAGAATCAGATGCATCTAACGTAGGACAGAAAATTATTGTACCTCCTCTCAAAACTTGTGTAACCAGTGATAAAATTACTATGCACAATAATCTATCCGCTACAGTTCCGTCTGTCAACATGTATTCAAAAATCGTTTGCTCCGTTTCAGAAGATGAATTAAAAGGAAGTGCAATTAAAAGTCTTCTTAGTTTAAAACGAGGTCGATATTCCAAGAATAAAAATTCGTTTTATTTTGATAAGGACATACATGACCAGCATCCCCAGAACCCCGAAGGAAGTATCATAAAAGATCTTCTTCTGAAAAGTAAATCAAATGAAGGATGCAAATTTCCTACCGATGCAGACGATAAAATGAATTCTAGTTTTCTTCTCGATGGGAACAATGTTTTTTATAAAACCTCTATTCTGAAATGTCCTAACTGCAGTTCAGAATTTTCAGAGAAATACAGTCTTGATATACATTTATCTTTTTGTAAAAGTGCCACTAAACACTTATTTTCGCTCAGGGATGATTTGGAAAGACAAACCAACGCACAAAGGTTAACAGACTTTCAAAATAACTCAAGCAGCCATATTACAGAGGATTCTAACCACAGCGATGTTGGTGTAGGCCCTATCCTTAAAAAGCAGTTACTCTTACCACTGTCTAAAAGTCCACCAACGAAAAGGAGAAAAGTGTCCGATTCAATATTAAGTACGCATTATCCAGAACAGCCATACTCTCACTTCAGTGACCCTGTTAAATCGAATCCAGCTACTCTGGGATCAATGGGTTTATTGCCACATCGAAGCCGTTCTCATAGTGTGCATTTATTTGGCGGAGAAGTCCAGATAGTTGACGGAGATAAGACAAAACGAATCAAAATCAAAACTGGTGCCTTTACACCAATTACAAACAAGTTTACTGACAGTTTTGTGATTAAAAAGCCCGAGTTAAGTGACGAATTTGGGAGTGACAAGGATTTGCCCTCAGTCGTTGTTACTATTGCTCAACCAGTTCACAATTCTGGAGGGACTGTTCATTTGCCTAATCGCAGGTCACCCAGTGTATCGCCGGTTGTTACTATAGGAAGTAATTTATCTGACGGCATAGTCAAATTTGCAAAATCGGATAAATTGGCTTCAGATTACGCAAAAAATTCACCCATTGAACTTTACAAACCCTTTATGCAAAAAGAAGCACCGTTGCTCAATTTTTCTAGCCCATCCATTGCGTTCTTACCTGGTCCAGATAGTAAATCTTTGTATTCCTTTCATTCTGGCCTTCCCGCGTCCATTGGCGCGCTTACAAAAGTCGATGAATCAAAACCGGGATCTGTTGTCGAAGAAATATCTCCCACTGCTATCAGAGTTCCTGTGTCACCTGGCAACAAACCTTTCTATTCGCCCATTTTTTCAACCGATGAGAAGTCATTTGAATCGGCTGTTCCCTACATCAAAGAAAAAGAGAGCCAAAACAATCGCGTCGTACCAACTGTAGTTTTTACCCCAAGCAGTCCCACCCAGCCAACAAATGACACCGATATACAGCCTGTCAGTACAACGAGCATATCAGAACCTGCTAAGAAATTTCTTGCTCCAACTAGACCCACCTCATTACCATTGAAGAAAAAACCCTTCACTATGGTTGGCTCAACTTTAATAAGTCCAGAAACACCTAGGCCCAAAAAAACATGCATTCAGTTGTATCTCAACGGACATGCTTATACCTATCTTGGCTTGAAATGTTCGACTCGGTCCACTTACTGTTGTATTTACCGTCCGCAACCCATGTTTGTTTTGCAAGAAACGAATCCCAAACTTTCTATGTACTCCAACTGGCAAGTTGTTCCAGCCAAAGAAGAGCTTTCAGGACTTACGCCAGGTCAAATGATTTCATATTACTGCTCCAAACAGCGAAAAGATGTACAATCTATCGCCACAACTGCTAAAGTGGGAGAACCTCTCATTTTTACCCACTCAAGTTACTGGACTTACAGATCTACTGATCCTTCTGGGAATAAGAAAGCTATAGAAGAAAATAATTCAAATCAAAAGGAGGAAAGCAAACCCCCTCTTGAAACAAATCAGGTAAATTGTAAAGGACATATTTCTCTCCCATAGGCACGTATAAAATTTAACAAGGTGTTTCATGTTAAATTCTGAATAATCTCGGTATAAATGGGCACATTATCATTACATATGCACAATATACGACAGAAAAGATATTCAAAATTTATATTGGATTGATATTCCCCAAACGGATTTGTCTTTGAGTCGTTAAACATTAACATTCAGTACAAGATTCTTTTCTTATATTTTTTTCTTTAATATGGCTTTTAGAGGTTTTCAGACCTGACACTTGCGAAAGTAATATATTTCCTGAGCATTGGGGAAAATATATTACGAAGGGTTCTTCCCTTAGAATTGAGGAAATATCAAAGGATACTTCAAAGCCTGAAGATGTACAACGAAGGTGACTGCGGGAAAAATGGTCTCGTAATTCTACGATGGTACAGTGAACTGTACTCAACTTCCAATAGTTATCCCACCTAATGGAGGGCAATTAAACAGATTGGCGAGATCGACTTCATCCATTCCTAAAGAGAGAAGGTACGCTCATGGGAATTTCAATTTGGTTAAATGTGGGAAATGTGATGAGGCGTTATGTAGCTTTCTTACCTTTGTGTCGAATAGAACAGGGGCACGGGCAGAGGGGAGGGGGTCGTCAATGGAACTGAATCGTTCTTTTCGTTCTAAAACTTGATATTTGACCTAATCTTCAGGTCGTGCTTGAACTATAACTGTATTACTGCTTGATAGCTAATATTTTAATAAAGTGTAAGCTAGAACAGAATTCGTTGAAGGAAAAAAACAGCTTTTCTATAAGTACGCTTGTCAGACTCTCGTCTCCCATTCTTAAGTGGAATTGATGAAGGTGAGTAATAGCGTCTTCAATAAGCCCAAAATAAACACAAACAGGTGTCGAACGATATACACCTTTGGAGATGTGCGACAATAGGTAAAAGTACGCGAGTCATTTAGAATGATTTGTGAAACCCATTAGCGACGCGCTTTTCCCTTGGAGAACTCGACAGGAAAGAAATTCACCATAGGTGGTCTGCAGAGGGCGGAACCGGAAAAGGTCCGGTATTCGAGATGGTTCGAGAAAGGGCTGAGAAGAATGCATAAATAACGACGCGGTTACGAATGAGGAGGAGAATAGACTTGGACTGTTGAAAGGTCGCCACGCGCACGGAGGGAGAGAGAGGGGGGGGGGTCTCGTACGGACTTTGAATAATGCTCTCATGAGTGTAGTAACGTTTGTCGGAACGAACCTTTGTAAATGATTTATTTAACCAAGATTTTAATGTGTCAATAAACCAGATGTAAATAAGAGTTGGTGCTACAGTTATGATTACTTCTACAAGATAATTATTTGTCGGATCACGACCATAAAGGTTAACAACGCTCCTACTGGGTGAACACCCCTGTTCGTTTCCAGGGGCACATGCGAATTGGATGGAACCAACAGAGCAATTTTTTTCATTAGTTGGTTGTATTATGGCAGTTAAAAATGTATAAAATGAAATTGGTTGGAATTAAGATGGCTTACCTCCGTTCTTTTGAAAATTTTCATATTCAGTGAATGCTTTAAACATTTGCTTGTGACGTCAAGTTTTGATGAATTTCATCAAGGTTCTACCAGATTCTGCTTATCTATCATGGTATACATTTATATATCTACTAACTGAATACCTGTGCTTCGCTATAGGGCCGCCCAGAGTGTGTGTGTGGGGGGGGGGAGCAACTGGGGCACTTTGCCCCAGGCCCCCAACTGCCGGAGGAGCCCCAAAAAATTTTTAAAAAATTTATTTATTAGATTTCCTCCGAAAGAAAATTCTGAAACTTGTACCATACTTCAAAATTCAAAATAATCTCCTGAAAAAAAGGGCCCCCCAAAAAATAAAAAAAAATTATTCGATTAATCAGATTTCTCTTACTACAAAATAGTCTTCTGAAAAATAGTCTTGGGGCCCCCAACAGAAGTTTGCCCCAGGCCCCGTAAAGTCTCTGGGCGGCCCTGCTTCGCTACGGAGTACATTTTAGGATAATTACAATGAAAAAAAATAATGAAATTGCTTTTTAGAGGATTTCCTTATAAACAATATTATTTGTTTCTTCGTTGGGCGGAAGTAATATTACCAGGCTCGTCCCCAAACTTACGCTTAAGCAAGCTACGTAAAACTGACCGTGGGAGAAACAATTTTCTCTTAAATCTACGCCAGCATATTTTAAAGTTTGGCCTTGAGACTTATTTATCGTCACGGCGAAGCATACTTTGAGGGGAAATTGCAGTCTCTTAAAGTCAAATGGGAGGTCATTGGGTATTAGAGGAATTCGTAGCACGAACACTTTTTCTCCTTGAGCATACCTAAAATAATGAATTCTATTAAATTTTAATGCAGGGATTTGACTTGAAGTGCAGTGCCATTACACAATTTCGGTGGTTTTAAATTCCGAAGGACCATTACGGGTGTGCCCTTCCACAAAGAGAGCTTATGGTATAGAAGACCCGGTGGTTTTAGGGAATTTAATAACTCTACCAGATAGTTAACGGCATCATCTGAACTACAGGCAGTGTCTATCGACTTGTAGACCATTTCTTCCCCGTCAAAGGACTTCAGCAACATGCCATTAATGAACGCAGCTGGATCGTTTTTTGGTCAACATTCCATTTGAGTCAAAATGGAATTAAATTCTTAAAAAACTTCCATCTCAATGAGTCTAGTGGTTAAATTTTATCTTTTACCGTATTTTAATATTTTTTTTGTCAATTTATTTCGTTGTTATGCACGTGACGCAACATTAATTTAAAGTATCACAAAAAGAATAAGAAACCTCGTGATCAACATTTAATAAATGAAATTCTAAAAATGAATCTTTAAAAATTCACCAAAAATCAGAAAATGGAGGTAAAGATTCGAAAAAGATTTCATTTTAAAGGAATTTTTATGATCTTTCTCGTGATATAAATTTTATAATCCTCAGATTATTATTTTAAATGCAAACTAAAAAAGGTTACAAAAATAGCTTAAAAATTTAATTTAAAAAAATTAAAAAGAATTTTTCAAAAATCTTTCTTAGTGCACTCCTACACTATAAGAATCGCCATGCAAAATTTCAACCCTTCAGGTCCAGCGGTTTGGTGAGTCAGTCAGTCAGTCACGGAACTGTTTTTTATATATAGATATATATTTCAATTATTCCTCAAAATTGGAACTTAAATAAAAAAATAGTATTTCGGTTTTTTTAAAAAAGGTTAATGGACTGCCCGATTTCAAAGATGTCCTTGAAGGTATGTTCTCAGTTGAGATGATCCTTAGGTTGTAAAAAAAGGTGAATTAAATCGTTGTTGGACTTATAACTTTCATATATTGCTACCTTTATTTGAGCTGTGACTTCACCTATATCACCTACTTATATTTATTAAAACAATTAAACCAGTGGTTCAACCCCACCTAGTTTAGGGTCACCTTCCTAAAACGTGCTTCGATAGCTGAATGGCCTAACCTCCGTAAACAGTCTACGGGTGTTCAAAACCAGGTGGCCACAGTCTTTTAAAGCAGTAGGTGCCGGTGACTTTTAGCCCTCGTGTTGCGTAAAATGACTGCTTTACTCCGTACCAACCAACCTGAAAGTGGTTAGAGTTGTGCGACGGTTCTAATCTATCCGAAAGTCATGCGACCTAACCCCGTCTTCAATGCCTTATAGATTCTACGTGTACTTCGTCCGAATTTGGTGGGAAAGTGTAGAATTTAATACTATTGTTTTTCTTTTTTGCGTAAATACCTTGGAAATGTGTTTTTCACTGGCGTATCCCTTGTCCAGAGGGATTAACAATAGCTATAGTATAACCAGCACATAGCCTACGCGTACCACAGGTTGAGAACAGCTGATCTAGAACGTCACAGTGTAAAAGAAACGAACCCCGGCGCCGCTTGTCTGTGAAATTGTTCGACGACGACCCGTCAGCCAAACCCTGACGATAGTCGGTATTCCCGTAATTTTTTAAAATTTTTTTTATAAATTTGATCATTATATAATCTTTCCCTAGAAGGTGTTTTGTCGTTGATCTTTTGGAAAATCCCTATTATTTTGACTTGAATATTTTTACTGAAACTATGACCTCCATGAAAAGGAGGTCACACATTCGCTCCCTCCAAGTTCAAATGAAAGCGACAAGTTGTAATGGATAGCAGCTGCCATCTTTGAAAGCGGCTGGAATGTTGGTAATAGTGATCCTGTAAGGCTAAAAAGTATTGGATTAGCTCAACTCCATGTTTACACAGGGAGAAAATGTTTCAGACAACGATAGATCTCGATTGTTTTATTAATTTATTTTTATTTTATTATTATTATTATTATTATGTATTTATTTATTTATTTATTTATTTAATTTTATTTTTTAATCATTATTGCACTCTTGTGATACAGAAATAAATTTTTTATTCTGCTATCTTATTCATTCTTTAAAAAGAAGCATCCATAATATTTTTAAATTGGAATGATTCATGGAAAAAATTAAGTATACTGTATTTTAAACGCACATCATTTTCAAGACAGTGGAGTGAAATGTCATCACGGAGTATAATTATTACTATAATTATAATAATAAAAATAATAATAATAATAATTATTATTATTATTATTATTCTAATTATTATTATTTTTTAATCCAAATCGACCCTTGTTGGAAACATTTTCTGCATAGGTTAACATCGATTACTTCATAGGGTAACAACTCCATACTCATGGAGCTGAGTGTAGCTCCATGGGTCTACTGCCCAGAAGCCTTAACCCTTCAGTGGGCACGCCAATTTTTGGAACACCAGAAGGCGTGCATGGCACAAAGTGCAACGTCTCTTTCAACCTTGATTATTCCTTTTGTAATAAACTTTTTCTTTTGAAATTGAAAATAATCATTCTGAGTTTTATGACAGGATATAAAATGTTGATGATATTGAGATATATTTATAATTAATGGCCAAAGTATGCAGATAGAATCATGTTATTTCAGAACTGTCCGGTTTGTTGGATATAAGGACACCTTGTGAATGGATTCCTATTATGTCCAAAAACCTAAAAAAACAATGAGAATGTCCATCTTCATGATATGCGAGATACCGTGTAATAGCTGCACATTTGATCAACTACATCAACTCCTGCTTTTGTCGTATTGTAATCAAGTATAATCGCTGGTTTACCATGGTTAAATCCCGACTAACAGTGAATGGAAAGGAATACATGGGTCAGAAAATCAGACCTGCATTAGAAAGGGTGTAGCTATAAATAGAAACTACTTAGAATATTCAAACCTTACATGTAAAAACAAACCATTCGAAATTATGAAAATGTTGCACTTTATACACGGGCGCACCTGCTGAAGGGTTAAGGTGTTTTGGAACAGTCATCTAACTGCCTTTGTCACCTTACGAAGTATTTTCGATAAATTGCTCTGTTATTTTAATATGGGTTGGAAATGGTTTTTTCATATAAACCTCTTGCTCTGATGCCTTAATCCAAATCTTCTACGTATGAATAGGCATACTGCTTCTAATGATAGATCTATTGAAAGAATTGCCCCTTCTATTGATGTGCATTCTTAAGTACTGTTTGCTGTAGTATAACTCTCCTTTAATTGAGTAATAAAAGATAGGATTCATTTCACTGAGCCTCTGTTCAGTTAAAGCAAAACTTCGAAAAAATTGTATCCTTTAATGTTCATGCGAGAGAGAACTAAATAGAAAATTTGGATTGATTTAAATCCTTAATACTTATGAAATGAAAACCTGAATTATAATACACAACATCTAAAATCTTAGAAGTTGAGGATTTTTTTTTTTTCTGTCCATAGTAGAAAATTTTATTTTGCTTTATAGAACCTGAAGTTGTCTCAGCTCATGTATACTTGTATTTCATTTGGTTTGATCTCAGTGTTACTGCAACAGAAAAAAATATCTTATCTTTTGTATAATGCTAACATTAAAAATTAAAATTAACTGGTTCTCCCATAATAAAGTAGCCAATAAGATTTCAAGGTTGTTGATTAGTGAAATGTCATGAAGAAAAGTGCCAGCTGAGTTTGTGGTGGGGAACTTTTATGGCTGTACTGACAAATAATTTATTTAGGCTGAATCTGACTTTAATTTTTTAAAATTTGCATGTAATTTAATTCTTTATTTTTTAAAAACACACTTTTGATACTTATTGAGTGTTTCCAAAAATTTTAGGATCTATTGCCAATTCAGCCAGCAACTAGCAGTTCTGGGAATATTTCGTTAGAAAATAAAACATCCGATCATCAGGTTCACTCAGCAGATGAATCAAGCCTTCACTTAGATACTGATAATGCTACATCTGATGCTGAAGTAAGTAAATACAATTTATTTCACTAACAGCAGTGTAATTGCTCGTAGATTTGATCTGTTGATGTAAAAGGTCACTTTTCACAAGAAGTTTACTGTAAATATTTTTTTAAAATTTAAACTTCATTAATACTCTCATTACATAAATTTGTTAGTGGTTGGGGAGGGATCTTCAGTTTGTAGATGGTAATGCTGGTTGTGCTGTCTTTAAACTTAAAGAAAGGTAAAATCTTGTATGGAGACATTGCTAGGTACAAAGACATTATAATTTCTGTATTAAATGGTTTAAAACTGAGCAATGACTGTGGGTACTAAAGTTTACAATGTTTTGTAAAGAAAAGATAAGGGCATTTATCCTTAAAAAAAATAAAGATCTGAATATTACATATTATATTAAGGTGGCAAAATTCAATGCAATCAATATACTTGTGGGTGATGAACTTTAAGAAAAGTCTGTTGCATAAATCATGGAGTTCTTTAGAAATAGTCACAAAAATGTCTTAAAAAATATAGGAGTGTGTTCCATCTGTAGTACTGGAGTGTGTAAATAATTTTCAGAAGTTTATAGTTTAATAAATTTTCAATTCGCCATCTGCTACAGTTTTAGTTAACAGATTCTTATGCTCTTCAATAAGAATGAATTGCTGCACAGTGCTTCAGCTTGGATTGTGTTGATCAGTGTTGTAGAGAATAAATATTTAGTCAGTGTATGCAGCATATCAGTTTAATAATTCACATAAAAATTCATGGAATAAAATCTGAGACTGCATTTATGGGGGCATGACTTTCACATTCCTGTCTGAAATTTTCTGTCTTAAGAATTGTGTGAGTGATATCAAGCCAAACGTTGATCTTTTGTTCATACTGAATAAAAAAGTGCATGGAACATACCCTCAAGAGAAGAGGTTGCTTATTCAGAGGTATACATCTCCAGCACCCTGAGCAGCCATAGGTTTGGGTTTCATCTTTGTTATGAGTTACTTAGCATGGCATAGCTAATAAAGTATACTGGAAGGAAAAGAACTACAAATGCAAAATATCTCTGAATTTTTTCCAGTGACAGATATGTAGTCATCCAGTGACGAGGGCAAAACCTAGGTCTATGACTGCTGGGTATGCTGAAGATGTATATCTTTACATATTGAGTGATCTGATTTTACAAATAATTTTGTACACATATATAAACACTTACAGAATTGCATAAAATAGAAATTTATGCAAATCTGATGCGTAAGGGTGCAATGGTTGATTTTCATTTCAAGTTATTGATGATTTTAGATTAGGAGATTTATTCTGGTATGTTACAATTTACACGAGGAAGCGAATGAAGCTATTTAATAAAAGTGCTGGCATAAAATTGATCTTTGCTCATTAAAAAAAAAAATTTAATTCTTGCCCTATGCTTTAAATTGTTCAAGATAATAAATTCACTTTCTTTGGGACTTTACACAACCAAATCAGTGGATTGTATGGATATTTTCCATTGACAAATTTGCATGCATGTAATTTACTCATGATAAGATTTTAATTGTAACACTTCTAAAGATAAAGAATCCTTTTAAGCTACACTGGGAGATTTCATTAAAACTATAAACATATTTATACATTGTGCAGTAAACATCTTTTAGTTTGTTGAATACTAGTATTACTTGTTTAAATAACATGCTTTTCTACATTTATCCCTCTCAAAATCTTCATGTAAAAGGGATTTTCAAAAATGGTACATAACATAAACCTGTCATTGTGAGAATTTTAAATATTGTCATTCAAAACTATTTGTCATCTGTGATGTCAGAGGTTTAGTGAGGGGAGATTTAGTGATTAAATCTTACCCAAAAAACTGTTTGCACATCTGTTGTTGTAAAGCATTGAAAGTTTCATTAGTTTTAGTAGTTTGGTGTATATGAAGTTCAATACTCCTACCAGACCAGTCCTGGCTAAATTGTTGGTGATGTGATTTGCCTTTCTGAGCAGTCTGAATCCAGTTTCACATAACTACTTCTTTGCTATTTATGCACTTAAAAACTTACTGTAAAAATAAATAAAAAATAGAAAACTTTGAGTGACGTCAGTTATTTTATGAATTAAAAAATATTTTACATGCATCATTTCATTTAAAAAAATCTCCAAATGACTACACAATGAGTTTTAAGGGATTTACAGGTGAAACTGGTTACAATTTTGAGAGAAACGCATCATAGACTTAAGACAATTCTAGATTAATGAAAGGGTTTATTGTAATGATTCTAAAAGTCAAACATTTTCATAATGATGCCTTATCATTCATGTTTAAATGAATCAATTTTTAGTTAAAGCCTGATAAAAATGAATTATTACTGATATTAAAACTAATCTGTCCATTTTTTACATATCTGTCCATTTTTTACAAATCTATCCTTACAGAATGAAAATTATTTTGCAATTATAATAATTTAGATGCATAAAAATCATTCAAGTTTTACCTCTCATGCAGTTTTCCATAACCTTTCATTACTGCAGAATTATTCTATCCTAATGAAGGAACTGGTATATAATTGCTGTAGACAGGGGCGGCTCCAGTCCAGAGATATTTTTTTTTTTTTGGGGGGGGGGCAATGTTGGCTCTTAGGATTATATATATGTATACATATATGTAAAATAAATAAGAAATAAACATCGTCTCATTTTAAATTTAAACTCATTTAGTATTAGGTCTACGATTATATAATTTTAGGCTATGTAAAAAAAAAAATATGCCAGGCTTTTTGGGGAGGGGAAATTGCCCCTACTGCCTCCCCCCCCCCCCCTTTGGAGCTGCAAATGGCTGTAGACACCTACAAGATAAAAGTATATAGTTAGTTATATGTTGTCATGATATCACTTACTTCAGTTTCTGGATTTAAGACTTATGACATAGTAATCTAAGTCTTTTTATAGATATTTTAAAACAAAATATAAGTACTTTCAATGTAATAACTAGATAACACAACAAAGGTGGTCAAATAAAATTTTTACAGTACACTGCTTGTCATGCTAAAATTTGCTGTTAAATTTAAGTGTTATGTATTAAAAATAGGTGTTCACAAACATTAATCCTTTTTTAAAATTAAGTTTGCTTGTGTGGATTTCTAGTTCAACTGATTATCAGAGATAAAATTTTGTGAGTGTCATGGTAAATAGGTATTCTGTATGTGTTTTTATTCTTTTTGTCAAAAAGAAAAAAAAATCACCTTTTAAGATTGAATGTTAAAATATGTAGGCAATATGAATGGAAAAAGTATATGACAGAATGATAAAGAAAAATGAGGTGATTTTATACTTGCAATTAGTATGATTTGTGATAAACAAGTAAAAGTTAATAGTAACAGAATGCTTACTAATATTTCTAAGGAAAAATTTACTTGGATTTTAATGAAGAATGTAAAGAACGTACAGAGAAGATTTCTCTCTTCTAGCAACATAAATAAGAGCAGTGATTTATTTTTCTAGTTATTTGTAAAATATTTTGAGAATTTGATGGTTTGCAGGTGTTTTAGATACCTTTCATCATCTAGCTGTCATCTTTTTTATTGATGTACACACTAAATGTAAAATTGCTGGATGAATGTTGTTTGAAAATACAAGGTTTCTGTTGGTAACACCTATATTCAAACTAGAATAATCTTCATATTTATTAAAGTTCATTTATTTTTAAAACAAAAATTTTTCTGAAACGAATTGGAGTTTAGTTCAATAAGAGAGGCCATATGAGGTTATAAAAGAACATGTTAAACAATTCCACTGAAACACACTGAAATTTTAGAACTTTCATATAATGTAAGATCTGTTTAAGGCAGAGTAATATAGAGAATTACTTACACCGTTCTTTATGCAAACACCTTACAATGAATATCACTTTCTTTTGAAATTAATATGCAAAGATTTTCTGTAATATTGCATATTTTGCAGATAATTTTTCAATGTTCTCAGAATTTCTTAAATATTCTTGATTAAACAACTGAATATCCTTTCTAGATATTGTATCTCTAAATAGTTTCTGTGGTCATTTAAAAGGCTTAAAATAAGCTTTAGTTTATTCTTGGTTATCCATCAGGTATACCTAAAGCCTTATTGATAATTTAAATAATTTCATACAGGCTATTTAAATTTACATTTTAATAAAACCTTATATACTGTTTAATGTTATGTTTTCCAATTACTGCGAATAATATGCAAGTGAGGTTCTACATTGTTCATTAATACTTTGAAAATTCTTTAATATGCTGCCCTTTTTCTTCTTTTAGTGTTCCCTGCAATGGATCATTGTTGAATCCATTGATTACTATATAATTATATTTAATGATACAAACTATCTCAACTGTGTTCAAATCATTGTGAAGAATATATTTCAGGAAATGGAAGTAAACAATGATTGACATTGGATAACATATACGGATTCTCTTCTACTCTCAATCTAATCTTTGTTAAATTTCTTTCTTTTTAACTTTGTGGTTTCCTCTACTCTCAACAAATATTTACTTACATCTCACTAAACAATGATATAAACAAACAATTTATCAAAATTCATCGCACCATGAGCAAAAACAACCAATAGCTTTCTAGTGAAATTTGTATTTTCCTTTAATATTAAATACCATACCAATTAAGCTTATTTGATAACACAGGGCACAATTATGTAACATGTTTAAAACATTGCAAACTGAATTTGTAATCCTGTTTAACAGCTAAATTCTAGGATTATTAAGAAGTCTGCTTTATTTTCTATGCTTTCAGCTAATTTTGTTTCGATAAATTTACTCACATACACACATATATATGTATAAATATATATTTGTGCTTGTGTTTATGTAAATTTATAACTGCTTATTTAGGTAAATAACTCTGATGAAGAGGATGATGATGAATATCAAGATGACGGAACTGAATCGCTTACTGACTCCAGTCAACCGCAGCCTCCTAAGAGGATAAAAATATTTGAAGGGGGGTTCAAATCAAATGAGGACTATACATATGTTCGTGGTCGAGGCCGAGGAAAGTATGTCTGTGAAGAATGTGGCATTCGTTGCAAGAAACCCAGTATGTTAAAGAAGCACATACGAACTCACACTGATCTACGACCATATAAATGTAAACACTGTTCATTCGCTTTCAAAACTAAAGGAAATCTTACAAAGCATATGAAATCTAAAGCTCACCACAAAAAGTGTACAGAGCTTGGAATTATTCCTGTCCCTACTACAACTGATGATTCTCAAATTGACGAAGAAGCATTAGCCAAACAGGTGAGATTTGTACAAGTTACTAAAATGTACAGGGTTCCCACTAGCAACTGAAAGGAGTTTGCAATTGATAGCTTTGAAGACTCAAACCTATTAATTTAAAAATATGCACAATACAGGTTAGAGGGATGAAAGTAAACAAAACAGCCAAGTTTAGTGACCAAACCTAAAAAATACTTAAAGATATCTTACTGAGATTTGAAACAGTAAAAAACGTTTCACACCGTTTTAGTTGTTTTTCCGTGCTCTTTTTCATTTTGTTAATTTTTGTCTAAGATACATACACACACTTAATGACACTTTTATTCCATATATTGACTAATTTCATTTTCTAGTAATTTGATTTTTATTTATTTGATAAAGTTAGGTAACATTTAAAGTTTTTTTTTCGGGGGGAGGGGGAAAGAGAGAAGTGGGAACCCTGGCCTGAAATATAATTATAAATTAGTCATTTATCTGTATGGTTATATAGGGAGGGGGTTATTGCAATGTCTTCAATATATTTCTCATGGGCTGACATGTAGAATTCAGAATTGATATTAGACTTGTCTTTTTTAAAAAACCCTTGAAATTTTAAATTAAAGGAATACTCTCATAAAATTAATTTTTAAAATTGACTTACTGTTTATAAATAAACACGTCATTACATTACCTCATCAAAATAGTTTTAAATAATGATGAGCAAATTAAATTATTCCAGTACTATTTTAACTTTTCTTTGCTAGCTGTGTTTGAAAATTCTAATACTTTCACCAATAACCGTCAAAGATATGATTTCTGTCAGAGACTACTTTTTGTGTAGGGTGCAGCTATTTATATATAGGGCTATTGTGTCTTGGGGAAAATAATTTTGCTCCACATTGATACATTCACCAAACAATAACCACATGAAGTAACAGTAGCATGAAAAGATGTTTAAGACTTATAAATTCTATTTTTCTAAACAGTCATCTGTTGATCCTTCTCTCCTTTTCTTTAACAGTTTATTAAACTATAACATTTTCAGTCACGTTAAATATTCTTACATCAAAAATATAAGTGAAATAAACCTATGGTTTTAGTAATGAACTTGATACACAAAATAGAGTAGAAATTATATAAATTGTAAATATTTTCAAATATGGATGTTCAATCAAGGAAAAATAATATTTAATATTATTCATTAATATAGAAATTCATAAGATAACAAATACTGATAAAATGCACTGACAATGTGTTGCCAAAAATATATCTATACTATTTGTATAGTTATATATGAAATTTAGATTCCTAGCATTGTTGCTTATTTTGTGGCTTATAAACTGCAATTTGTTTGGTTGATTTCTGAAAACAAACCAGCAAATTTTAGAACCTAATAATCTTTTTGTCCTAAAAATTTAAGGAGTAAACTAAAAATTCATAAAACTGCTGGAATGGTAATTCCTGTTTAATTACTTTCAAAGTATTGAAAACAAGCCAGACTGCAATTTCATAATGACAGTAACTACTATCCTTTAAGGTTTTTAATAGGTTTTTCTCTCTGAAAATTGAGAAAATGAAACAGAAAAATAATTGAGTATTCATTGAGTGTAATTTGCTAGCCATTTTCCTGAATATTCTGTCCTCCTGCTAGGGAAACTGGAATCTCAACACTATCCTTGCTGAAGACCTGAATAGAGTCATGTACAAAAATTTGCAAGTATTGATAATTAGTGAGGTTTTTAAAAATATCCAACAAAGAATTTGCAACAGATCTTTCTTTTTATTCTGAATAATTTTTACCACCATACTCCTTAGGCTTATAATACACATGACATTTAGCGTAAGGATTGTTGAAAACTGAGATACACACCACTGTACTCTCGTTATGTTATTTTTCCTTATAAATAGTGAGAAATATCTTAATTTTATAAATTTTGTTATAAGGACATTTTAAATCATAGCTAGCCCATATAAAAAAATATAAATAAAGAGTTTAATTTTGCTGTTTTTTTTCTTATATTTTGCTGTAACTTTTGGTTTGATCTATAAAATTAGGGGTTGGTTATATTTTAAAAAAGCTCTGAATCTTCGTTTTTGGGATTATCTATTCATGCAACAGAAAATAAGTTTCATTTTTTGGAAATTTTGATTATTTTAAGATAAAGGTAAAAAGCACATTTTTCTTGAGTGAACAGAAATTTTTTGAAAAATTGATCTAAAAGGTTAAAATCTTTTACACGTGGTGTCTGCATGTGATTATCCATTGAGATGATCTATTGATTTCTTTGTCTATGTATTTTACATGCTAAAAAAAAAAAGGAAGATAACAAACGGTTCCAAACAAGAAAAATATACCATACAGTTGTTGTGCATTGTGGAACTAATTTAACCTTGTGATGAAATTAGTAACCATTTCAGTTTGGTTAATTTGGATGCACTACATTACAGCTTTTAGTTATGCTAAAGTGGAATTTTAAACAAACTACATTCATTTCAATTATTGACCCTTCTATTTTTTAAAAAAATAATTAACCATTCATCTATATGTTGATGAGCCATACAGACACTTTGAAATCATGGAAAAATAAGCTGTATGTTTTTACATATACTTGTGTGCTTAAATTTGTGTTATTCTGTACCACTGACAGCTTTTTATATTTTGTACATTTGATATTTTGAGTTAAGCAAATGTGAAATCCTTGTAATCTAGAAATATTCAGATTGTCTGGTAAAGTGAATAGTGAAGATGATGTTTAAATATATTTCAGAAGTTGCAATATATATAAACTTATAATATTTTTGCTTTACTTTATTTAAAAAAAAAAAACTATGCAACAAAATTGAACTAATTTTTGTATTGTAACTTTAAAAGTTTCTATACACCCAAATCTTGGTTGGTGGTTACACTTTCTTTTATGTGAAAACGCATTGATGTGTGACAGTTTATTATACTTAAAATATGCTTTACTTAATGAGAGTATATACTTATTTCATTAAATGAGACCAGTGTCTTTCAATTTAGATTTATTCTAAATTTGATGAAACAGCTTAAGGATTTTCTTAGTAGCCTCAATTTTTATTTTCCCCCTGTTCATTATTTTTCATGCAAACCACATTATTTTAACATTAGTAATTTTTGCGAGTTTTTATTTATGCAAATTTTCGTTTTCAAAGGAGCAGATTGAAAAGAAGAAAACTCAGTTCTCAGACGGTGAAGATGCAGATGATGATGATGATGATACTGATGAAACAGATGATGAATGTGAAAGTGATGCTAGCAGTATGATAATTTCAAACCCAAATTCCAGGTAATTTCAGATAATAAAAAAATCATGTGTATACTTCATGGCCCAAATATTATGAACACTCCTGTAGCATTTTATTGGTCCATATTGAAATTGAACTCTCTTTTCCATATAAAGCTTAAAAAGTCGCCAATATTATATTAGCCCATATAAGGGCAAACTCTTTTCTGCCTAGGCTAAGAATGAGGACAAAAATATTTCCTCCAAATAGCTCATTTTAGGAATAATCAAAAACATTCACCTTGATTTAAATATTCAAACTAGGGTAGTCCCGTATGCATGATGTATTTAGTTTTGCATCCTTCAGACTAGTTATTTACTACCTATATATGTGTATTGCTTGGTGAATATTCTCTTCCATCCTGGGGGAAACACTTCTGCTATTCTTGGTAATGTTAGTAGTTAGTAAATCTTGGCAATTATGAAAAAATTTTAATTATGTTTTTGTTGTAATATAAGTTTTAGGGGTATAGCTTTCTTTACTTTCATATTTATTCTTTTTTTACTTCCTTGCCTTTTGTAAACTGGAAAAAAAGTGTTAGTTGTAAGAGAGAAATAGAAAAGACAGATTACTGTCTGATAGATTAATAGAACTAAACTATCTAAATAGACTGATTTAGTTCTACAGTTTTATCAATCAACAAGCACTTTTTATGAGCTTGAAAATTTTAAATTAGGCTTGTAACTATTAGTGAAGAAAATGAAAACTATATCCTAGAATATGAAATGTGTAAGGTGCCAAATAACCTGAAGAGTCCTTGATGGTTGTTTTATACCTTTATTTTAACACCACCCATAACAAAACATATAACAATTAAATTAGACTGAAGTTAATACCGGGTATAATTAATGAAACCTAGCGAGCACTGCCAAAATGTGCTCCATTCATATCAAAAACCTAGCAAGCCAAGCAAGAGCATAAACAACAAATTTTTAAATCATTCTTCGGGTGTCACGCGGTATCGATGAGTGCCAGTTGAACTCCACCCTCACAATCCATTCATTTCGCAACAACTGGGAATGCACAACATCCCCGAATTTCGAGAACTTGAATCTTAGATCAGTTTTTTTCTAGTTTATATAAATTTTTAAAAATAATTTCTCTCAAAGCTTACTTTATGATAGATCATCTTTGTTCTGTAATATTTTTAAGTAAAAAAATTGAAATATATTGGTGATTTAGTAATGCATTTCTTTATGATTATTTAATGACTCGAGTAACTTGATTAAGTATTCAATGGGCCAAAATTTTTGTGCAACTGGGTTAATTTTAATTTGTTCAAGAGATGTCATATCAATCACACACTTGCATAAATACTAATTGGGATAAGATGGCATGCTTGAAATGTTCTCATGATTTCCTCAATGTATATTGAACACTTTCAATTTTTTTTTATATATACCTACTAACTATACATAGTATCATTTATTTATTTATTACAAATGCCTGGAAGATTGGCTACGACGTCATTTGTTCTCAATAAAGGGCGAAACTGCTGGCCATTCATTTAAGGGGACACCGTATAGGTGGTCAGCATTACCCCCTACAAGCCAGTCCCGTAATTTAGAACCAAGTCAAGTGACGAGACCAAAATACTTGCCCTGTACCTCCAGAGGTAAATTTGAGAACTTGGAGGACATTTCAGCCATGACAGATTTTACGTGCACCGACCACTACCAGTGAACATGGCGGTGGATTTTGTCAGCGAACGGCATCGAACCCACAACCCTCAGATCACTGGCTCGATGCCTTTGCCAACCAGGCCACCGCACCCCGGAGCATAGTCTCATCAATTAATGTAACTTGGTTCTTTTAATTTAAATTAACTTAAGCAGTAAAGAGTTGGTATTCCTTAGAGAAGTTCATCATATAATTTAAGGACCGTGCAGCCTTATTGAATTTTGGTTTTAAATAGGGATTTTTTTTTTAATTTTAGGGATTTAAGCCCCTATTTTGACCTCCTTGGCTTAACTACTTAAACTTGACTACTTAAAAGTTAATTTTTTTAAAAGCTTTCTTAGTGAGTGCCTAGAGCCTTTTAGGCCTTAATGGTTTCAGAGATACAGTTATCAGTCAGTCAGTCAGTGTTTTCTTTTGGGGGTTTCAGCCCCTTTTAATCCCCTTAAAGTTTGAATTTTAAAAAAAATTATTGAGTACCTAGGGCCTGAGAGGAATCTCCATGCAAAATTTCAGCTTTGTAGAATTTATGGTTCCAGAGATACAGTGATCAATGAGTGATATTTGGCTTTTATCTACATAGATCAATGGTTCCCAACCGGTTGTCCGCAGACCACACGTGGTCTGTGAGAGCCTCAAGAGTGGTCCCGCACCACATATAAAAAAGTTGCCAAATGAATGAGTATTTTGAAAGCAATGTTCATTGAACTAGATGGCCCGAATATATCCGGAAGGTTCCCCCTCCTCAAGTCAGTGGGGGCTGGTGGTGGTCCGCATATGGTTCAATATCTGAATTAGTGGTCCACAGACTTCTACGGGTTGGGAACCACTGACATAAATAAAGGTCTAATCTATATATATAAAACAGTTGTATGACTAACTCCCTGACATATAATGCACAGACCAAACCAATGGACCTAAAGGCCTGGAATTTTGCATAATGATTCTTATAGTGTAGGGGTGCACCAAGAAATATTTTTGAAAAATTCTTCTTAGATTTTTTAAAATTAAATTTTTAAGCTGTTTTTATAACATTCTTTAAAATTTGCATTTAAAATCATAATGTGAGGGTTATAAAATCTATATACAATAAATCTAATTTACAATAAAAACATTCAAAAAATCATTTAAAGTTTTTAAAAAAAAGCAGTATTTTCCAGCTGTAATATCATGTTTGTTTCAAAACACTCAACGAATGCTACAAGCTGCAGTTCTCCTTTCCCCACAAAATCAGTATCATTAAGGTATTCTTCTCTCCATACTATTTTAGTCTGAAAATCATAGAGCTACTGAATTTAAAAAAAAACTGATTTTTAAGGGTGTATATAGCATGATTTTTATTAATTTCTTAACATGATATGCTGATAAATAGCACTTAGATAAGTCTGCAATTTTAACTGAGAGAGTTCATTCATTCTGAATATCTTGAATAGTTGAAGAGGGGGTAGATTGCTTCTATAAGATATTTGATAACAATTTTAATTGCTTTCTAACTATAGCTGTACAAATAAAATCTGCAATCATATTCATAAACAACTTCTGTTTTCAATAGTTATTTTTCTACATGTAGGTGTTCCAAAGTATAATTTGAAATTTCTCTTTTTTACCATAAATCAGTTTTATTAACCCTTCAGTGGGCATGCCCATGTACAAAGTGCAACATTTTCATAATTTTGAATGGTTTGTTTTTACAAGTAAGGTTTGAATGTTCTATGCAGTTTCTATTTATAGTTACACTCTTCCTAATGCCAGTCTGATTTTCTGACCCTTGTATTCCTTTCCATTCATTGTTAGTCGTGATTTAACCGTAGTAAACCAGCGATATACTAGATTACAATACGACAAAAGTAGGAGTTGATGTAGTCTATCAAATGTGCAGCTATTATAGAGTATCCCTCATATCACGAAGATGGACAATTTCATTGTTTTTTAGGTTTTTGGACATAATAGGAATCCATTCACAAGTTGTCCTTATATCCAATAAACTGGACAGTTTTGAAATAAGGTGATTGTATCTGCATTCTTTGGCCTTTAATTATAAATATATCTCAATATTATCAACATTTTATATCTTGTCATAAAATGCAGAATTATTATTTTCAGTTTGAAAAAAAAAAGTTTATTACAAAAGGAATGAAGGTTGAAAGAGACGTTGTACTTTGTGCCACATGCACCTGCTGGTGTTCCAAAAATTGGCACGCCTGCTGAAGGGTTAACGGAAAATGATGACACCTGCTTATTATTTTATTTTTATATTTTTGTATTTTAGAATGCTGACCAACGGCCATAGTAAGAAATCTCAAGATAAAGTTGGGGTTGAACATACTGATGAAAATAGAGGCAATGATTCTGTTTCTCAACAGAGTGAAGAACAAGAAGCTGCTAGAAGTTTACTGCATTTATCAGCCATTGGAGAACCCAGTCAGTGGTCTACTAGCACTGGTAATTAATATAATACAAAATTAAACATAAATTGAAAGCTAATTTATATTTTCAAGAGATTGCTTCTTAAAATTAATAGTATGATTGTGAAAACTTTTAAGCTTGACTTTCATTTTGGCCCTAAATTAAACTGTTGATTGTCAAAACAGGATAATCTGGTTATCTTTTAAAATCCCACCAGTGTGGTACTCTTCTTTTTAACTTTTATTAGAACAAGGCATGAGATAATTAACTTGCTTACACTGTTAATTTTATTCTTTTGATATGCTGCAAGTTAAATTATCTTGCAAGAGCAGTATAAAATAATATAATTTATTAAGAAAATTACAAGTAACAAAATAAAACAAAACAAATAGTATCTTTTAAAGAATGATTTTTAGTAATCAGAGACTTCCCTGGGGAAATAAAACTAGGTATGTTGCCTATAACTAGTTATAAAGTCCAAAGTCCTCACTTTTTTGTATAGTGTGACGTAATTTAAAGAAAAATACTGCACTCATTGTTAATAATATCTGTCAGTAATATTTCTTATGTTATTAATGGATATACAAAAGAGAAGATGCATATTTATGATGTGACAGTACATTTATAATAAAAAAGCATAAAATATCACTGGTTCCAATGTTTTGGAAACATAAGAATTCTATGTTAATGGAAATGAAAAGTATTAGTGAAAAGAGATGTGAAACAATTTAAATTTAAATAATCAAAAAAAAAATCATTAACTTAAGGAGGATTTTGAAATTGTGATACATTTAGTAATATTTTTATTAAAAATTGTTTGGATTTTATTGGCTAAGTTTCATCCCTTTTTTTTTTTTTATGGGTTTGTTATAGATGGCTTTTTATGATATATTTTACAATATGGGTACTTTGAGTTTATCAATGAATCAGTTGCTGACATAATATGTTAGCATTTAATCATATTATGATTAAATATGATTCAGTATTGGGAAATTGTCTCTTCACTCAAGTGTTCAAATTTTGCTTGTTACAATTAATAGAATGGGTGTGGATGATGTTATGTTTTCTAAGTATGTCATATACATTTGGTGTACTTAGAAATTTAGACACAACCCCACCCCTGTGCTACTATATTAAATACCTAGATCAATAAAAGGTGTCTGTTTTATTTAGTAATATTATGTTTTAAAATGTGAGTTACATTATTACTCTCCTGGTTTTATGAACTTTCCTTAAACTATCTCAATTTTAGTTGTTCCTGTTTATTGCTGGGTGTTAATTACCACATGGACTCAAAATGCAAAAATTACTGGAATTGCTTCAAAAAGCTGAGAATGTAACAGAAAAAAAATCATATTTTTAAATGACGAAATTATACATATGTCAGAACTCTTCACTTACTTACATTAGGCCATTTAAGAAAACTTGAATATATATGAATATTCAATTAATTTGTGATTTAATTTGAAAGAAAAATTTTAAAGCAACACATATGGGAAAAGGCCATGAAAAATATCTGGTTCATCGCAAATCTTTGTTTATTTGTAATTTAGCAAATTGTCACAGTGTTTGTTTGGATAAACAAGTCTGGTAGCTCTCTACTCAGCTGTGTCATCCTTTTTACTATTTATAGTTAGCACCCTTATGTCAAGCTGCCACACCACAGGTCCAGAGTTCAACCCTGCAACTGGACAAGATACTCATACCTTTCATCCCTTGGGTGGGTTGATAAAATGAGGACCAAGCATGCTTGGGAACTAACTCTGGGGGTCCTGCATCAGATTGACCACCTGACCAGGGCATATGCTATATGGCACCCCAAGCCCACGGTCATAAAGCAGAGATGGATACTGCAGGCCTTGGCCACAATGCTGAAAAAGTAATTTGGACTGTTGTGCCATGACTTAGTTAGCACCCTTATAATGATAACTTTCTTTTTTCCCTGACATCATTCTATATTCAAAGCCTGTCATCTCATATTTTTCTCACTTTTTCTTTGCTCAATGCTCTTTGCTAAACTGCATCTTTTCATTTGCAATGCTGTCCTTGCTTATATATACTACTTCAGTTATTCAGTATGACAATTGCCCTTTTTTAAATGTTCAGTGGCCATAGTAATTTGACCATTTGGTATTGCATAACAACTCTCATGAATGAGAAAATTAGCCTAAACAGGGTATTATTTAGGAAATACTAGAAAATCTAAAAATAATTTTTTGTATTAACCCCTGTTTTAAATTTGAAAATAAAATCTTTCAGTTTTTATAGAGTTTTTCAGTTTTTATTTTTTCAGCTTGAGTTTAAAGTTGGGAATCAGTTTACAGAGATGCAATGGTAATGCACTGTGAATCTCTCAGTTTAGCTGTTCTGTAACTTTTTTTAAAATAAAATTTATTTATTTTGTAGGAGATTTAACTGATGTTGCTTCATCTGGTGATGCGGATTCTGGTTCATTAGTCTCTAGACATGATACAACACTTCTGTCTCCACAATATGTAACACAGACTGTAGCCTCTGTGGCTTTACCTAATGCCAGGTCAAAAACAGTTCCTGATCAGTGGTTATCCACCGAAACTCTTGGACACAGACCCAGATCTTATTCAGCTGATATTCCTTTAGGAGGTGGTAAGGAGTTGCTGACAAAATATAGATTAGTGAAAGGCATTTCATCAGACACTAATGAGAAAGCTAGTGTGGATGGGTCAGAGTTTGGATCAAAAGATCAATATACTAGACGCTATTCCATATCAGTTGCTAGGGAAGCTAGGAAACCTAGAGTAATACCTGCACCTGAATGGAATGCGCTTGGTTTACCGACACCTTCTCCTAAGTGGCCAGAAACTGAATCACCTGATCAACCCATGGATCTCAGTGTGTCACGAGATCTTGGCAAATACAAATCAACATATGGTGGGGGTACATTGTTAAGTGTTGTGACCCAAGAAGAACCAGTACCTGATCGACATTTACAAACATCATTAGAATCATGTTTAAATGAACAATATCAGTTGAAGTCATTACCTGTCCTATCACCACAAGTTGTCGTTGACTATGATGCTAGTGTTGATAGTAGTAGTAATGAAACACCCTTGCTTTCTCTAACTGATGATCAGACTGCATTTAGTTCTGCTGGTTCTACCTCTAGATCAGTGTACTATATGCAAGATGTACCTCCAGCTGAAAATACAGCTGGAAGGAAGGAAGCTGAAACAACAGAGGATCCTCCAAGTCCAGATATAGATTATTCTGCATGTTCTCCAGTTTCTCCAACAACTCTTGATGAGAATTCATATTATTATAGCCAAGAAAATATAGGACATGGCTCATCATCTAATGAAGAAATACAGTCATCTACCCGTGCCCATGCAGAATTTATTGTCCCTAGTTCATCTTCAAGCATGGAGGAAGGGAAATGTGTATGCCGTATTTGTAACAAAATTTTTGCAAAATCCAGTCATCTGAGGTTGCATGTTAACATTCATTATTTTGAAAGGCCATTTCGCTGCGATAATTGTGCAGTGTCATTTCGTACTAAAGGTCATTTACAGAAACATAAGAGATCTGTTAGTCATTACAATAAAGTCAACATGAATTTGACTTTTGGGACTCCTACAGTTGACAATCCTAGGCCATTCAAATGTGCAGATTGTAAAATTGCTTTCCGTATTCATGGGCATTTGGCAAAGCATTTACGATCCAAAATGCATATTATGAAATTAGAATGTCTAGGAAAATTACCTTTTGGGATGTATGCAGAAATGGAAAGGTCTGGAGTGAGTTTAAATGAGATAGATACTACAGATTGTAATAATTCTCTTGAAAGTCTTCAAGTCATGGCACAAAAGCTTTATCAAAGAGATCCCCGGCGGATGCGCTGGCAAGGACCAGATCAGAGTGCGGTTGAAACTGATTGTGCTATGCCCGCACCTTCGGTTACATCTACTTTATTAGAACCTATCTTGCCTATATCTGATCCAATACCAACAGCTTTTGATCCCAGCTGTTCAGCTATCAGTCTACCTTTATCTTCCATGGCAACTTCTAAGCAGTTGTCTGAAAGTAGCGATGTGAAACATGAGCCATCTGAAGTGGATTCCCTTCGCATTCCTTCTGCATATACTGATGGAGACAGTGCCATTTCTTTATCCCGGTATGTAATGTCACAGCCAATTACTACAGCGAACCAGGAAACTAGCCAACGAGTTGATGTTCCAGAAAGTGACTCTTCTGTGTCTTTGAACCGTTCAGGTACTTGCCACATGTGTGGCAGGCTTTTTAAAAGTGCAAAATTCTTACAGGTTCACTTGTACAGTGATCATTCAAGTCTAATAACTTCCATTAGTGATGTTCCACCTTCTAACAGTTCAGTTTCCTCAGTTGCTTCCTTAGAAATGAATTGTGATCTATGTGGAAAGATGTTCCCAAATCAAAAAGCCCTGCAACAAGTAAGGACTGTTTTTTTTATGTATTTTAAAAGTAAATAGTGTTACTTCCCCTGAAATCTAGTTTTTATGTCTCCAAAAGTTCACTTATTTATATTTTTGTAACACCTGATGAAGCTGATAAATTAATTTTAGTTAGATAAGTTGTCTAAAATCAAACTTTCTAAAATTAAACTGTAAAATAAATATGATATATACAACATTAAAAAAAATTAAAAGGAAATCATTTATTTAGTACATGCCATAGTATGCATTAAAGTAAATTATAAATTTTAATCTAATAATCAATAAAATTCCTTCATCTGAAAACAAATGGATATAAAACAATCCCAGGTAATGAAATTTATATAAATATTACAGAAAAGATCATGAATGTAATTTCATTTTTCTTTCTGATTCATCACAATGAATTGTGTTTATTATGTTTTATAATTATTCATTGAATAAAATTCTATCAAATAAATTTTGCATTAATATGATTTATGTGTGCACTAAAATAAAGAATTTTAGTTTTTATACACTTTTTATTATATGTATACCATTTTATTAAATTCCGAAAAGTGACATAAGACCTTATTAGAAATAATGCAAATGCTCATAAATAAACTTGTCATATATTTATTTATGTAGTGATCCTTTACGACTTTAACTGTTAAAGATTTGATTTTCATGGTTTTAAAGCCTACTGTTAGGAAATCTTGTTCAAGCTGTACAAAAGTATATAATCTTAATGTATATAGCCTATTTTAATAAGCTTATTATGCAGCTAATTTAAGTGTATAAGAGACAATATTGTATGGCATAAAACTGAATTTTATAAAGTAATAATTTCACTGCTATATTAATACTGAATATATGTTGCTTAACATGCTATACATGTACAGTATCACCTCTCTTTCACTTTCTGTATGTGTATGTATGTTAGTTTAAATTGCTTGAACTGTAATTATAAAATTGTTAAATACACTGTAACAGTAGTGTGTTTGTGTACATATATATGTATATTTGTGCTTGCGTTAAATATGGTCAACCATATCAAATATAAAGAAACACAGTATTGAAAATGGAAAATCCTTGAATATATTTAAATAGAGACATACTCCTGTATTTTTCATCTTGGTGTTAAAGGTAAAGAATTTGGGGTTAAATTTGATGGGCTTACTGTATATATATATGTATATGCTATCTGAATACCCGTGCTTCGTTATGGAGTACATTCAAATTAAATACAACAGTCAATGTATGCAATTAATGCCAAAAAATGTATATATATATTTATAAAAAAATCATAACGGATATTTTTATAGACAAAATAATATAGAAGAAAATAAAAAAACAAAAAATGCAATTAATATAGTTTAAGTGCACATGAATATGTGTCAATTCAGGGTTTTAAGTTGATTAACAATAAGAAAATAATATTTTCTAACATATTTTTATCTTGCACTTCTTACTATTAATCATGTACAATAGAGAGATATACAAAATAAAAATGATATGCCTTGTCACTTCTAATTTTGAACATTCTTGTCAGAAAAGATGTTTACCCCTTTAAGTTTGTACTTACTTATCTTAACAGTTACAAATTTTAGCTAAAATTTCCATGATTAATATATTAAATAGAAAAATTCTTACAGTCAGTTCTTATATGTGAACTAACTTTAAGAATGACTTTTAGTTAACTTTAACTTTTAGTTTAACTTTTAGTTAACTAACTTTTAGTTATGTTCAATTTATATGTCAAGTTATATTTTAGTTTAAAAATTTCTAAATCAAATGCTTGGAATTCATATTGAAATTGTTTTATTGGGGATTATTAGACTTTCTCTTAATTTCAATCAATCATTTTCAGCAGAGTTTCTCAACCCCTGTATATGGCCCCCTTTTGCCTTGTTTTTTTCCTGTGCCCCTCCCTCCCCTCTGTCTTACAGGGAATACTGTAGCTTTATTTATGTGTTTTTTTTTTTATGAGTATTACTCTTGCATTTGCTGACCAAATAAAAACTTTTTTATACCTTGTTCTATTGCTGTGAGGGGAACAGAAGATCACCTGTGTCCATTATGTTAAGGCAATTCCACATTTGGCCTGAGTAAATAACTAGCTCTACTAAAACCTGGTTCTACAAAGTAAGAAGTAGGAAATGCTATGAAAAATAATTTTGCTTTATCCCAAAGCTGTGGAGAATTTTTTGATATTGTACCCTCTATCAGAAAATGTTTTTCTTGATTTCAAGTAACTTTGACTGCTATATCGCTCTGTAGCTCTATGAGCACTTCTTTCAAAGATACATCGACATTAGCAGCATTCACAATAAAAGGATCAACTACCCAGGCTGGAATATCTATGTCCAGCAGAAACAATCTTAAATATCATGATAAAGCTGCCTCAAATGATCCACATACACAATTATTTCATCACTTTTTAGTTCACTAACTGCTACCAAAGAGGAAAACTGAGTGTATTCAACTTCTGTATAAAACCAAAATCTGTATAATCCAATGCTACACTCTGCTTTCCTCTGTGGCTCCTCTCTGATGTAATTTTCACCTGTGACTCCCTCTCCTCCTTAGAATATTCTAAGGCCTCCTGTTGAGAATCACTGATTTACAGAATTGAAATTTATTTTTAATACAGGGGTATTTCTGTATTTTCTAAAGATACACATCTGTCAACTTTTGCTTCACATAATTAATCTGAACATATTTTTTTTTCTGTTTGTTTAACAGCATTTGCTGTCGCATGCTCAGCCTCGACCTTTTGTATGTGAGATATGTGATGCTGGTTTCACATCTTCATCATCTCTCATTGCCCATCAAGCTACACATCAGACAACCTCATCTCAATCTCCAATCTCTGAAACCAGATTAGTGCAATTAAAGTAGGAATTCAGGGCTTGTATAAAGTAAGTTTTTCCTTGACTTGAGCTAATGTTTTATCTCATTGACTGATATGCTGCTACATATATGGTTCTTTTATGTTTATACCCTCCTAATTTGGATTATTATTGTCTTGGCCTAAAATTTTATTAAAGGAAGAAAAAGGAAGAGTAAAAAATTATAACAATAATCTAAAATTTCTTGCTTTTAGCAATGAGTAATTCCCTAAAATAATTATAAATACTGTAAAATTGTTTACTGTTTTTCAGAGTTCTAAATATGGAAAAGCAGATTTTTTTCCCTTTTATAAAATAGGGGCCAAATTTAGCAAAGTTAATACTTAAACTTATAACAGAATTTAGCTAGTTACTTAAAAATGACTCTTTAAACTTCATTCTTTTTTTTCCCTGTGTTTGCAAATCTTAAAAGTTTTAAATATTAAACACCTTTAGCTTAACTACAAAATATTTTTCTTAAAAAATTTATTCATCCTGTAAACCTTTTTAAAGGCGTTTTCTTTTATGTACTCTTCCACTTTAAAAAATTCTGATATTTCCTTTTTATCTGGTATTTGTGAGAATTTGTTAGGAATGTTTGTTGTAGCATTTAGGTGTACAGCATTTCTGTACTCAACTCTCTGAAGGGAAGTGCATCAGATTTATAATGATAATAAAAACCAAAGGCAATTGTCCTCCTTTTCACTAAAGCTAACAAACTAGAAATGAGCACTTGTAATTTCTTACACATATAGTGATGGTTCTACTCATCGTGTAAAAAAGATGATTATACAGTGGCTCCCAAAAGTGTTCGTACACTTAAGATTTTCAATGAAATAGGGACTTAAAGACACTTAAGATTTTCAATGAAATCCATTAATTAAAATTAATATTTCAGAATAGGTATTTAATAATAAGATCTATAATCTATTCTTAACAAAACTACATGAAATACTTTGAAAACATAGTAAAACTTTATTTTTAAGAAACCAGTAATCAAAAAGTAACAAAAACTTTATCTCACAAAAGTCACTGAAATATTTCCGGATAAATTCATAATTAAAATTATCATCTGGCACTTTATTTTTATTTTTGAATTGTGGTGGCATTTAAAATATCGTTTGGATTTAATTTTTGCTTGCCTACTCCGTAATATTCTATTTATTATTTAAAAATAGCTCGTAGTTGTAAAGAAACAACAAACAGCATTCGAAAATTGATTATTTTTCATCATAGTAGTGGTAAATCAGTTTGGAATGTTATTAAATTACTTAATTTATCCGATTCTACTGTGCAGTATGTGATAAAATGCTTCAAAGAAGAAAATCTGATCGAAAACAAGGTAAGAAAAGGTCGTCTGCGTCAACGCAGTTTTAGTAGATATCAACGTTTGAGTGCTGTAAAAGTTTCTGCAGAATTTAATGAAAATTTTCTACTTTAATTTCACCTGAAACTGTTCGACGAGTTCTCTAGCAGCTAGATTACAGAACAGCTGGATTACATGGGCGTTCTGCCCATAGAAAAATTTTTGTGAGTGAGAAAAACAGAAAGCTTAGTCTTTTCTTTGCACTATCAATGATAAATAACCCCCAAACGTATTGGAATAATGTCTTATTTGCAGATGAAAGCAAGTTGAACATTTTTGGTTTCGATGGGTGTATAATTGTATAGAGAAGAAAAAATGAGGAACTTAATCCCAAGAACTTAGTAGGAACAGTTAAGCAAGGCGGTGGAGGTGTCCTTGTGTGGGGGTGCATGTCAGCATCAGGACTAGGTAATTTGGTATTTATTGATGGCATAATGAATCATGCTGTTTATATAATTATTTTAAGAGGCAATTTAAAATTATCAGCCAAAAATGTGGGTATTGGAAACAACTTTGTTTTTTTATCAAGATAACAATCTAGATCTTATTATTAAATACCCATTCTGAAATATTCATTTTAATTAATGGCTAGACCCCTATTTCATTGAAAATCGTAAGTGTATGAACACTTTTGGGAGCCACTGTATATATACTAGCTGAATACCTGTGCTTCGCTATAGAATACATTTAAATTAAATAGAATGGTCAATGTATGCAATTAATGGATACATTGACTGTTGTATTTAATTTAAATGTATGCCAAAACTAAAAATATATTTATAAAAAAATCATAAGGGATATTTTTATAGACAAAATACTGTAGAAGAAAAGATTCAAATTAAATACACCGGTCAATGCATGCAATTAATTTGTATGTTTAATATCCATAAAACATACTAATTTGAATTAAATTCTTAAAAAACTTTCATCTCAATTGGTCCAGTGGTTAAATTTTATCTGTTACTGTATTTTAATATTTTGTTTTGTCAATATATTTCGTTGTTATGCACATGACGCAAAATTAATTTAAAGTATCACAAAAAGAAAAGAAACCACGTGATCAGCATTTAATAAATTAAATTCCAAAAATTAATGTTTAAACACTCACCAAAAATCATAAAATAGAGGTAAAGATTCGAAAAAGATTTCATTTAAAAGAAATTTTTATGATCTTTCTCGTGATATTAATTTTATAATCATTCTATCAGATTATTATTTTAAATGCAGACTTTAAAGAATGTTACAAAAACAGCATAAAAATTTAATTTTAAAAAAATCTAAGAATTTTTCATATATCTTTCTTAGTGCACCCCTACACTATAAGAATAGCCAAGTAAAATTTCAGCCCTTTATGTCCAGCAGTTTGGTCTGTGCGTTATCTGTCAGTTAGTCAGTCAGTTAGTCACGGAACTGTTTTATATATATATAGACTAGTACACTTAGGAATTATTTCGTATGAAGATACTCTTGGGGACTCAAAAGAATTTTATTGAATAGCCCAAAGATATAATATATACAAACAATACTATTTACAATACATTGAATTGCTGTGAGCATGATACGGTGTAATAGGTTGTAAGGTATATAGATACTAATGTTTTATGGTAGTAAAGTGTTCTAAACTAAAATTCCATATATAAGCCGCATCCCATTTTTACCGACCTATTTTATGGAATAAAAGTGCAGACTATACTCGTGTAAATACGGTATCTGCAATAAAAATTTTAAAACTTACCATATTTGTATTTTTACTTTTATATTTAAAAAGTTTTTTATAATAATAAAACTGATGACCAAGGATTGTTTTGGGAAATGTTGAAAATTTTCAGTTGCTTCTCTCCCCCCCCCCCCCCCCCTTTCCAGTAAAACAAATAGCACATGAACTCTTAGAACATGCAAGATTTGGAAAAAATATAATTATGGAATTTAAATATTATTCAGAGAGTCATAGATAGAATGGGAACAGCATCTAGCATTGCTTAATTTTAATAATGTGAATTGGGGTCTTTTGTTTTTGACCCAAAAGTTTGGGAGATAGCATTTCACACCTGTTGTCAATTTTTCAATGGTTTTGAATATAATTGGGCTTTTAATAAATTCTAATAATGTGTGTAAATTAAGACTGTCATACATATGACAGTATACCATCAATAATTTGTTAATAAATCATGGCTTCTCAATATAATTATACGCCTTTTTCTGAATCGTGCTAGATGTTTCTCAGTTTAAAGCATGAAGTAATTCTCTGCATATTGTGTTGAAGGAAAATTTTTTTCTTCTATATTATATTGCTTAAACACATGAAAATTACATAGAATATTTGAGTTAATTTTCAAACTGAAGTATGTAGCATCTTTTATATATCGTTAGCCTGATTAACAAACCACGTTAACTAAAAAAAAATAAATAAATAAAAGATTTTGGTATTTTCATGCTATTACATTGGTTTATGATCCCTCTACCTCTGTCAAACCTCATAACTCCAAAAAACTTAATTCATCCCCAGAAGAGTGAAAAACATCACATACTATATAACTCCTTAACTTATCTGTTGAAAATCTTGTAACTCCACTTTAATTATGAAGATGTTTAATTACATAACAATGTGGCCTATATATGTATATCAAAACACTTTAAAATTTTTTTATAAAATAAATGATATTAATTTATCTTTTCACTGTTGAATAAATCAGTTTTTTGTTCATCCTGTAAAAAGTGGTAAATGTGAGTTACATGGTTTGTTAATTTAGGACTATATATTTAATAGATGTTTGCTACTTAAATCATCTGATTTTTTTAATAAATTTTTTATTGTTATTTTAGGTGTAGAGTAAAAAGAATATATGATTGTTGTAGAGACTCTTTGAGCATCTTTCACAATTCATTCAAATACAGAAGGTCTTAGGGTGCTATTTACAATGGTTGGAGAAACACAAAGGGCAAATGATGGACAATCTGTCACATCGTGGAAATGCATACTATACAAGAATGTTGCAAGTCCAAAATGTGCATCGCCAAAGTTATAATCTGTTGTTGGATGTTGTTATGGCTGATGCCAAAAGTAGAACGCACAATTTTAATCGTTTTCTGGACAAGTTCTACTAAAGAATTTATGTTTTCTGTACTCTGAAAATTCAAGGAATTCATACCTTTTGATGTTGTTATTTTCACTCTACAAACATCTATTTTCATTTCTCACCACTCTTTTGTGTAACTGAATATTTTTTCCCATGACTTTAATTCTATTTTTCTTTCAAATAATAATAATAAAAAAACCTTATGCCAATAGACAAATTCTATTTGGACAATGTACTTCCCAAATGCATTTTAAAGCTGAGATAAAACTCTTCTCTAGATAAAAAAAAGGAAAGATTAAATGTTATTCATTACTCGAAATTAAAAAATTTTATTAAAGTAATGTTTACTAATTTAGTTGTTTTTAGAAGTATCAGCTGCTATATCCTGGTAAGTTATAGTAAAATAATTTGTTTTAAAAGCTTTGCAAAACATTTTTATCAAAAATACCATGAATGACAATGAAAATTGGAACTGATTGATAATTTATTAAAGAATGAAACTGTAATTGTATATATTAAAAGGTATGAAGTTTCTAGGATTGTAAATTGAATTTTTTTAATATGCATTCTTCCTGTTTTTTGGAGAGTATACATGTATATGTGAATTTCTGATGAGTGGACTGTTGTGTATCAGATGACTCGTGGATTTTACACTTTTATGAGAGTGATAGTCTCTGTTTGTTTACTTTCAAAATTTATCTAACATTCATACCACTTTATAGTGCATAAATTGTAAATTTAGTTTTGTGGTCTCAAATCAACAAAGCTTAAATGACTATTTTAACAAAATTATGTACAATTTAATACCTTCTTGCTCAGGGTTTCTTAATCTATCTCTATGCACTCATTATTTGTAGATTCACTGTTTTATGATGAAATCTCATGAATTAACTTGCGAATGAAAAGTCCTAGTTTTATTGATATTAAACTTGTTTTTTGAATTCAAAAACAACTGAAAAGGTCATCTTAGCCAAATATCTATAATTTGATTATGAAAGCAGATTATACAGAAGACACTGGTGGAAAATATATTATTGAAATCTAGCATATATTTTAATCTAATTTATATAAATAATAAATACATACTACCATTTCTACAACACAAAAAAAATAATGCAACTTATTTTTTTCCCAAATAGTTGAGTACATTTTGCTCTTTACTAAAAATGTATAGTAACAATTTGAAGAAGGAATTCATTGAAGCACATTAAATTTTTCAATAGTCACAGTTATACTTTTTTCTTGTTTTCAAAATTATATAATAAAACAATGCTTTCTATATTCATATCATGTATTAAATGTCTGGAAAATTACAACTTTTCGTACAGATAAACTTTTTATTTTCTTTAATGATTATAAAACACATACTTGTTTGATGAGCCTATAATCTCTTAACCTTTTCCTTATGGGGTGGGATAGCATGTATCCCAAGAATAATGGCCCAAGAATGAATATATATATATATATATATATATATATATATATATATACTCTAGCTGAATACCCATACTTCGCTATGGAATACATTCAAATTAAATACAATGATCAATGTATGCAATTGGTGTAAAAACACAAAAAATATTTATAAAAAAATCGTAACAGATATTTTTATAGACAAAATAATGTAGAAGAAAATATTCAAATTAAATCTAATAGAACATACTAAAGAATATAGGTGCAGTTTGAGGAACATATCTTTTACTGTAATTTAATATTTTTTTGGATAATGTCCAATCGTCTGCCGCGTTAGCAAGAAAAAATTTTTTTGGTCTATTTCGTTGTTATGCACGTGACGATCAATTAATTTAAAGTACCAGAAAAAGAAACCTCATGATCAGCATTTAATAAATTAAATTCTAAAAATTAATCTTTAAAAATTCACCAAAAATCAGAAAATGGAGGTAACGATTCGAAAAAAATTTCATTTTAAATGAATTTTTCTGATCTTTCTCGTGATATAAATTTTATAACCCTCAGATTATTATTTTAAATGCAAACTTAAAAAAATTACAAAAATGGCTTAAAAATTTAATTTTAAAAAATCTAAGAAGAAATTTTGAAAAATCTTTCTTAGTGCACCCCTACTCTATAAGAAGAATCACTGTGCAAAATTTCAGAACTTTAGGTTCAGAGGTTTGGTCTGTGCATTGTCTGTAGTCAGTCAGTTACGGATGTTTTATTATATATATATATATATATATATATATGTGTGTGTGTGTATATATATATATATATATATATATATGTGTGTGTGTGTATATATATATATATATATATATAAAGCCCATATATATGTATATGTATATATATATGTATATATATATATATATATGTGTGTGTATATATATATATATATATATATATATATATATATATATATATATATATAAAGCCCCCTTAATGCCTGTTCTTACAAAAGGGGTATGAAATTTCCTATTCTAAAGTGGTAATCAGAAAAATGAACCCCGTAAGCTAAAGGTTAACTGAAAATAAATTACCTATAGGAAAAAAAGGGGGGGGGGGGGGGTATAGGGAGTATAGAACTTTTAATTTGCTTTCACAATATAAAAATATTGGTTATAACTGTATAATGAAAATAAGTTTTTAGTTTGCAATTTATATCCTCATTTGCTGAAATCTCTAAACTTTTGAAGTTTTATTTATTTTTCTTTTGTGTGCATTTGCTAAACTTTATCAAATATACAAATCTAAATTTTTTCTTATTAGTGTGGAATTGATGGCTTTAAATTATGGCTTCAGTTCTGTTCTTGTAACATTGATTGTACAAATAATATAATATGTCAGTTTTATTCTTATGAACCTTTTATCATTCATTAATGTTTTTGATAAAATAAAATGTGAACAAGAGTGTATGACAGATTTTTCATGGAATGCTGACATGTAGTTGAAAAGATTATTTTAAATTTTATTAAATAACTATTATGACAGAAAAATTTCAGTTTGTCTCAAGAGAACAAGATTAAGAATTCCTCATCTAAGAGGGTAAGAAAAGCACATTTTACCAAACCTTATTGGTAAATCTGGAATGTTTTCCTGCATTATTGTACTTGTTGTGTACTGCCTGTTCTAGACATTAGCCTGTCTGTCAGTTTTATGTACTGTATAGGACTGTTACAAGTTAAGCTGCCATCTCTTTCTGTAATACAATAATGTTTATTTTGATTTAGTTTTTCATTAGAGATATTAAACTGTTATTCTAAAAATTTTTTAACAAGTTATTTATATATTATATATTATCTATAGTACAATACAGGTGGTAAATAAGTTATCTGCTTCTATGCAGACTATATCGTGTGCTGTTACGGGTAGGTTACAAATTTACAAGAAAATATAAAGAAATTCAATTTTAAAATGAAAAATTCCTAAAATATACCATCAGTTTTTATGATAGTTAAGGTTATATTACAGTTTTTGTTGTTTCTCAGTATGCTAATAACTGAATGTACTTTGTTTTATTATCTAATGTCTTTTAAAACAGTTCAAAGTTTTTGAGATATATCTGTATTTATTGCTAACTTGCATAGTTTAAATATTTACCGATTTAAATTAGAGCTAAAATTCCTCTATTGAAAAAAAAAGTTTTGAACTATGTTTTGTAACTTGCTTAATGTTGATATATTTGGGAATTTTAAATTAGTAGTTTTTAAGAGGGCAAAAAAATAAAGATGTGCAATTTCTTTTTCTGATTTAATAAATATTAATGCATTATTCAAGTTTCAGATCAAGTGGATTATTGATTCTTAAAGTTTACACTTTAACATATTTTTTTTTTGCATGGGTCAAAACTGCACACAAGGAATGTTGATTACCATTGTGTTTTAAATGATTTTAAGGTTTAATATAAACTCATTTTTAGAGAAAATATATTTCAATATTTTATAAGTGTCGTCATAATTTGAAACTTTTCTTCTCTAATTTTTTTTATTTTTTTTAAATTTCTCACTATATTAAAATTATTCTGCTAAATAGGAACATTTTACTAGACATGGCATTCCACCAACCCCAATGCTCTGAGTATTTTACTAATGGTCAGAACTGAAATTTTTCTCAAACTGTTTAGGGAAGGGGGGATTTTATAAAACATCAGCATTTTCCATTGTTGGTTAACTAATTGATCACCTTGTAAATCTTCAGCTAATTGCAAAAGTGGTGACAAAATTTTATAAGCAGATCATGTATAACATAATATATTTACTATTAAACTTTGTTGTTAATTTTATTTTGTTTTTGTTTTTATGCATGATTTAATTTTATCTTGTTGCTGACACACATTGAGTTTACTAATTCTAGTTTTTAGATAATACATGTCAATGTAGCGCCTTTATTTAGTCTTGTTATTTTGAAAATCATATGCATCAGACAGATATTAAAATTCCCCCAATTCATGAAAAATTGTTCATAATTTGAAGTCATTTTTGAAGTATGTCAAAATATTTATTTCATATTGCTTACTCGAGTTAAATTGTTATAAATATTCATGATGCATTACAAAATTATTTTTAAATGTGTCATATTTTACCGACATAGATAATTTTTTTTTTTTGCAAACGTTTTAAAATTGAGCAAAGGGAATAAAATAAAGCGAAGGTCAAGATTCAAAAATATTTAAAGGAATTTAATCTTAATAAATAGGTATTTTCACTTGTTAATGTCACACTGGATATTTTTAAAGAGAATATTTTTTCATATTAGGTATAAATATTCATATTTTTTAGGCATTAAAATCTTTATTTATTTATTTATTTATTTTTCAAAAATAAAGAATATATGACAAAAAGTTGTCTTCCTTTGTTCTGTTCATGGATTATCTAGAAACTAGTAAGATTTAAATAGATAAAAAAGGATTAAGAAATAGATCATAAAAATATTTTTAGATATATTGATGCTTATTTTTGAAGGAGGGTATTCAAATTATTTTGTAGCATTAATTATAATTATGTGCAAAAGAATTTTTTTTATTAAAAGCAAAAAGAATTAAATATTGATTACCACTAATACATATCCTAGCTTAAATTTAAAAGTTTGAAATATGTTTATATCATTGAATGTATATTAAATGTACATGACATGTTTCATGTTTTTATTATTTAATCATCTCAAAATATATTTACTGTTTGGTCATTTTTATTGTGCAATTAAAGGTGGGTTTACAACATATGTCATTTTAAAATTTGCACTTGAAAATTTAATTATTATGTAGAATATATTTTATGCCTAAAATATAACTAAGTTATAAAATAATTATTAGATCATTTTTTTCCCTTAGAAAGGATTCTGTTTATTGCATGATTTAGAGACACAATAGATAACATTTCTGTACAATTTAGGAATTTGATGACAAATAATTTTCCTTATTTGACATTTCATAATTCCACTCTACCTTTACAAGAATAATAGGGCTGTTTTCAGGGTACTTATATTCAAATTTTCAACATTGGAATGATTTAAATAAAGGAAGAAGCTGTTTATTTAATACAAATAAAAGTAAAATATATTAATGTGTAAGAAGTTTAAAAAAAATCTTTATCATTTGTCACTTTTAAACTACATTGAGGACTTCCAGAATATATGAAAGAGATGCATGCTATTATAAATTTAATTCTCTCTGTACATAATTTAATGTGGAATAGTTTTCTTTAATTTTTTCCCTTTGAAATGGCTCTTAATAAAACTGTGTAGGCGGTCTTTTAAGGACAAAAATTCTATTCAATATAGTTAAAATTTAGTATTGCCGTTAGGAATAATAGTTCTATGTAATGAAATTGATCATTTAAACTTTTTTTAGGATCATTTACAATTTATATAATTGTTGATGTCTCGAAAGATACTTTTATATTATTAAATTTTTATACTTCATATTTTGATCATATATATATCTACTAAAAAGCATATAACAAAATGGATAAAATTATAGATATATGCATATGACAACTAACTCAACATTCATATTTTTGATGGCCTTGAAATTTTATAAATAAACGCTAACCGTGCAGCATCTAATTGATTTTTTAAAATTATACAATATTACTGTAAACCCTCCTTTAATTAATGTACAATTGAGAGAGCATCTGAATTCATCAGTATTTATTACGAGTCGTGTATATCATTGTTTGTAGTTGGATGTTAAGCTACATATTTGTTTAGCAACAGAAAACATAATTTGGAGTTGATTGTATATAATTTGTTAAGTCTCTCATTTCAGTATTATAATGTTATTGATATTAAACAGATACCATTTTATATTTTAATCACTGTTTTGATGTTTTATTTTCACAAAACTTTAGTACCTATATTATATATATATATATATATAATAATCTTAAATAATGTATCTTTATTACTTTTTGCATTTTGAAACAATCACCAAACTCTAAATGAAAAGTTTAAATGATGGTTTGAATTGATTTATGATGATTTAAGTCTCTTCTTTTGAAATAAACCATTCATTTGAAATGTATCTTTGAAAAGTTTGACTATGTCTAGTGATTATATCACATATATCTATATCAGCTTTTCTCTGAAATACTAAAGTGTAATATAGTTTGTTTTGTAGTCATATATATTATTTCAGCTCTTAACTTTATGCAAGTCATACTCATAAAACCTAGTACCTGATATAATGTACCTTTTGTAATATTTTATAACATATTTTGAAACCTGAGATTTTTAAATCACTTTCTGCACTTTGACCTTGCAAACCTTTAAAAAATATGTATTTCTGAGGATTAACTGCATTTCGTGTGATGCATTTTATTTCTATTCAATGTTAAGATAGATCATTATGCACTGCATTAAATAATAATGTGTTGAAATGACAACAAAAATAAAGGGCAGTAAATTTATGTTATGGTCCCCAGGTTTTACAATATTAACCAGGGTCAAATTATTAATGCAAAGAAGTTTAATGCAAATTTTTTGAATTGAGACTCATACAAATTGCAAATGCCTTTAGATACATACAAATGCACAATATATTTCTGTGTGTTTTGCTGTCTATACATCTATATCTGTTTCTTAATTTACAAGTAACATATTTGGGGACCTATTTTTTATTTTGTTTTTATTTGGGCTTAATAATGTCTGTTTTAAAATGGATGTAAGAGATAACCATGTTTTATATATATATATATATATATATATATATATATATATATATATATATATATATATATATATATATATATATATATATATATATATGAAACCCACAAAAGAGAGCAAAACAGTCTGTTACAATCTTTGTATCAGTTACCTGATTAAGCTTTATAATACTTTTAAGAACAGCAGTTTCATTCAATTTCTAGTGTTACTCTATTCGTGAAAAAAAGATGTACTTTTCTTTTTCTCATGTGAATATTGTTTCTGTATAACAAGTGTTAAATGTTCTGAAGTGCAAAGAAATTATTCAAATGTCTGTTTGTTGTCCATTTTTATATATAGAGGTATATATGTTTAAAAAAAAAAAATCGCTTTTTTGAATATAGTTTTCTACCCCATAACCCTTGTCTTCCATAGTTATTTTATCCTATTTAATAATTTTGAAACAGTGTATGGCCAGTTGCTAATCATATTTTAAATTTTTTACTTACTAATCAAAAAGTGATTTAAAGGTTAGTAAAGTTTGATATAGTTTTCCAACTAGCTTGAATGGTCTTTTACCTTTAGTCTTTATTCATATTTGTTTGACATTTTTAAATGTTACCTCACTCTGTATTCAGACATAGCGCATTTTTTCCCAATACATATATATCAATTTTAGTACATACATTGAAATGTATTGTTTGCTTTCTTTGATATTTCATTTCATCATTATCATAGCATTTCAAACTTTGAGTAGTATCAATGGTTTGATACATGTTTTAAACTTGAAATTTAAGTACTTTTTGATTGAAAGCTCTTAAATATTTGTTGCTTTGTTATATTTCCCTTAAAACCGGTAAGTAAGATGTAATTGTTTTAAGTGTATTCATACTTATATTTAACAAAAGTCATGGGTATTGAGAATACAGTTTTTTTGTTGTTGTTTTGTTTATCATTTTGATTTCCATTACACTAGAGAATATATTTAGTTTCATTTATATTTGCAAGCATATTTTTGACATTGTTATACCTAGAAAAAAATAATAGTACCTTTAAATCACTGTTTGAGTTCATTCACTTTGTTGTGTAAATGATTTTTGTATTAATTTGTACATAATTCTGCAGTTGTACATAGCCGCATTTTTGTTGTCTATTATGCAGCCTAGTTGCTTGTTGTTGTTTATATTAATTAAATATAATGGTGTTGGACGTGTGTCAAAAAGCTCAAAATATTAAAATTCTTTCAAAAAGATTACTCATTCTCTTCATTTTAAATGTTAACATTTATGATTCAAGAATTTCTCATAAATCTGATTTACTACTAGAATTACAGCATATTATCACAATTTTTTCACACATTGATGACTGTTTTTACATCAATAATAAAAATAAATAAATAAATAAACCTGAATTACTTGGTGAAAATAATAAAAAAAATTTTGAACCGAAACAGTTGCAAATGCAAATGTGACTTAAAATTTAAAAGCTTTGTTGATATTTGTCAGTTAATAATTTCTTACTCTTTCACCAGCAAGTTTCTTTGCACATTACAGGGTAACAGTAGTTTATTAATGTTTATTTTTACAAAATTTAAATTGCAACAATAACCAAAACAGAAATGAACACATATGAATCTATATACAGGGTGATTTTTTTTTTAAACTGACACTATTCAGAGCCATCTGTAGCCGCGATCTATCAGCCGGAATTCCACCGAAATTGATAGACGGGCAAAGGACGACATGGGAAAGAGTTTCCGTGAAAAAAAATAGTTCCAAAAGTCGCCGATAGGTGAAGATATTGCGCTGTTACTGTCGGCGCACCCGAGAATTTGCATAAAAGGCAAGTAAAACATCAAAATACACATTCATGACTACGTAGTCGACAGCAGCGCCATTATTTCGGGCTATAAAGATCGGTGGGGGAATCTGTTGCGCCTTCCCTTTACAGAAGAAAGGGTCATCAGTAGGGTTGCGAACTTTTTCTGTGACGATTCCGGGACAAATAGCTCAAAACCATGAAGCTACAGCCGAGGTAGCTTCATGCCATGAAACTTTAGCTTCATGCTCAAAACTGAACATCATCATTATCAGTCAGCCATTACCTAGTTTTCTGAGGAAACTTTTTATGTATGAAAAAATTAAAATAGTTTTTTTTTTTTTATTTATTTTTTATGTTTTTATTTTAACTATTATAGAAACTTAATTATATATATATATATTAATTACATAATAATAATAAAAATTTTAAATCTTATAATAACAAATTTAACGTTATATTTTTATGGGTTTTTCCAATAATATTTTCTCTCACTTTTTGCTGCAATCACCAATTCTTTCGCAAGTGAGTCCGTATTTAAAAAGTTCGCAAATTCTACACACGATTCACTATTAAGTCGTATTTGCAATTCCGCCTTCACTAAGTCGATATTCATGTTATTCCTGGCCTTCGTCCACACACTGTTTATGTGACTAAATACTCTCTCTGGGTAAGCATTACTCGCAGGGATGGACAAAATGAAAGACACAATTTTCATCAGCTCGACCGATTTTTCATGCTTTTTGAAATACTCTGCCCATAGTTTGTCATTGCAATCACCATCTGTGCTATCACCGTGTACTTCCTGACCTGTATATAAATTGATTTTGTAAATAAATATCGCAGAAACTTTTAATTTAGTCTGTGACGTTCACGCTACCTGTCGGATTACTACGACGTCACAACGTTCAACGGATTTACAAGATGTCAATTTTAATTAAAAAAAAATTTTCAATAGTTTTCGCTACATTCCGGGACAATTTAGCATTCATCCGGGATCAGGGACAGCGATTCCAATTCCGGGACAGTTGGCAACCCTAGTCATCAGTCGCTTTTTTCCACTGGCATGGCCACCTCGCTTCCTGGACGTAACCCATGTGACATCTTTCTGTTGGGTTATTTAAAGTCTAAAGTGTATCTTGGTGGAGTCTAAAGTGTAACTTGGTGGCCCTAAAGGACAACACATCCCGGACTTTAATGAACATTCCTAGTGACATGTTATCAGGCCCGGACTGGCTACTTTGGGGGCCCTCGGCTAGAGACTGGGGAGGGGCCCCTTACCAAGCGGGGGGGGGGGGGGTTCGAGGGTCCCCCCCGGACAATTTTTGAAAATCACATGCCTGAAAACCACATTTTTTGCAATTTTGGCTCTTAGAAAGTATTTGAGTAAGGGCAGGATCTTTATCAAAAGTTAAACTGTTCTATTATAGTTTACTTAAGTTTGCGATACATTTTTATACTATTTTTATTATATGTAATCTTATTACATACGAGAAAAAATAGTAATTACAAGTGGTTTATTACTTGAAAATGAGAGTGAGAAACGTTTTTAGATTTAGGCAACCTAACCTGTGCTAAAGCCATCATCTAAATCCTACTGCAGTACCTCAATAAAAAAATGAAAAATAATTAGGGAAAACACTAATGAGTAAGACAAGTATATGTAAAGAAAAAAGTTGTATTTTACTACGATTGCGTTTTTAAAATCAAAAGAAAAAAGGATAGATGATAGAAATGAATTATTTACAATTTAAATTAAGAAATAACCTAACCTAACAGCTTTTTGGCCAGTTCTTCACTAATCCTGGCCATTTCATCTATAATTAAATTTTTATCTAAATTATTAAATAAGTCTCTTTCTACATTAATAAATAGGAGAACAGACGTAAGATCATGGCTTAAAGTAGACCTAATTCAATTTTTAACGATTTTAAGTTTAGAAAAAACCCTTTCACAGGTGACTTGTGTACAAGGTATAGTTTGAACAAATTTGTAAGCTATATACAGGTTGGTAAATGGTCCAGATTGTGAGAGTTGGAAAACAACAGAAAAGGCACACGAAAAACACTGAATACATGCATTTTCTGCATTCATTGTTTCTTGTCACAGCAGTATCCATAAAGATCTTATACAGATTCGGATCTTCTTCAGATCTTATACAGATTCGGATTCTAAATTTTCCTCTTCCCAGATTTTTTGAGCTTCATTTAGCTTGTCTTGTTTTGTTTTTCTCTTCCATTTTCGTTCTCAATTTTTGCAGTTGTCATAAAACTTTTGTATTGATCTGAAAACTGTTTCAGCTCAACTAACAATTGACTTCTTTCAGTTTTACAAAGCTTAGAAATGCAGAAAAGGACATCCGTAAGAAAACTATCAAGCTTTTCGATTTCATGAAATTTCTTTGGCTCTAACAACGAACAATCTCTCAAAATTTCTTTATTTGGGCTGAATCTCTCTTCGATTCTCGTCTTAGCACAATCTAAAATATTGAAAAAGACCATTTTATAGTTTTGGACAGAAGAGCCTGACTAAGGCAGGGGCATACGGGGCAGTTGTCCCGGGCCCCCACATTAGAGGGGGCCCCCAAATCGAATAGAAAGTTTAGTAATAAGTATTAAGTTCTTCATTACTGAAGTAGTGAAGCAGAGGGGGCCCCCCAAAGAAGTTTTTGCCCCGGGCCCCAATTAGGCTAAGTCGGGCCCTGTTGGACAGTTGAGATTCCAGGAGCTTCGTCTTTTGATTTTTCACCAAGCATTACCTTTTCCTTTGAGGTTCTTTTTTCCTTGAAATCTACTTCCACTTCTACATTAATCTTGTAATCTTCTAAACTGCTATTAACTGCACTACGTATAGCATAATATTTTGTTTTTGAATACAGAACCTCAAAGTGTTTATCACTCCTTTTATCGCTTACTTGTTGAAACGGCGTCTGTACCAAGTTCCAGGTCAATGATTTTACTTTGTAAATATTTTGAAACAGGAGATATATCCAGAAATAAATCTAGCAAAACAATAGACATAAATAGGTTCTCAAATTTGGACCATTGACTGATGAAATTGCTTGACATGAACTTTGATTTGCTGTCAAAACTTCTAATTGATATTTTTTTAAAAACGGTAATAAAATTGAATAGCTTCCCTGGGATTACAGTTTCTTCACTCCTTAACAACTCTTCGTCAATAATCGAAGAAAGAGCTTTGTGTTTGCTCCACCACCTTGTGGCTCTTATTTTTTACAACTTTTACAGTTTTTTTTTATGATCAATATGTTTTCTTTTTGTTTCTCTCTCCCACACGGCCATTCTTTTGTAAGATGATCTTATAAAAACAGCAGATTCTTCAACCAATCCAAATAAGTTTTCTTCTTAGAGCAACTTTGTTGAAGAATCAGCCACTACTAAGTTAAGTACGTGTCCCATACAGTGAATGTACACTCATGTCCATAAATTAAGGATAATTCAGAATAACACGGAAATCGAACTCTAAAGTAAAAATTTCACCTGTAGAATTATCACACACATCTTCAAGAATAATATGCAAATTACAGGAAGCCACCATATGACGCCGATAGTACGTCACAATGACGAGTGTAAGAGAGGGGTATATAAGGAATGGTGGCAAAGAAGTAAAATTGTTCACAAGCGTTCTGTAAGCCGCTAAGTGCCATAACCGAATAGTTATAACACAGAGGACGCATGTGGAGGATTTTTTACATGGTAGAATTATCGGCCGCCTGGAATGTGGGCGTACTCAGATGGAAGTATCCGAGGAACTTGGAATTTCCCAAAGTGTCATCTCTAGGCTTTGGCAACGATTCCAAGATGATGGAAATGTTAGTAGACGTTACAGTACAGGTCGCCCCCGAGTTACAACGCCGAATGAAAACCGGTATTTGGCAGTAACTGCCAAAAGAGGCAGACGGAGCACAGCATCCGACCTGTCTCGTCAGCTATCTGCAGCCACGGGTACCACAGTTTCCAGGCAAACCGTGTACAGACGTTTGGGAAATACTGGTCTGTATGCTCGCAGGCCTGTCAGATGTGTTCCGCTCACGGCAACTCACTTTCGGCAGCGATTAGTCTGGAGTAGAGAACAGGCAACGTGGACATCCTCACAGTGGGTTTGTGATGTATTCCGACGAGTCCAGGTTTAGCTTGCAGTCTTATTCACGTCGGACTTTCATATGGAGAACGCCAGGTACCCGTTACCACCAAGACAACATCATTGAACGACACCGTTACGGTGGTGCAGGATTGCTCGTTTGGGGTGGAAATATACTGGGCTCCAGAACAGATCTGCATGTTCAAATCGGAACCATGAACGGCCACATTTATCGGGACATTATTCTGGAACAATATGTACGTTTGTTTAGGAGTGCCATGGGCGCAGAATTTGTGTTTATGGATGACAGCGCCCGTCCTCACCGAGCAAATATCGTAAACGAATGCCTTCAATCTGAGGATATACCCCTATGGAATGACTAGCATTCTCACCTGACTTGAATCCGATAGAGCATGTGTGGGACATGTTTGGCTGACGAGTTGCAGCCCGTAACTCATCGGCCACCTCCTACATGTGTACCGGAACTTTGTAGAGCATTGCTTGCTGAGTGGAGTAATCTTCCCCAAGATCAACTCGATAATTTGATACTCAGCATTCCTAGATGTTGTACGGACTGCATTTCATCGCATGAGAGACATACAATGTATTAACCATCATACCAACCATGTAATATTAAGTTTTTGTAAAGTAGATATTTTTTACAATTGCTCCAGGAAGCAAAAATCATAGTTTTTATGAATGGTATCATACATACACCATCTTTTTTGTTCTTTATCGTTTGTTTAAAAAATGGGCTTTATAAATAAGTCACGTTTGTTTTGTTTCTGAACCTTTATTTGCCGGAGCTGGCATTATCCTTAATTTATGGACATGAGTGTAAATAAGATCTTCGTTTTCCTTTTTGAACTGATCTAACAGCCTTTCATATTGTTAGCTCCCTCAAATGAACACACAATAATATTTGATATTGCAACTCCACACTTGGATAATTTTGATTGTATAAGTTCGTACAAAGCAAGTCTACTTGAATCATCAACTATTGGTACTTTTAAAAGTCTTTCATATATCTTTCCTTGACCGACATAACGGGCGCAAATTTCCAATTGGTCCGTAATAGCTACATCTTGGGTACTATCTACCATCACGCTGTATATTATGCTAGTGTGAAGGTCATTCAAAATAATATTACGGCCCATCGAACAAATTACTTTGGTTAGTTTGTTGATAAAAATTTTTGACAAAAATGTCAACAGAGAGCCTCGTCCAATCGGTCCTTTAGTTAACTTTCCTGTAGTTTTTCTTTTGTTAATTATTTCCATTCTGCGTCTTTTGCTGTCTTCAATACATTTTCTGACATTATTTTGTAAAATCACATCATAATTTGCAACCAACAATGACCAGTTCAAGAAAATTACCATGATTTTCTATAAAGTCCAGTGTATAAGCTTTATAGCCTCTGTATGCAATGTCTTGCCTACCAATAAAAAAAACTATATCAATTTAACGTTGAACAACCAATCTTCTGGTGTGAATTTCTCTTTCTCGCTGTTTGTTTTGGTTACCAGTCAGAAGAGTTGAAATATCGTGACCTTTTTGGCTTTGAAAAGCTGCCTTAGCCGCGAGTTCCTGATAACGAGAATCTTCATGAATCTCAACGGTTTTATAAATCTGTACTTCAGAGGTAAACCATCATAAGTGAATTTTCTTCATTTTCGATATTTTATTGGAAGTGACTCGTTTTGGATGGAGCTTCTTTGAGGAAAACTGTCCTATATGCAAAAGAAAATGGTGGGGGAAATATAGACTTATAAACTATCGCATATGTAAGTCATGATGAGAGGTAAACCATCACAAATGGGGAAATTCACTGAAAAAAATTCATTTATTTCTGACGTACAGAATATGCTTAGGAGAAACGTCATGCCCGGCATTAAATGAGAAATGTCTATTATCTTTACCTCCAAAGGCAGCAGGAGCAGTACACTTTGTTAAGCCGAATCGAATATGATAACCATTTTCTATGAATTTTTTCAGAATTCGGCAAAAGTCGGTAATAAAGTTTTGAAGAGTCGATTGGCAGTTTAGTTTCTTTTCCTTCACTAACTTGAATCGGGTGCTTCTCCATAAAAGCTTTTTTAATTCCGATAGGGTCATTTTCGTTGGGGCAGATGAAATATCTAAGCTGGTGTGTAACCGCATCAGGTGCCTTTTGGTGGGTTTCGTCATCATCATTTTTTTGTGTCAGAGTTTGAATAAGTTCTGATTAGATCAGATTTGATGCGCTAAAAATATATTCCAATAAAAAAAAGAGCTAGGATGCTTATTTAAGAAGTTATGAGTCAAAAGCCAACTTGTTTAGAATGGTCCCAACTGAATCAACTGTTCAGATATGAGCTGCCATGTTGGATCGAGGAGTCAGTCGTATTAACCACTCGCAAAATTAAATTTTTAATTTACCAAATTTTAGCTAGTATTTTTTAAAATACCGTTCGGATTAACCGAATGTCCGGACATACGGGGTCCGGATTAGGGGTACTCTACTGTACTTATGAGCTAATAAACTAATTCCAACTTTCTTACCTGTATTTGATGTATCATCGTGAGTCAAAGGCTGACTTTGCGACTGAGAAGTGGAACTAGTTAACCAATTTTTTAAACTTTTGGAACTTTTTTCAACGTCTAAAGATTTTCTCTTCTTTCCTTTCCTTTTCGTAGCGCCACTTTGATACACACATTTCATGTTGACAGAACTGTCTAGTGCACTAACAACAACATACACTGACTGAGAGGTGTAGTGTAGGGCGGAGCGTAAAAAAAAAAGCTTTCGATTTTGTTTTCGCCCTAGTGCGGAAAAGTTGGGTACTGGTGGGTAGGTCACGTGTGCAAAGTTTTGGGAAAAACAAAAAATATCTTCCGTCTCCATTTCGTCCGTGATTTTTAGCAGATTTTTACCATATAGTTAAAAATGTGTATTTCCATTGTTTTGTATGCAGCTCTTCGCTTTTTCTGAAATAAAATTCAGAAAAAAAACCAGAAGTCACCACGGCCGCCGATTTCCAATGATGGACACTTAGTAGAGTACCTAGGCCGATGTGGCTTTATCTCTGGTAGTACATTATGCAAGTGTTTCTAAGTGTGCTCGTAAGAAAGAAAAGAACTCATGAACACAAAAAAACCAAAAATGAGAAGGAAACACTGTAAAAATACAGTGAACCATGCCAGGGACTAGCCCGTGGCCGGGAGAAAAAAGTCAGAAATGACTTTAGTAATGGAAAGAAATTTAGTTAAATCGTCCGCCGGCTCTCTAAGGGCAGCGGCAATATTTTTCAGTAGGATGATGATGTCAGGTAGAGAGAAATGTTCAGTTATTTCCTGTACAGTTTTGATAACATCCGCAAAGCCGGAGAGACCACTATTGTTTTGAGTGCATAAGTTTTTATTAGCCTGATCGCTGGAGTTCTCAGAGCGAGATATGGGTTTGTCAATTTGTAGTCTTTTCCTAGGAGTGGGCCTAGCTTTGATTTTGTTTTCCTCATCAAAATTTACTTCCTCCGAGGAAATATTAGTGACAGACGGTTCGCTATGTTGTTGAGCAGCATAGCGAACTCTGTCAGCCCAAGCAGAAACTTTGGGGGCATAGGCAGGTATGAAGTTTTGAGCCGGTGAATTAGAGAATTTATGAACGTTATTTTTATTTTTGGAATTTAGGTTTGAAGGGTGTCTAACACACTTGGAAAAGTTTGCGGTATGGTTACCTCCGCAATTAGCACAGACGAATTTATCTTGCTGACCTTTAATAGGACAGTCTCTAGCTTGATGATTATGACTACACAGAAGGCATTTAATAATTAATTTACAGGTGTTGCTCGAGTGGCCGAACCGCTGGCAGTTGTAGCACTGAGCTACACCTGTGTTTTTGAAGGGAGAAATTTTGATCCTTAGATAATTTATAGTGGTTAGATTAGACAAATTTTCAAGATTTGGAGTAGGTTTGAGGCTAGCCATGAAGAGAGGTAAAGTTATGTTAGTTTTCTTGTTAGTTAGCTGGACGATTTTTATCGGCTCAATGCCAATAGTAGTGAAGGCCTCAACAATATCTTTCCTATCAGTAGAGGCGGGAAGGCCCCGAATAAGGTATTTTTTTGGTCTCTCCGACCGCGGATCGACAGTTCTGTAAGGAATGCTACTTTTAGAATGAAAATTCTGGGCAGCCTGGTAGGCATTTGTGTCACGAAGGACTAAATGGATAAGCGTGCCAGTTAAGACTGGATCAGCATCAGGAGTGACTTGCAGGATTTGATCGAGAATGCTTTTGTAATTCGTGCCCGCCTTATAAAAGATATGGTATTTTTTACTGATGACAGGAGCGGCAGTTTCCTGCGTTTCCATGTCATAAGTAGCCTGACTGTGGGTATCACTATTACTGCTACTGACCGCAGCGCGTTTGTTTTTTGAGACATGAGAGTCACATTCACTATCGTTACTACGTTTTACAGAATTAACAAGAGAGAGGGCCTCGATTCGGCCATTGACCAAACGAAGCTCAACTCCATCCTTACGTATTAAATCGTTCAAAACATCAAGGTTAGCTTTTACGAAGAAACTAAAGACATCATTTTCTAAGAAAAAAGAAAAGTCATGTTGGAAAGGAGCACGAAACACCTCATAAAAACCATTCAAAGATATACTTACATCGGGGAAGGTACGCTCGTAGGAGTTACTGTTGATGAATCCTGGGAGATAATTCATAAATCTTCTGATGACAGGAAAAAATAACCATTCGCGGTCGTAATTTTGCAGAAATCGATCCTTGATTTCGGCTGCCTTGCTCAGAATTTCGTCGACTTTATCTTGACTGACTGGATTTCCAAGGGCTGGCTGGGTATTAGCCTGGTTTGGGGTACTAGGCTGAGAACAGTCCTTGCGTTGAAGAGGAGTCAGGTCGTCTTGACCTGTGTTGGAAGTCCGAATCTGGGTTGCCGTGTCGGCACGTGCGGCACTAGAAACATGCGCACAGTCTTGATTACTGAGAGGAGCAGAAACTTGATCTCGCTGGAGAGCTGGCGAAACAGTCTGTTTTTTCTTATGACGTCCCTTAGGCCTGTCCTGAGTGGAATCCAAATCTTCAGATGAGTCCATGGTAAGATAATTCTCAAATGGCTTAGAAGCCGGAGCACGTGTTTTGCGAGGGCCCGACGGGCCAGCTACATTAGCTCGGTCACCCATGAGCAAGTTATTTCTAACCCCTCAGACTAACCCAACTTCTGTAACTGGAAAACGTAGAGCAAAAAAAACGAGCAAACACGTGTATGACACACGCGCGGACGCTAGGCTTAACGGAGCTGTGATCAAACACGTCTGTACACTATCCAGTTTTTCTGCTCTGTCACCACGGGGAAGTGGCAGCATTGCAAGTTCCACCCGTGCCCACCCATCCACCCAACCACATGGTCACTTAATTCCTTTGCTCTTGCAATTATTCCGATTTTACTCGGTACTCGCATTTGGTTTCAAATGATGGCATAGCTTTTCTCGACCCTGTTGAGGTTCTAACTACAGCGTCACACCTATTTTCTCCATACACGGCCGCAGAAACCTCTGTTACTAGTTTCAGGAAACGTTCAACACTTTGGGTGTGGCAATGAAATTTTAGGCTTCCCAGGTGCTGAGCTGTAGACTCTCCACTCAAATCATCTTCTGTCAAGTAAGATGTTATTGGAGATTCCGTCAAATTATATTTCTGCCAATCAATAAGGTCTAGATATGAAACTGCCTCGACGTTGAGTGACGGAATGTTGTAGTGTCCGAGTGCTTCCTTTTATTCCTTTCTTGCTTGTAAAATCCTACGCTATCCAAGTTCTCGGATGGACTGTCTCTTGTGTGTGATCATTGACTAGATCATTGTTTCCGAGTGCCCGAAATAGCCATTTCTCTGTATAATGGGATCGACTATAGTCTTTAATTCGTTTTTAAAATAGTGCGAGACGTTTATCGTCTTCCACGAATTTCGTGGACCATTCTTGCAATATGGATTTAATTTGACTGTAAATCACATTCATCATATACTTTCATGATGAACTCTGACAGAGTTTTAAGTTGGTTTGAAGGCTCTGAAGAGCTAATGTATAAACGCATTATTCGATTTGCAGTTGTTAGCCAACGTGCATGAGACATTTTCCCAGGGTGCTTTAGTGACAAACTTGATGAGTAATATCCATTTGTGACAGCTTGAAAATTATCCCAAAGGTATCGCTTTTCTGTGCTAAGATCCTTTATGTCAATCTCAATAGGGTGCGATGGAACAGTCTTAATACTGGCTATAAAACCGGCGTAATTTGCTGTTTTGAGGAAGCCATTGGGAAACCCTTGCACTGGTTTATCTGCCAGTTACAGGCAAATGTGTTGCACTCCGACATTTAGTGCAGCATTTGGATGGTGGAACGAGTGGCCCTAATACATATTTTGGTCCTATTGGGAAAGCATTGGCAAATTGTGAAAACCTCCCAGTTGTGAGATTTGTAGTCATTTCGAGCGAATTTCCGAAAATCAACGTAAAGTATCTTAGCACAGAAAAGCGATACCTTTGGGATATTTGTCAAGCTGTCACAAATGGAAACTACTCATCAAGTTTGTCACTAAAGCCCCCTGGGAAAATGTCTCATGCACGTTGGCTAACAATTGCAAATCGAATAATACGTTTATACATTAGCTCTTCAGAGCCTTCAAACCAACTTAAAACTCTGGCAGAATTCATCATGAAAGTGTACGCACCAATGTGATTTACAGTCAAATTAAATCCATATTGCATGGATGGTCCACGAAATTCGTATAAGACAATAAACGTCTCCTGCTATCTTAAAAACAAATTGAAGACTGTGGTCGATCCCATTATCCAGAGAAATGGCTATTTCGGCCACCCGGAAGCAATAATCTTGTCAATGATCACAGACGACAGACAGATCATTCGAGAACTTGGATAGCGTAGGATTTTGCGAGCAAGAAAAGAATAAAAGGAAGCACTCGGATACTACAACATTTCGTCACTCAACTTCGAGGCAGTTTCATATATAGACCTTATTGATTGGCAGAAATGTGATTTGACGGAATCCCCAATAACATGTTACTTGACAGAAGATGATTTGAGAAATTTGATCTCCAGTGGAGAGTCTATAGCTCAGCACCTGGGAAGCCTAAAATTTCCTTGCCACACCCAAAGTGTTGAACGTTTCGTGAAACTAGTAACAGAGGTTTCTGCGGCTGTGTGTGGAGAAAATAGGTGTGACGCTGTAGTTAGAACCCCAACAGTGTCGAGAAAAGCTATGCCATCATTTTAAACCAAATGAGAGTACCGAGTAAAATCGGAATAATTGCAAGAGCAAAGGAATTAAGTGACCATATGGCTGGGTGAATGGGTGGGCAAGGGTGGAACTTGTAATGCATCCATTTCCCCGTGGTGACTTCTGGTTTTTTTTCTGAATTTTATTTCAGAAAGAGCAAAGAGCTCTATACAAAACAATGGAAATACACATTTTTAACTATATGGTAAAAATCTGCTAAAAATCACGGACGAAATGGAGACGGAAGATATTTTTTGTTTTTCCCAAAACTTTGCATACGTGACCTACCCACCAGTACCCAACTTTTCCGCACTAGGGCGAAAACAAAATCGAAAACTTTTTTTTAAACGCTCCGCCCTAGCGTAGTGGTAGGATGAAAACCTCCAAACTGTTTGAAACAACTTTTTTTCACTAAACAAGGAGCAAAATGCTTTTCTGAACCGGCCGAAACACTTCGAAATGTTTGATCTGGGGATCAGAATGCCAGTTCTCTAATCTCAACATAACTTAACATAAAAGAACAAATGTAAAGTAGTAATGTTTTAACTTTTTTTACTTTTTCTCCCCTTCTCGATCCGGACTCAAGAATATCTCGTTCTTGAACGGAAACAACTGTTCACGACAAAGGGACCGACAACTTACTCTTCTCTCAAACAATAAAATTGTCCATTTATTTGAATTAAAACTGATTTTAGATCCAAATAAGAACTGAAGTAATTTAACATATTTTTAAAATTATGGAAACTGTTAAATATTTGTATAATGTATCGGGAATCCAGGTAAAACACTTCAACAAAAACGTTTTCCGCTTTAATACAAAATATATAAAACTATTTTTATTTCTGAATTAAAACGTAAAAAAAATAGTGATTGGTTATAAATGTAATTTTTTAAATTTCTCCTTTTTCCGTTCTGAAATTAAAAAGAAAAACTACACAATAAAATTAACTTATTTCTTTGTGTTTCTGTTAGAACAGAACACAAAACAGACTAGATTGGGATACCGAGTCTGAACTTCCAGTTTCTTCTTTACGTCAACCTGTTTTTTCCAAACAGTTGTTACAACTCTGCAAACAGTTCGTTTGAACTTTGTGAAAACAGCGATGTATCAGTCGCGTCCCTTCACCAGCGACACGTCCCCACACAATAATCGTACATAAGCAGACTGACTGTTCTGCCTTACTGAAGAGTAAACATTTACTGGCGTTTTAACAAAAGCTTCAAATTGAATGGACACGCGTAAACCTCCTGGGAAAAAGGAAAATGACTCTAGTGCAACTAATTATAAAGTAGTGTAGTTAAAAAGTACGTGAGTAATAAAAAATACAAACCACTTCTTTTGGGGCCCCAAGTATAAACCACTTTTTATAGGTTCCTTCGGGGGCCCCTTGGGTCGGGGGCCCTCGGCGATCACTGACTAAGCCAGTCCGGGCCTGCATGTTATGCTTGGCCGTTGAGAACGTAGTGTTCAGGATACAGTGTGTCGTCCACCAGGACTGTGGTCACATTGAAGGGGGGGGGGATTAGAAGTGAATTTGCTGCATAAAGTGGTGTTGCAGGGAAATTTCTTTGTTATTCATTTGTCTGATTACAACGTTTTCGGTATTAATTCCTTATTTTTATAGCCCTAAATAATGGCGCTGCTGTCGACTACGTAGTCATGAATTTGCATTTTGATGTTCTACTTGCTTTTTATGCAAATTCTCGAGTGCGCCGACAGCAACAGCGCCATATTGTCCCCTATCGGCGACTTTTGGATTTTTTTTTTTTGTTTTTGTAATTTATTCAGGGGAAACTCTTTCCCATGTCGTGCTTAGTCCCTTTATCAATGTTGGGGGAATTCCGGCTGATAGATCCCGCTACAGATGACTCTGAATAGTGTCAGTTTAAAAAAAATCACCCCGTATATACACTCATGTCCATAAATTAAGGATAATGCCAGCTCCGGTAAATAAAGGTTCAGAAACAAAACAAACGTGACTTATTCATAAAGCCCATTTATTAAACAAAAGATGAAGAACAAAAAAGATTGTGTATGTATGATACCAATAAAAAAACTACGATTTTTGCTCCCTGGAGCAATTGTAAAAAATATCTCCATTACAAAAACTTATTATTAAATGGTTGGTATGATGGTTAATACATTGTATGTCTCCCAGGCGATGAAATACAGTCCGTACAACGCCTAGGCATGCTGAGTATTAAATTATCGAGCTGATCTTGGGGAAGATTACTCAACAAGCAATGCTCTACAAAGTTCCGGTACACATGTAGGAGGTGGTTGACGGGCTACAACTCGTCGGCCAAGCATGTCCCACACATGCTCTATCGGATTCAAGTCAGGTGAAAATGCTGGCCAGGATGATATCCTCAGATTGAAGGCATTCGTTTACGATGTTTGCTCGGTAAGGACGGGCGTTGTCATCCATAAACACAAATTCTGCGCCCATGGCACCCCTAAACAAACGTACATGTTATTCCAGAATGATGTCCCGATAAATGTGGCCGTTCATGGTTCCGATTTGATCATGCAGATCTGTTCTGGAGCCCCGTATAATTCCACCCCAAACGAGCAATCCTGCACCACCGTAACGGTGTCGTTCAATGATGTTGTCTTGGTGGTAACGGGTACCTGGCGTTCTCCATATGAAAGTCAGACGTGAATCAGACTGCAAGCTAAACCTTGACTCGTCGGAAAACATCACACAAGCCCACTGTGACGATGTCCACATTGCATGTTCTCTACTCCAGGCTAATCGTTGCCGACAGTGAGTTGCCGTGAGCGGAACACATCTGACAGGTCTGCGAGCATATAGACCAATATTTCCCAAACGTCAGTACATGGTTTGCCTTGAAACTGTGGTACTCGTGACTGCAGATAGCTGACGAGACAGGTCGGATGCTGTACTCCGTCTGCATCTTTTGGCAGTTACTGCCAAATACCGGTCTTCATTCGGCGTTGTAACTCGGGGGCGACCTGTACTGTAACGTAGACTGACATTTCCATCATCTTGGAATCGTTGCCAAGGCCTAGAGATGACACTTTGGGCAATTCCAAGTTCCTCAGATACTTCCATCTGAGTACGCCCACATTCCAGGCGGCCGATAATTCTACCACGTAAAAAATCCTCCACATGCGTCCTCTGTGTCATAACTATTCAGTTATTGCAGTCAGCGGCTGACAGAACGCTTGTGAACAATTTTACTTACCATAGGACCATAAGAACAAATGGGTAACAATTTTACTTCTTTGCCACCATTCCTTATATACCCCTCTCTTACACTCTCGTCATTATGACGTACTATCGGCGTCATCTGGTGGCTTCCTGTAATTTGCATATTATTCTTGAAGATGTGTGTGATAATTCTACAGGTGAAATTTTTACCTTAGAGTTCGATTTCCGTGTGATTCTGAATTATCCTTAATTTATGGACATGAGTGTAAAACAGCTCCATGACTGACTGACAGAAAACACACAAACCAAACCGCTGGACCTAAAAGGCTGAAATTTTGCATGGCGATTCTTATAGTAAACCACGGAAATTGTGTGATGGCACTAGCCTACAAGTCGAAGCCTTGCATAAAAATTTAATCGAAGCCATTATTTTAATCGGGTGTGCTCAATGAGAAAAAGTGTTTGTGCCACGCATAATGCCCAGTGACCATCTTGACCATCCTCTAATGCCCAATGACCATCTTGAAACATTTTACATCTTCTTACCACATTGATGCGGTCAATACAGTCTTTTCCGCAAATTTCCACCATCTCCGAATGGATCTCTACAACTTTCTTTCATTTTGCAAAAAGAAGTCTTATCTCAGCTCGTTGCTCCTCCACAGTTGACGATGTAATCACTAACGCCATCTTACCGGTGACTAACAGACGCTATAATTTCATTTTCATTAATTATTTTCCTTCTTTATTTTCATCCAATAAAATTGACATGTGCATTACTTATTGACACGCCCTCGTGTATGTATATATATATATATATATATATATATATATATATATATATATATATATATATATATATATATACATATATATATATATATACATATATATATTTATATATATATATATATATATATATGTGTGTGTGTGTGTGTGTGTGTGTGTGTGTGATGCTCCGTACATCACGCCGTGGAGGAGATGCGTAGAACTTATCGGAGGTGCAGTCGGCACGAGGGTGTGATGCAGTCGGGCGAAGTGTTGATCATACAGTAAATCGCTGCGCACAACTTGGAGAGAAACACACACGGAGACATTGAAGAGAAACACAGGTTGCAGCTACTATCCAGGAAATCCTTTTTATTTAACTATGAAGCATTACGAAAGCGTTATAATTGCAGTGGCCACTGGACTTGCCCTGACGGGGCGCAGAGAGCTGATTACATTACAAGTTAAGACAGGAGCGGACAGCAGGTCCGACAGCAACGAGAGTTAGAAACCCAAGAGCGCAGTCTTCTGTTCATGCAATATTAAAACGGTGTTTTGCGATATTGACGCCAGAGGGCCTAGACTACTTAATTTTTAATTGGGCGACTTTAGATTCGTGGAGTTCAAGTGTCCACTTTAGTTCTCCCGGGGATACTTTATTGCTAGATCCCACGCTTGTTAGATCTGCGACCTATTGACCTGGGTGCAGGATAAGTGGCCATAAAGTTCTTGTAACGCGTGGTTTCGACGTTACAGAACACATAAATCCAGAGTGGTTCGAGGGCTCTTCAAGAATTTTGACATTACACTGACATTCGGAATCTCATAAACTTCCTACACTCATATCTGGGGATGTTATTGAGTTCAGATACTTCACATTCCTGTATAATGATCAGCAGAGCTACGATAAATTATCTTATTTTACTTTTAGGTTGCAATTTTGGAAAAGGGGTCATGCTTTATTAACAGGATAATTTTAATTACGCATTAGATATATCATGGTGGGCCGTTATTATCACACACACACACACACACACATATATATATATATATATATATATATATATGTGTGTGTGTGTGTGTGTGTGTAAGTAAGTAAGTAAGTAATGAAATCCAGGAAACATCAGGTTTATCCGTAGTCTTGTAGTCATGTAACCGGGGCAGGCGAAAGTAAGAACCATCTCAATCAAATCCAGAGACGAGGAATCAATCACATTTATAATATTTATTAAAAGGTACTTTCTTTTTTGACAGTTTCCATTAACATCAATTGGATTTCGATGGATATCGGGGAAAAACCCCGGCAGCGCAACGCTGCGACGATATGGACGGAGAGCTAAAAACTCTACATGTTAATGGTTTGGGAGCGAACACAAAAGAGCTCGAGAGAGACGCCGAGGAACGCTGACTTTTGCGAAAAGTACAGGCGCGCTAAATTTTAATTGGTTAAAAAGTGACACCTGACCTCATCACGTCGCATCGGACGAGGTTGCGTCAGGCTTCTAGAACATGCCTTGTTATATAACATGTAGGCGCGTGGATTGTTTAAGGGGAAAACTAATAGATTACTTTGGAGTATCTAGATCAAAATCAAATTGAGGGATACTGTTCTGTTGCGGTAAGACAAAGTTAATGAAGGGAAAGGTTTATCGTTTCACACACACACACACACACACACACACACATATATATATATATATATATATATACTTCATGCCTTTAGATATACATACTGATATGTTATCAGAAATAACACTGGCAATATTGTAATGTATCTTATCAATGAATACGTGAGAAACATTTAAAATTTACAGCCTTTATACAGAATTTATATAAATTTTAAACATAGGCGTACAAGACCACTTTTCGATCTTAACCCGAGAGATTCAACTCTCAATAATTATCACCTGGGTAGCTTGATCTGCCCATACTGGAGTTGCCTTCGGAAAACGAATTATCAAACAGTGTGGAGTTCATACAACCTCTCATGCCAAGAGTCGGTTCCAATCTCTCTCACTCTCACACTGGAATTCCCCATGCGGTCTAGGGATTAGAACGCAGGTGTGTCCAAGGGGGGTCATCAGTGTTGCCAACTTGGGGGTTTCCCTCCTAAGTTTGGGGGTAAGTTAGATGAAAAGGGGTGTTTTTAGGGGCCACATTTTTTTTAGGGGCATTTTGTGGGGGGAACATTTTTTAATATTTTGTACAATCGAGAATCGTTTTTTAAATTAGATTATAAGTTCCATACATATGTCAAATGGAAATAAACCTCCATTTCATAATGTAAGTGTGTATTTTCTATTTATTTCAATTTATCTCTCAAACAGGATGCCTACTTGGAACCAGATTTTCTGTTAGGAAGGTCTAGGGGGATCTCACGTTGGTGTTAGGGGGGAACAGGGGGATTTCAAGATGGCGCTAGGGGAAGGCGCTTCGTAGAGGTTGGCAACACTGGGGGTCATAAGCCACTCCCTTCTAAGAAGCTAGGGATATGGTACTGTTACGATATATTACTTTATACGTACATTAACAAGGAAAATTTTTTATTTTAAAGCATTTTTTATTTAAAAAAATTTTTTTTAAGGGATATTTTATGTCAGACTTTGGCAAATGGTACAATAAATTATTTTAGTATCAGCTTTTAAAGAATGTACTTAAACAGACCAGATAACAACCTTATTTCTATGATTCTATGGTAACCCTTTGTTATATATAGACTCTATTGTACCCTTTTTTTTCTCTGAATAAACAAGTTTGTTTCTGTGAATGGGTACACAAAAATTGTTCATGCTTTTCATATATTTCATAATTTTATATTAACAGATCAACACCATCAAAGTTTATCCAAGTTTTAGTTTTAAAAAGCAATGTCTTAATGAGTGTCTGCTAATTAGTTGTCTTCTTCAATTATTCAACAAAAAAGACATGTTTTACGTTAAATTTCACTAGATATTTTCAAACTAGAAACATTTTCTAAATCCGATTAAAATAAATAAATAAATAAAAATTTAAGGACACCATTAATTTTTGAGTAGCATTTTTCAGCAAATTTGGGTACTATTTCGTTAACGGGGCTCCAATTGATGCCAAGATAAAATGTCGGCGCTATACCGTTGGCAGACACCAGTTGCCGCCAATCATAAATGCTGTAGCTAAATTGACCATTAAAAAAAAAAACCTTTCGTAAACAATTATTTTATTAGATCCATACTAATATATCAAAAGAAAAGAAGAAAAGAAAGAAGAAAATAATGAAATAAAAAAGATACTAAAGAAATAAAAGATCAATTTAAAAAGCAGGCATTAAATTGTAAATATCTTTTTGTACTGCTGAAAACCTGTCTGTATTGGGAAGCAAACGTCGCCACTTAAACTCGATCAGATATAAATCTAAATGTTAGCGAGTAGTTCCCCGTTGGCGTTTATTGCGCCATTTCACCCTGCCCCATAACCTTGGGTGTGAATTCCAGTTACAGGGTCAACAAAATTAGAACTATGATTTACGGTGAAGTGTTCAAAGCCGGCAGCTCGCAATTCGTCAGTTTTGTAGCCTTTCGAACAATCTGGAAAGATGGTGCTTCCATCTGCGATGTTTTCTTCTATCACGACCATTATTATTTTGGTACTATTCCATTAGCGGGATGTAATAAAATTATTGTTTAAGAACGTCTTTTATATTTTTCAATGTTCCATTTAGCGACAGCATTTATGATTGGCGACAACTGGTGTCAGATTTGGCAGGTTTTTGCGTTGGGGCCCGCTAGCGGAAAAGTACCCAAATTTGTTAGATTATTTTATTTTCCGACTTTTAAAAATGTTTTTTTTAAACAGTTTCCTTTTACACTGATTAGATCACACAATTAATTTAATACATTTCTTTAAAAATAATTGCGTGAAAAAGGATGAAATGAAACAAATTCTTCTCCGTTTAAAGTTAGTGATAGCAAAAGGCCGTGAAAAGCATCTAAGGATAAACTTTCAGCAGAAAAACTTAACATAATTTTCTGTATAAAATTATTACAAATGATTCACTTTAAGGTCCACTTTGAAAGAAACTTTTTCACCCTTACGGAATAGGGGTTGCTAAGACTGCCGCTCTAAGAAACGACAGAACTGTACCATAATAGTAACCAACTGTGCCATATATAATACTAAATAAAGTTAATATAGTTGAATGTTAATATTAAACATATAAACTAATTCCAAACACAAAAGCTACTCACATATTTCTGTTAATAATTTTTTCCTTAGCTTATTTTCTCTTGAAAAAGTTGTGTCAAAACCAGAAGCTTATATTTCCCTCTTTAATGAAATCGAATACCAAAACTGAAGAACGGCAACAGATAGTGTTGCCACCTGTAAGTAAAACTTCTAAATATAGTCTAGGGTTGCCTTTTTTTTTCGTCTGTTACACTCGGCTCTGGTTAAGGTTGTAATATTAAAAATAATTCTAATTTAATTGTCTGGCTGATAAGACAAATAATAAAAGAAGACCTATCTCCCCCCACGCTTCTACTTTCAGGGCACTATCTGAGATTTGCTGATTAGTGAACCAAATTAGGAATTCTTTGTTCTTTGGATAACAAAGATACTTCCTAGAAAATAAAATAGATAATTATAATTTTTATTGACTTCTTTTCATTTTTTAATTTTATTTATTAAAAACTATTAATTTTAATTTTGCATATTTTATCTCAAACTCTTAGAATATGTGGCATTGCTGCTAATTGATATTCTGTTTCTGTTTATCAGTTTTCAACTCATATGATCAGGTATTTTACAATCAATCGCGCTTTTTTTGAGCATTATTTTTATGTCTACCAGTTTGCATGATAATCAGACGAATATTCAGAATTTTTTTTTCACGCATTGAAGCATCAATAACATAAAACTGAAATCAGGGCGCTTAAATTGTTGATACTCTCCGACTTATATTTGAATGTTAATAAATTTTCTCATAGATCAGGTATATTATTGTTATGATGGATTAAACTGTGAAATATTTTTTTATTAATTTACTTTAATTTAAATTAATGATTCTATAATCATACATTTCTGTGGTCGCTCAAGGAAACTACTATCATATTAATAGGAAATTGGAAAGTCAAATTAGTTTTTCCTCATTGCTAAGTCATATTAGCTGTTATATATGTCAATGTGTGATTGTTTCATGATTAGTCCGTGCACGAGTATATCTTAATAGTTCTTGTATAACCAATCAGCCATGCAAAGCTGAGTTTTTAGTTGTAATTTTGTAATTAATACTTTAACTGTGAACTATGTGTCTTTATAGTTAGTCTCCTTAAATACTTCAAAAATGCTCAACTATACTATTTAAGAGTGCAAGAATTTAAACAAATCATCAATTTAGATTTAATTTACTATTTGTATGCAAGCCCATTTTTACATTTATAAATTTAGGAAAATTATAGTTTTAATATAAGAGGACATGATCTTTAACTTATTAGAATGTTGTTATGATTATTTATGTTATTTTTGTTGTAATGCAGTTTCTTTAATTAGCACCATGACAATTTCCAAATTGTATATCTTTAAACAAAATAAAAGTAGGGGTTTTAAAATTTTTAATAGCTGTGTGTGTATCAGCACACATTAACATATTGTTTTGTTAATTACAATTGACTGATTCATTGTGATAAACCTGTTATAAATTTTTTTTTTCATTTAAATTTTAAGAAACTGATTGAACATCAAGTGCAGCATGAGTGCCAAAGCACTATCACGGGCAGCTTTTCATGGAAGTGTCACTTTCATGTATTTTTGTGCTCTAGTTGCTTATGACAAATTGCCTCCAATGCCTCATAAAAGAAGTCATGAACATTATGCTGGGCGCTGGAAATACTTGACTTACTGGAACCTGGTAATTTAATACTTTTTAAAAATTATATTATGGTATCAAAGAAATTATCTTAAAGAATAATAAATGCATTTTTATTTTATAGCAAATAATCCTTTTGCTCCCCCATGTTACAAACATTCAGAGTAAGATTTTTAGAAGAAATTGTATTATAATCGGAGAAAAGAGCATTTTTTTCCTGATAATTAGGTTCTTTTCATGAGATTTGTTCATTTGAACATTTTCTGGTAAAATAACAATTTTCCTTGAATATTCTTTGCTTAATATTAACTGTTTAATTAGTTACAGTCAAATTCATTTATGACTTCCAATTGCACTGATAAGAATGAAATTTTTGTTTATGTTTCTTAAATTCTTTTTATAGTATATATTAAATTATCTTTACTTAAGAAAACTAGTAGTATTTGTTTACAATTGTTACCAACATTTAAGATTAAAAAAAAAAAAAAATCAAACATTGTTTTTAAAAATATAAATTTAATAAATGATATTTTTGTCTATAGTTAAATTATACTGTTTTAACTGAAATAAATTGTAATAACACTAGGGTACACTAGCAAAATCGATATCATGGTCAGGTATAGTTAAATATACTGTTTCAATTTCTGCTGTATTGTTTAGAGTCAAGGCTCTTTAGTGTTTTCAAGTATGACAAAATGCATTTAATTATTAGGTGAGAGAAGGAAAATAAAAGGAAAAGAGGCCAGACAAAAAATGATAGGAAATAGTTGTCAACTTACTTGTGTTAGAAGCTAATATTTTTAATGATGAAAATATGTTTGTATAACCATCTTTCAGTTGCTAGAAATTAAAGTTAAATTTCCGCTAGCTATTTCATGAAAGTTATAATAGGGATATTAAGTAGTTAAATGTATAGACTGTTTTTAAATTATTTGACAATTTTGGTTAGAAAGTAGTGGTATGTTGAAAAATAATTTTGAATAAGTTATGGTAAAAGCATCTTTACTGTTGTTTTGAATTTTTTAAACTTAAAATGTTTCTGTAAGAAATGGTTACTTGGTGCAATATAGTTTAGAATAGAGTTCATCAGTTTGCTGACACTTCACAGTTTCAATTTATTGCATCAGCATTATTTTACTGTTTAGCTCATTTTGAAAAGTCATACAAAGTCAGACAGTAAACTGAATCATGGTTAGTGGAATTTACCCAGATATATCTAAGCACTAAGAATCAGTGTTGCAAAGCAGCTGTATTATTGACCTAGAAAAATACTTATCTAAAAGAGGCATGTGGAAAAAATGCTTTTAGTCACCTTGTTATTTTATTAGATAATATGAATTTATATAAAACTTTTTATTTGAGTGTATTAGGTACTGAATTGGTTGAAATTAGCAGAGTCAACTTCTTACAGCTTTCATGAATGTTTCATCACTGGTTTATCTTGCTTACTAAATATGAATCATTGAATTTGAGACCCTAAAGGCATTTATGAATAGGGTGTAAGTGTGCTGATAGTCTGCCAAACAAAGTTAGGATTATTTGTTTAATTTCACAGTCATTGATGGTGGTACCAGTAATGGGCAATAACATATCATTCCTTTGCCCTTAAAAATGTTCATAGATAAGGGCAGATTAATACATGAAAATTATAAGATTATATCCCGTTACTCTCTAGTCAAATAGAAGACTCACATTTGAATATTTTCAATTTTAGAGTTGTATGCTTTAGAGGAAATACATGAATGTTTAGATTAATAAAATATATTTTTGTTTGTAAAATGTAATGAAGAGAAGAATAAGAATTATGGGCAGACATCATAGTTATGCAGTAGCGCACCCAGGGGGGGGGGGGGGGCAGGGGGCCCTGCCCCCCCAAAGAAGTAGAAATATTGATTTTGCATTATAAATATTTTTATTCGTTCATCTCGCCTCCCCCCATGCATTATAAATATTTTTATCCATTCATCTCGGCCCCCCCAAGAAAAAATCCTGGGTGTGCCACTGAGTGATGAATAAGATACGAGTTATATATCAAGGAAAATGAGCTTATGACTTATATCTTTAGGTGGTCTCCCTATGAACCTATTAAGCCCTCATTGATATGGATAAGGCTTTGTTAAGGGCTTAAAAGTGTATTAGTTCATACAATTGCATCAAAGTAATTCATATGCAACTAAGATTCTGCTTTCCTATTTTTCACTCTGAAGTCTTGAACAATCTATCATTTTAATTTGTGGATAACTAAGAGAGATGACTATAATGTTATATTTTATGAGAAAGATAGAGAATTTTTTTAAAAAGTATGGCCATATGGCTCTTAAATAATAATAATAAAAATACAGTGTATGATGTATATGGGCAAGTGACATGTTCTGATATCTATGAACAAGTTAATATTTATAAGATTAAGCAAATTGAAAACTAAAAAGAAATTGTATATTTCATAATTATTTTGTACTTGTTATTTCTGTTTTTTCATTGTATATAGAAAGTTTTTGTTTAAGAACTAAAAAGGAAAATTTTGATGTCTTTCAGATAGCCCAGTTTTTATTTTTTGGATTGTCCTTCATTGTTGACTTTATGAAAGCTCCATCAAGTAATTATCACAAATTCACTAAAATACGTGACAAAATGTATGCTGGCATTGTTATGCCCTATGGTGTGGTGAGTTTCTCAAAGTTTTTCCTCCTACATTTATTAGAATTATGGCATTTAAAAATTTTATTTGGAAGGTGAAAGGCTGTGGTTTTATTATTTTTTATGGTTATAATACGAGACATTAGTAGTATAGATGTATATTTATTGACTGGGATCAAGATTACAATGACAGACATTTGATGCTGCTAAAAGAAAGATGTAGCTATGCATTCAATTTATCTATTTCTAAAGATCTTTAGTAACGTTTCACAAATGACTGTAAGAGAAAAGAGTTTACAATATAGTAAATTTCTTTGTGTGAATATAATATTCATCTTTTTGTACTTTTTCTTTGGAATTGGATTATAATTTTTGGCTTGTTTTTAAAGTGTTATTTATATTAGTGTTGTTAAGACAGCCATATACCGGGTGGTTATAATTAAACTTCCCCAATAAACGGCATCCTACAGCACAAACGGGTGAACGGAATGCAACGAAATTTCGTATATGGGCTATGCACGAGATGCGTTCACAGAATTTCGAAAAAAAAAATTTAGTTCCAAAATGTCCACTAGAGGGCACCTTTTCAGGAGAAACATGAAATTTAACACAATAAACGACTCAAATGGAATACAGAAACAATATTAACAATCCAGAACAAGAATTATGAGTAATAAAATGTAAAACTGGGAAAAGCTGTCTGTTGTAGGAGAAAGATGTCGAGATTTGCATGCTTGGGAAGAAGAGGAAGCTTCATACAAAACCCGTTAGGGTATAAAACGTTTGCAGACGTTGTCATGTTTTAAGTCGATGTTTCCGGCTGTACTAATGACGGTCTGTTTAGTTGAACGTGCATTATTGGTGAAGCTGTTTTACGAAAACAAGGGGAATGCTTATGCTCCAGTTCGTGAATTTCGTCGTAGAAAGAACTTATGGCATGGACCAGTGTCTACTAAAGGTATCCGGGCCATAATTAAGAGATTTGAAGAGATGGGGAAATTAGGAGTTCAACCTGGAAGAGAACGTAAATGTGTCACACCGGTACTTGTTGATGCTGTCAAGACAGCTGTTGACGCACAGTCACAAGCATCAGAGTTTGGGAGCAGTAGTGTGCGTGCAGTTTCTCGACAGACAGACTATTCTTACAGCACTGTCCAAAAAGTACTCTGAAACATAATGCACTACTTCCCATACAAGATCCGCCATACCCAGGGGCTGCTTGATAGGGACAAGCCACAATGTCTCTCATTCGCAGTCAGTTTTCTCAACAGAATGATTGTTGATCTGTCATGGCCTTGGAATATTCTGTGGAGCGACGAGGCTCATTTCTACCTCAATGGGATAGTCAACACACAGAATTGCCGCATTTGGGCTAAGGAAAATCCACGGATCCAGACTGAATTTCCCCTAGTCTCCAAAGGTCGCTGTCTGGTGTGGATTTACGGTGACATTCATCCTTGGGCCATTCTTCTTTGAGGAAATCGGTGAACGCGGGCCTGTCACATGTTCCGTTACGGACCGTCGGTACCATGACATGCTGCAGATGTTTGTTGTGCCACAACTACAGCAAAGGCGGGTCCTTACATCGACCATTTTCATGCAGGATGGTGTCCATCGACTTGAAATTTTGCAGGTGAATGAAGGTGGTCACGTGGAGCAACTTTCCCTACATCGTCCTGGACACGATTAACAATTGCTCCTCTTGTGCAATCTCGTCCTAATCTGTTTTTGTTTCTTTCTTACCTTTACTTAATGTGGTTCGATGACAAGGTGATCAGAAACTAGTCAATAAATGTTAATATTGTTTCTGTATTCTGTTTGGGTCTTTTATTGTGTTAAATTTCATGTTTTCCCGAAAAGACACCCTCTGGTGAACATTTTGGAACTAAATTTTTTTTTTCGAAATTCCATCTCATGTATAGCCCATATACAAAATTTCGTTGCATTCCGTTCACCCGTTTGCGCTGTAGGATGTCGTTTATAGGGGAAGTTTATTATAACCACCTGGTATAATACTAAATGTGTTTATCGGTGAATAATAAGTAGAGCTGTATGTAAAATGTAATTGAATTTGAGTTCTTAATATCTAATTTCAACATGAATGTTATGAAATTTAACTTATCAGATCCCAGCATTCAATTTTCTGTAATGTATTAGAATTTGGACCTTTATTAATGAATTTTGTAATGACAACTATCAGCTTACATGATGGGTATATTAATCAACAGAAAAAGATCAAATCAGAGTACACTAGTTAGCATCTAGAAGAACACATATTTGCTCTAAACTTCTTTCCTTTTTAGGAGAAAAGTTCATTTTAAATAACATTGTTATTATAATTCTAAAGTATGTCGGTAACTTAATAGTGCCTGTGGTTGTATACCTCTATGGGCAGGAGAGGTATTTTTATTCATGTTTATTTATTTATTTTTAGTTTGTTGTTGCAGTATTTTGGATACTGTATTCTATAGACAGAGAACTTATATTTCCCAAAGTTTTGGATGCTGTTTTCCCAGCTTGGTTAAATCATGTTTCAGTAAGTATATATTCATTTGCAGTACACTTGTTTATACATTATTTTGAATGGTGAGTAAAAATCAATGTGTTGACTCATGACTAATGACTTCAGGAAGCCAATGTCAAGATGCGAATAAGATTAAAATTCCCAATGGGATTTGTCGTAGCACAAATTGTTCTCTTTAATGTTAAAATAGCCATCCTGAGATATACTGTTAAAGATTGAAAAGGATATCTTTATGATGATATTGTTTATTAGAACAAGATTTGTATTCCTGTAATAAACAGCTACAGAAAAAATATTATTTTAGATTTCAAATTGTTTTAAAAGAATTCTTCAACATTTATCCAAATGCTTTTAGGAAGTGCAGTTATGTACAATTTACCTTCATCAAATTTTATTTAAAAGGATTTTTATTAAAATTGCAGTCTTGATGAAGAATTGGGGAAAAAAAAATTGAATTATTAGACATGTAAACTGGCAAAGACCATGATTTTATTTAGACGGTTGAATGATTTTTGACCAAAAAAAAAAAAAAATTCCTCTTAGAATTTAAACTATAATAATTTCATGAATTATAGGTGTGTGTGTGTACGCTTCATTGTATTTATATTTTTCATCTGATAGGCATCATGATTTATGCTGTAATAAACAACTAACGAAAATGTGAAAATCTTTTCTTTTTCAGCACACAGTGATATTACCAGTTTTGTTGTTCGAAACATATATTTTAAGGCATCGACACCCTAATAGGAAGGATGGTATTACAATCACGGCAGCTTTTGGGCTTATTTATGTTTCATGGTAAGTTAACTGACACACTTAGATACGTATATCACTTTACTAAGCTTCATATTGTAATGTTTAAAAATGAGACTATTTCAGATTGGACTTGATTATTATTTGCATTTAAGAACTATGTCTGCATAAAAAAACTGACTACCTGAGAACTCAATGTTCTTTATTACTCCTTATTATAAATTATGGCAAGTTATGTATATTTCTATATATGCAGATATGAATGCCCCTATTGTGCTAAAAAATACCAATATTTAAGACAGTAGATCAGCTTACATTGTAACCCTCTTCAACAACCTATATTAAGCTATGGGGAGTTTTCCTCCCTTTATTTTTCTTAGAGATTAGCAAATGCACGTTTTAATTCCTTTTTATTTGCAATATAAAGATTTAAAAAAAAAAAAAAAAGGAATTAAGAATTGCCTAAAGTATAATAATGTTTAAGTGCAAAGCTTGTAGTTTATATAATTTAAAATGTTCCTGTAAATTTTTTAAAAGGCATAAAATTATTGATGTCTATTGCTACTAAATTAAAAGTTTTTAGAACTATTTAATTAAAAAGACTTTTGAAAAAACACATGCATTGCATTTCAAGATTACTTTCAATTGCAGAATACAGAATTCAAAAGTAAGCATTTGCTAATTTGTGATTAAAAAAAAAAAGATAGCAAATTCCCCTAGCTTCAGAATGAGATTGAATGTCTGTGAAAGACCATTGGTTTTATTACTTAAAACACATATCTTGAAATAAACTTGGACATCTCCATGTAAAGTTTTGATGCCTCCAATGGAGAAAAGCAAAATAGTGGTGCCTAGATAGATTGCCTAAAGTATAATATTTCAAACTATTTATGGCAATTAAGAGAAAGATTTAAAATGCCTGCTGCCCCATAACTGGTAACTAAATTGAACTGCTTTTAATTTCCTTTGGAGATTTTAATAATTATTGTAAGCATTCTCTCAGCACCTACACTCAGTTAATGTATTAGACTAAAACCGTGTTGTATTGAATTAGATCACATAGGAAAATTGTTCGATTCTTCAGAAGTTGTGTAGGAAGAAGTATATATTTCCCATTTCTATTAGGCGTTCTCAAGGGAAAAAAAAATCCGATTGTTGTTATTTCATAATTACAACAATCTGATATTTATGCTAATTTTGTCTTTTCATTAGCCTTGTACTGTTTCACACTTTTTTTAAAAATGCTTTATTCTACTGAAATTTTAGTAAATTTAAATGGTAAGGATGCTACAAAAATTGGGCAACCAGTTTAAAATGTTACTTTATTAATCTACAGGGTGTTATATCTAGGTCTTGTTAAAGACATCTGGCCATATCCCATTCTCCAGATCTTAAATTGGGGTCAACGATTCATCTTTTTTGGGGCTGGCATTTTTTTCATAATGACGATGTATTTAACTGGAGAAAAAATCAACTCCTGTTGCTGGGGTGAGTACTCATACTTTATTATTTGTGTGCTTGGACTTTAAAGAGAAGCCAGATATATACTGTTATGTATTATTTCTTTCAATCACATTAATTAATTTACTGTACTGAAATCGGTAACATTAATACTGTGGAATATGTTCCCTATTTGCTTTGTTGAAAAAGGAATATTCCTGAAATGTGTCTTAATTATTATTTCAGGATGATAACTATTTTCCGAATACTATCTTTAGTTAGGTTTTCCCAAATTAAAACTTGATTTATGTAAAATAACTTTTTGATTTAAGCATAATTTGGTTGAAATTTCATAGATTTATTATTAAAAAGAACTGTGTGGACATCATCTGTAAAGAATTCTGTATTTGATCTGTTCAGTTTTTAAGTGTACTCATTTTCAAAAAATAAATTATAAAGTCATGCTTTCATCTCAAAATAGTGTTTCATACAAAACACCAATTTGAATGTAAAAGACATGGTAGTAAAACTGATATCAAGTTCTAAGATTGAAAAAAACATACTGTATTTGAAACATAAAAACTGTAGTAAAATCGAAAATGGTTCAGTGGTAAATTCAAAGAATAATCAAATAATCAGATGCACAGCTAAACATAACAAATAATTTTAATAACACACAAAATAGATGGTGAACATAAGGGTTAAAAACCCAATCAAGAATACGAGCATATAGCTTGTTTGAAATAGGACTTATCGTCCCGTATCAAAATCTTATTCTATCTAGTTCAAATCATAATCGAAACCTAATATATTTGAGGTAGAGAGAGTATGAGATTATCTCAGTCAAGCAGCACCACCAAATGTCATCTATAATCATTTAAACACAGAAGTGCTACCTAACTGAAACTTTCTCAATAGAAACATGCAATTCACAGTTTTATCTTAACTTAGAATAAATTATTCCCTGGGAAAAACTTTAATGCTGTATCTATATAAATAAAAGGAAAACTTTGTCTGTTGGCCGGAAATGGGGAACAATTCTGGGTAGAGAGTTTCTGGTATGGCATTCATTATGAAATTCGTCAAAATAGATTTTTTTTTTTTTCCATGAAAGTACATAAATATTTGGAAAGAGCTTTAAAAACTGATAATTTTTTCTGAGTACACTTATTCTGTTACTTTAATAGTTTTAGAGATATTTCAATTCTAAATGCATACTCCACCGATACAAAACATAACCGCCATGTTTTACAATATAAACACAGCGTCATGAATCATTGAAAAGAAATGTTTCATCGTGTATATAATTTAAAATTATTTTTCTATTTTTCATACTTTTAATTCAAACTTTTTAATCATAAATAGATCATTTGAAGATGTACTGATTTTTTGGCAATTAAAAGTGAAAACAAAATTAAATTCAAGTGAACTGTGATTTGAGTGTCAAGTGATTCGATAGCTGGGCAAAGCCCGAGCATAACCGTGCGAAGCCCAGCTAGTTATGAAATAAGACAGAAATATAAATAGTGCAATATTCATCCCAATTTTTCCCCCTGTCTTATTAGATATAGCATGTAACTAATTACAATAATTATGGGGAAAATCTTCATTTGTTGTTAGGTTGGAAATACTTGATTTCCTGTTTTAACGCTGATTTTTTTTCTTCTTTATCGTAGAGCACCAGTGTTATGCACCCTTACTAATGGAAAAAAAGCCCCAAGCTATGAAACACATCGTCTGTAACCTTAGAATCATGAATTCACATTAAGTTTTTCTGACCTTTATTTGGCATTTAAGAAGAATGAACTGCTTATTTTAATTCAGGAGGTTTCTGTGCTATTTATTTTTATTCTTTTAAGTCAATCTTAAATGAAATTTGGAACACTGAATTGCAGCTGTACATATAAAAAAAAACCTCATGCACATTTTTTTCCCTTCAATTTATTCCTCCTTAGATCTTTTTTGTTACTTTGATATATGTATATGCACTTTCTTCACATTTCTCTACCTCTTCTCCTCTTGTGTTTATAGAAAGTGAAGACTTTCCTTGCTCAGAGAGTGAAAATTTATAACATACACAATATGGTACGAAAATTTTCACATAACACATTGAAACTTTGATATTTTACCTACTTTCAATTTTTTTATTGACGAAAAAAGGAAAATATATAATACTTAGCTAATAATTATCCATACTTTTGCAACTTAAAATTAAATATATATATAATATATATATACAACCATGGTTTCTTTGATGGAAAATCAGCCTTTTTAAATTGGGATTATGAAGAAATAAAAGTTTGCATCTTAAGTCAAGATCATATTTAAAAAATGTATTTAAATCAGGATAAAGAACAGGACTATTGCTCGACAGAAAAATCAAGAAAACTCTGCTATTAACACATAAAATTTTGTCTTTTATGACCAAACTAGCTAAATACCTGTGTTCAGGGCCTTTTTATCGCATGGGCAAATCGGGACTTTGCCCAGGGCCCCCTGATGCTAGGGGCCCCCCAAACCCCCTTGTTGTGTGCACCTAGTACTTCTAATAGTATATATAGCTCATGGATAGTCCTTATTTTTATAAATGTTCATGAGGGGGGCCCCCAAATAGCATCTGCCCAGGGGCCCCCAGCGTTCATAATCAGGCCCTGCCTGTGTTTCGCTATGGAGTACATTCAAATTAAATACAACAGTCAATGTATGCAATTAATGCAAAAATAAAATTTTTTTTACAATAAATACAACGGTCAATGTATGTAATTAATGCCAAAAAACAAACAAAAAAAATATTTATAAAAAAATTGTAACGGATATTTTTATAGATAAAATAATGTAGAAGGAAATATTCAAATTAAATCTAGTAGAACATACTAAAGAATGTAGTACAGTATGAGGACCATTTCTTTTACTGTATTTTAATATTTTTTTGGATAATGTCCAATCGTCTGCCGCATTAGAAAGAAAAAAAAAATTTTTTTGGTTACTTTTTTTAGTTATTATGTATATGATGCAAAATTAGTTTAGAGTATCACAAAAAGAAAAGAAACCATGTGATCGGCATTTAATAAATTAAATTCTAAAAATAAATCTTAAAAATTCACCAAAAATCAGAAAATGGAGGTAAAGATTCGAAAAAGATTTCATTTTGAAGGAATTTTTATGATCTTTCTCGTGATATAAATTTTATAACCCTCAGATTATTATTTTAAATGCAAACTTAAAAAAAGTTACAAAAACAGCTTAAAAATTTAATTTAAAAAAATCTAATGAGAAATTTTCCCAATATCTTTCTTAGTGCACCCCTATACTATAAGAAGAATTGCCATGCAAAATTTCAACCCTTTAGGTCCAGCAGTTTGGTCTGTGCACTATCTGTCAGTCAGTCAGTCAGCCAGTTACGGAACTGTTTTATATATATGGATTATGCTTTAGCTTATATGCAAAATTCATGCTAATATGAAATCTTTGATGTAGTCTAATGCTGTGTAACAGTAGATTTTTCTATTTCATTATAATTGGCCTATTATATTCTGATTTTTAGTTTCTTGAAATCTTGAACATTTCATATTTTACTAGTTAGAAACTTTGGGCCAGTGTTTGCTGTATGGTATGTGTAAGCAAATACAATTCACTCGCTTAATTTTTTTATTCTCCTTTGAATTTTTGATTCTTACCTTTTTTACTTCATTTGATATCTACATACACACGTCATTTTCTTCTTCTCCTTTTGTGTTAAAAGAAAGTGAAGACTTTCTTTCCATATATAGAGTGAAAATTTATTAAAATTTTAATACAGTCGATTCCTGTTAATCGAACCACATCGGGTCGCGATCATTTTGGTTCTAATAACCAGCTGGTCCGATTACATGAACATGCCCTATTAGGCTTTTGCAATAGGATTTGTTTCAGTTCTTTAGGATTTGGTCCGATTAACTGGTGGTCCAATTAATCGGATTTGACTATGTTACTAAAATTTTCGTATAATGCATTGGAATTTTTTTAACTATAAATTGGTCTTCTAAAGATATTATAATAAGTATAATTTTAGGCCACAAATTGTTTTTTTTGTCTATTAAAAAAATTAAAATATTTGAGCCATCATTTTTTAAATAGTAAAATCAAGATTTACCAATTATGAATTTTGCTAGTCACATTATAGGAAAAATCTCATTACATTATTTACATCTCAAAATTTAAAAACTTACTGAATTATGCTTCAGCCTGTTAGAAGGTAATTTTGTTAACATGAAATAATCTTTGCCTACAGGTAAATTTTTCTGTTACATTGTAATTGGACAATAAACAGTTTGCCTACCAGCTTGCATCTAATGGAAAAAACACTTGCTCAAAGCTAGGACTTATACATAGTGATCCCAAAACTTTTCACCTGAATATCGGAGCTGATTTCGAAAACTAATAGTTACAAATTAGCTTCAGTATAATTACCTTTTGTAAGCAGCTAATTTGTAACAACCAAATACTAGGGTACTTTTATAGTTGATGAAATTAGCCTAAGGAGTCTTCTCTAACACTCTCTACCTAGCGTAGTTCAAGGGAAAGAAAATTGAAAAACTAAACTGGACTTCTCCTTTTTTTTTTTACCCCTTCAGCAGGTGTGCATGGCACAAAGTGCAACATTTCTTTCTACCTTGATTATTCCTTTTATAGTGATTTTTTTCAATTTGAAAATAATAATTCTGCATTTTATGACAAGATACAACATGTTGATAATATTGAGATATATTTATAATTAAAGGCCAAAGAATGCAGATACAATCACCTTATTTCAAAACTGTCTGGTTTATTGGATCTAAAGACAACTTGCGAATAGATTCTTATTATGTCCAAAAACTTAAAAAACAATGAGATTGTCCATCTTTGTGATATGTGGGATACCGTGTAATAGTTGCTCATTGGATTGACTACATCAACTCCTGCTTTTGTTGTATTGTAATCCAGTATAATCGCTGGTTTACCACGGTTAAATCATGACTAAGAATGTATGGAAAGGAATACATGGGTCAGATAATCAGACCTGCATTAGAAAGGGTGTAGCTATAAATAGAAACTGCTTAGAACATTCAACTCTTACATGAAAAAATCAAACCATTCAAAATTACAAAAATGTTGCACTTTGTACACTGGCACATCCTCTGAAGGGTTAATCAGTTTTTTAGTTTCTGGAGGTGGTTTTAACTGTTATCTTCATCCCAGCTGAATACAAGATTTTTATTATTTATTTTGGCTTTAGATACATTTTTTTATTATTAAGTCATGAATATTAATCTTGTAGTCTTTACAGTTGTAAATATTCTGTTATTAAAGATGTTTGACACATTTTCTTTTCTTCGCAGGTGATGGAATTGTTTCTAAAGCCAAGTAATACACAATATCACTGAAGCATTCTTCCCGGCTGAACCACACAAGGGCTGTATATGTGAACTTTGGTACATTTTTGTGCCAAAAGTAGTACAAACATCTTTTTTCAAACCCCATAGAAACATTCCAATTTTTATAATGTTAGTTCAGGATAAAATACCATTTTGTTGTGTTACATTACTGTTTGCTCTTTTTCTAGGCAGCCACCATATGTGATGAAGGCAGCATGATTATGTTTTCATTCATTTGTATTTCAATCTTATGTGTGCCTTTTGCAGCAGAAATCACTTTTATATAAAGTAGAATAAATTTTTTTTTATAATATCCCAAACAATTTTCATGAAGCTTTTTTTTTTCATTCCTAATGTTTACTGGAACAAATGTTTTACCTGTTAAATGATTACAGAATTTTGAATAAAATGTTCATAAAATGACAGGAGGACTCTAACAAGAATTCTTCAAAATGCACAGCTTCATGAAATTCACCACACTAGTCGCTACACAACCAGCATGGTCACTTTTAGTTTCATATTTTCTTTTGCAAAACAACTCAACTGAAAGAAACATATACAAGGAATGTTACCATTACCTGTCATCATAAATAAACATTCTTAAGTGGTAGTGGGATCTCAGCCAAAAAAATTATAATCATTACAAAATTCTCTATAAGGCTGATTCTAAAACATCGTGATTAAAAAATGTGAATTTCTGTTACTACAGAACAGAGTTAAAGATAAGACTGAGAAACCCAACACCAATGAGTTTAAAAATTACATCCCTCTCTGTATGTAATATTATCAAAATTAAGATCTACACTTCGTCATTACATCAACTAAGAAATTATTGGAGAAAATTTTTTTCACTTAAAAAAAGGAGTAAAAATTCAGTATAAAATACTAAAATACTATTTCTATACTATACTGAATAAAATTCAGTACAAAATACTATTTTAGTATAAAGTACTAAAATATAGCATGGATTACCATCTGTATGTACTATTGTTCACAATGCAGATATCTACACTTAATCATATCAAATAAAAATTGTTGGGAAAATTTCTTTACTTATAAAATGAAGTAAAAATTCAGCAAGTACTAAAAAAGTGTAGAAAATTAACTCTTACTTACTGTTAAGGTATTATAATGCAACTAGCTGAATACCCGTACTTCGCTACGGAATACATTCAAATTAAATACAATGGTCAATGTATGCAATTGATGCGAAAATATATATATATATAATAAATACAACGATCAATGTATGAAATTGGTGTAAAAAAAAATATATATATTTATAAAAAATTGCAACGGATATTTTTACAGACAAAATAATTTAGAAGAAAATATTCAAATTAAATCTGATAGAACATACTAAAGAATTTAGTACAGTTTGAGGAACATTTCTTTTACTGTATTTTAATATTTTTTTGGATAATGTCCAATTGTCTGTCGCATTAACAAGAAATTTTTTTTTTTGTCTATTTCGTTGTTATGCATGTGACACAAAATTAGTTTACAGTATCACAAAAAGAAAAGAAACCATGTGATCAGAATTTAATATATTAAATTCTAAAAATTAATCTTTAAAAATTTACCAAAAATCAGAAAATGGAGGTAAAGATTCGAAAAAGATTTCACTTTAAAAGAAATTTTACAATCTTTCTCGTGATATAAATTTTATAACCTTCAGTTTATTATTTTAAATGCAAACTTTAAAGAATGTTACAAAAACAGCTTAAAAATTTAATTAAAAAAAATCTAAGAAGAATTTTTCAAAAATCTTTCTTAGTGCACCTCTATGTTATAAGAATTGCCATGCAAAATTTCAGCCCTTTAGGTCCATCAGTTTGGTCTGTGCGTTTTATGTCAGTCAGTCAGTTATGGAACTGTTTTATATATATAGATTAATAATATTTTACTATGATATTTTTAAAACTTCTTGATATACACAGTTGAGTATTTCGAAAGTAGGAGATACTACAGTGACAGAATCAAAAGAATGGACTGTAGATAAACTTACATACAACTGTCCATGACTAAACACTGGATTTGATAGGTCTAAACATATTTTGACTAAAGTTTGTCCTCTTCCATACATTTAGAAATACCGATGGAACAAATGAATAAATTTTAAAATTCTCTCATGAATAAATTAAAATTATTCACATGTAAAATACAGCAATTAAATTGTACCAAATTATGTGCTATCGTCGAGCCACAACACAAACATGGTTGGCTGCTAATGTTTACATCTGGTGGTTGCAGCTGTTGCCATTTGGAGTGTAGAAATATTGTCGATTTTTGTGCCGCATACCTACACGTTTTATATATATAGATTTTAATAAAATGAAGACTAGCAAAAAATAAAAACAAAAAGAACATATCAAATCAAGCAAGTGTTGTCTTTTTGGGTACTGTAAAAAAAGTTAAGAATCAGTATTGTACAAATTTATCATTATTTGCTCAAGGTACCTGTAATTTTCAGCTGTTTATCAAGGCTAAAATGGGAATAAAAAATTAGTTTAGTTTTGAACTAAGATAAAGGCGAGAAATCGAACGACAGTAATATATTTTCATGATGACTGGGGAATTTAAATAAACAAGAAAGTATATCAAAGTTATTTTTGGGTTCTAGATTTTAAAATTTATAAACCTTTAATTGGAGAGGATAAGGGTTTATGTTCTCCAGTTTTTTAAATTTGATTTTTTTCTAAGGAACTAAGTTGTTGTGGTAGCAAAACAGTATATTTTTCATTTTCCAGATGAGAATAGAAAAATTTCCTATTAAAAAGTTTTTCTAAATTTTCCTAGGGCAAAAATATGACTCTTCAAACCTTTATAACTTTATGTCCACCATATTATATAATCCTTTCATTGAAAAATATGAATGTTGCGTGAAATGAAACTAAATACAAGATTTTATATGAATCAAAACATTATAAAAAGTGTCAGATTTTTAAAAAAATGTGGTCATTATATACTGTTGTTAATTATGAGCATGATGGAATTTTCACTAACATGCTCATAAACAAAAAATCTATGTGTTATTAAAAATAAAAATTTTGAAGTGAACAACCACAGAATTACTTGATACGATTATTCAATGCATCACTTCATATATAATGAACACTTCTTCCATTCCACAATAAATTAAAAAAGGGAACTGTGAAAAGCATTAGTGATAATCATACCTATGCTCCTTGGTCTGATGGTGAATTATTAAAAGTTTGAAATATTTAGTCACCCTGTTGTTAACTTACTGTGAAATTGAAGAAGTGTTCATTATGTATTTGTCATCCATAAGTTTGTTGTAAGTCAGAACCACTTCATACACCAAATTCGCAAAATATCGCATTTCAAAATGCAATACATTACTAGATATGAGAATTTCTTGGTTAAGACACCATTCTCCCTATCTCTAGCTGCAAGAAATATTTAAACAAAGACTTAGAATGTTTAGTTTTGTGTACCATACTATGACAATATCCGTATTTTCCCCAAGTCTACAGTTAATCCTGTAAGCACTTTATCCTTTGAACAACATTCTGCCCATCCACAAGACTCCATGCAATGATAGCAATTGTAGAAAATTGTATCGAGGGGGCGCTGCGACACCTGAAGAGAGGGAGAAGTTTTCGCTTCTCAGTTCGCTCCTCGCCCTCGTGAAAAAGGGGTCATGTAACCCACCGTTGGAATCCCTATCTGGGGAAACATGTTTCTATTTATGTTTTTACACATGTTTTGTTTACTGTTACAATAAACCAAAAAGACAAATCTTCGTTGTCGTCCATCTGTAGTTCGTCATAAATTCGATAGCAATAACCTGTCATGCAGGTTTACAGTTAATCCTGTAAGTACTTTTATCATTTGAACAACATTCTGCCCATCCACAAGACCCCATGCAATGATAGCAGTAACCTGTCAGGCAGGTTTACAGTTAATCCTATAAGTACTTTTATCTTTTGAGCAACATTCTGCTCATCCACAAGACCCCATGCAGTGACAGTAATAACCTGTCACTAACATTTACAGATAATCCTGTCAGTACTTTTATCCTTTGAACATTTTTTTTTTGCCTGGCCATAAGAGGCACCTCTTCAAGCTTTTATGCATGTTCCCATTTGCTAGAGACTTTTTTTTTCTTAAGCTCAAGTTAATTTTTTAAAAAAAGCTTTACTAACACTGATATGTGTGGCTGTATTTTAACAATGAAAATAACAACAAATTTGAAATTTATTACAATCCATATTGACAAATGTAACAAAAACTTTGTAAGAAGTCAAAGTATAGTTCAATAAAAATTCATATATATAAATTTTGCCAATAAAATATTGGCATTTCATAGAGTAACAATTGTAAAAATTTCAAAGAAAACATATTTTATACCCATATGTATATATCTGTATTATTATTAAAAATAGGTAGTAATTTTTAATATCTTCCATTTCAGTTTTACAAACTTAAAAGCAGGGTATGCCCAATGTTCATTTCCTATTCTCATTACATCTGTATATATATCATTCTAAGAATAGGTCAAAATCAGAGGGAACATTTGGCAGTTACTACCAGCATATTTTTAAAGTTTGAGAATTTAATATTTTTAAACCAAGTTTTTGTATAAGGGTCGCCCAAATGAAAGTGGCACTGTCGTTATTGCGCCATCGTTTTTAAATACAGAAGACTATGCATGCCCCTATAGAGGGCACTGAGTGCTGGTAAGGCATGCCATATCATCAGATTACGACAGATGCTTGTATGATAGCATAGGAGCAAGGTCAACGGTATCGTTCGTATCACGGATGCCTCCAAATGTTGTCAACGTGCAGATGTGCAATTTTTAACGGCAGAAAATGTGAGTGCTCGAGAAATTTATCGTCGCATGCCAAATGTGTATGGCACAGAGTGTATGTCACGCAGATTAGTATTCAGATGGTGTAGCGATTTTCGTAACGGACGAAGCAGTACGGACGGCAGAGCACAACCAGGTCAAGCACATGTGGTTATCACCCAGGAAGCAATTGCAGCTGTGGACAGTCTTGCAATCAATAATTGGTGAATCACCACTTGTGAGATAGCGGATGGAATGTCTATGAGCGAAGGAAGTGGTCACACAATTCTGCATGTTTCTACTGGTTCCACTGCCAACTCCGGAGTTTCTTCACCCAGGGTATCCATCATCTCGTGGACCTCTGGAACACCTGTTTCAACCTCCAAGGCAATTATGTCTAGCTTATATGTTCTTTATGTATTTCTTTTTATTTTGTATACTAACTTACGGTAGTACCATTAAACCATTTGTCACACCGACTGTAGTGCCACTTTCATTTGGGCGACCCATATATAATCAACTACAACATTCTGAGGTATGTTAGAATGCTTTTCTTTCTATTTGGGAGATTGACTGATGAACAGGTCAACTTGCTTTTTCTAGTTCTCTGATTCATTATAAAAAATTAAAATGATAGGGATATTTTAAGCTTTACCTTAGCATTCTCAACCTTTTTCTAACCTTGTATCCCTTGGTAAAATGTTTTCATAAATTGTACCCTGGAGTCTGGGGGCATTTTCATAATTACTTCTGCATTCTTAAGAGAAATACTTTACATTCTACTAATGTCACTCCCTGATTTATCACTAAAAGTATAGCCAATCTTCATTTATTTGTAATCAGGAAAAAAGCAGAGGGTTTTTTTCAACAAAGGGTTTTAATTTTGATAACACTGACTAATCAGGGGGAAAAATTAATGAACTGAATATAGTGAATTGCAGTCACATTCCTGAGGGAGTACATGATTTCCATTGTCCACTGCACCAGACAGGGTCCAACATTTATTTATTACAAATGCCTGGAAGATTGGCTATGATGCCATTTGTTCTCAGTAAAAGGCGAGACTGCTGGCCATTCATTTAAGGGGGCACCGTATAGGTAGCCAGCATTACCCCTTATAAGCCAGTCCCGTAATTTAGGACCGAGTCAAGTGATGAGACCAGAACACTTGACCCCACACCTCCAGAGGTAAATTTGAGAACTTGGAGGGCATTGCAGCCACAACAGATTTTACATGCTCCGGCCACCATTAGTGAACATGGCGGTGGATTTTGTGCGTGACTGGCACTGAACCTACAACCCTCAGATCACTGGCTCGATGCCTTTGCCAACCAGGCCACCGTGCCCACACAGGGTCCAACATAACATCTAAGGTCTTCTAGGTTTGAATTCCTGGTGGTGAATTGGCTGTCACCACAATTTAGACTGAGCAACCCCAGGGGCGACATCTGGTGAGCTCATACCTTCTGCCACCCTCTCTGAAGATCTTTCTTGTTTACAGATTTAATGTGCCCATATTTGGCCTAGACACTAAGATATTTAATGTTGTTGTTAGGATTCGAACCGAGTACCTACAGTTCAAAATCCAACGCACTACCACTAAGCTAGTACATGATTTCTATTCTCATTATTTCCATCATACTAATTAATATTCTTACCCCTTGGTTAAACAGGAAACCATCCATAGTTAACAGGAATATTTACAGTTGAAATTTAAAACTTAGCAAAATTCTATTACTGGAAAATTCCTGCAGAACCTTGATTAAAGTGATTTTATATGAAAATGATCCTCACAATATGGAAAAAAAAATTAAAAGGCAATTTTTTTTATAAATAAGAAAATGTTATGAATAAAGTGTTCAGATCTTTATAATTCACTGGAAGTACATTTTATAAACCTGTACAAAATAAAACTAAAAAAATATAGCAAGTGTCTGTTACCCTGATGTAATTTTAAAACTGTCTTATTGTTCTATAATTAATTTCAAGAAATGTTTATAAAGCATTTCACTAGATTAAATATTTTTTATTTTATTACTTTTATCTTCTCAGATATAAACTGATTATGTCACACATATAAACTCGTGCAAAAAGAACTTACTTGAAAGATTGATGTATCATTTTACTAAAGAGGTTTTACTAAACAGTTTAATTCATGATTCTTTAAAATTTTCTTAAGATTAAAGTTTTACAACTCGAGTTAATTTCTATTTAATAAATTTTCTTTATAACAAGGTTTTACAAAAAATGTAGAGACATTGTTCAATAAAGACTCATATTCTCTCATAATATTGAGATATTACTTGAACTTGTGGGAATATTTTGAACAAATACACACAGCTTTTAAAAATCCATAATTAAAATACCAGTACATAACTAGTCGTAGTCTGCCAACGCAGGGCACTTGTCCATGACTTAATCTGCGAGAAACAGTTGCTTTCAATGGGGGTACCATATAGGTCAGTGGTTCCCAACCGGTGGTCTGCCAGAGCCTCGGTGGTCCAGCACCACATATAAAAAAATTGCTAAATAAAAGGAGATTTTGAAAGCAATGTTCGCAAAACTAGATTGGCCGAATATATCCAATGACTATTGGGTGTTGAATTGAAATTTCTTAAAAGTTTAACATAATTATATTATTATTAGAATATAATACGCTAGAATGTGAATATATTAATCCTGTATCCCTTTTGTCTGAGGGATATTCTATACCCTCCCATACTCCCCCGAAGGTATCCCCCTCAAGTCGGTGGGGGAGGGTGGAGGTCTGCACATGGTTCAATTTCTGGCTTAGTGGTCCGCAGACTTCTATGGGTTGGGAACCACTGGTATAGGTGAACCACCACCACCACCCTGGTGCCACTTCATTTTTGACCAAGCACTCCCAGGGGTGACATCTGGGGGCTCGTACCTTCTCCCACCCACTGATCTCATAGAAGGACTTTCCAGTCTACGGACTGAACATGCTCATATCCTGCCTATACATGAAGGTATTGAATGGCATTTTTTGGGATTCAAACTGAGCACCCCCAATCCGAAGCCCAACATGCTTCACTAGGCTACCTCAGGCACTAGTTCTAAAGTAATAATTATTCTTAATCAGGCCAGAAAGCATTAAGTATGATTGCCTCTATGGAAGCATTGGTGAATCACTCAGAGTGTGCCTTCCACAACCTGAAGAGAAGCAACCATTATTAGCTCAAAACTGTGTGCCAATTTGTATTCTTATTGTGGATTTTAAGAAGCAATGAGTATTTGTACAGTATTCATATATTTATGAAATTTTCATATAATGTATATTCTTTTTAAAAACACATAACAAATAGAAAGATTATATACAAACACACAGAGAGCCATATAATGTACTTGACAGATGAACCTGGAAATAAGCCATCTGAGTAATTCTTTAGTTTTCTTCATGGTGACAGTGGATGTGCTATCAGTTGGCAATCTTTATAAGATCCTGCAAAAAGGAAATTTTCTCTTTAACAGGATGTAGTGAATAATATCAACAAGATAAAAGCACTACTAATAAAAATTTGAATTTTTAAAAATTTTGCATTAAAAAATTAATGTGCCAAAAATCTACACAATCTTATGCTAAAAAAGATATAGTTTTGTGAAAACCATAAAATGAAATTTTTGAAAACTTGAAGCAGCATATTATAATACTAGATTTATTACCTGGCTTCACTCAGGATTCAGTTTCTGTTTTTATTTTTTATCAACGATTAGCCTCATGTTATGATGTTCTAAAGTTATAACTCTTAAACAAATTAATTTCATTTTATCAGTAATAAAAAATTCATTTATTAACTAATTTGTTATTTTAATACTTGCCAGTGCACAACATTTTTTGTTTCTTTTTTATCATTTGCGACAATGTATAATTCTGATTGATTCCTTACTCTAGACATTCCCACATATAGCTGACCATGTGAAAAACATTCTTCTGTCAGATCCAGTCCAGTAATTTTTAATGACTGTCCCTGCGATTTGTTTATGGTTATTGCAAATGCAAACCGAACAGGAAACTGTAATCTTTTGAAAGAAAATGGCAAATCTGTAGGAATGATTGGAATTCTGGGAATGAACACTTGTTCCCCTTCATATGGTCCAATTAAGACTGCTGCCTCAATGATGTAAGCATTTAATTTTTTTACTGTTCATCTTGAACCATTGCACAACTTTGGAGGGTCCAAATTTTGAAGCAGCATAATTGGGGATCCTACTTTTAATTTCAATTTATGTGGTGGACTTAAATTAGGGTTCAAGGAATTAAAAAATTCTTCTGGATAGCTTGTGGCTTTATCATCATTCACGCATTTATCAGAAAAATATTCTCGAATCATCTTCACATTCATTGAAAATGAATTACTTTCTATCTTTATAATTTCATTTTTAAAAAGAAATATTCCGGCGTTGCCACATATATGAAAATAATATATCAAATTCATTCTTGCATGCCCCAATATATGAATAAATCACGTTTTAAATTCATGTCTATTTATTTTTACACAAATGTTATAATTTATTTGGCAACAATGAAATGTTACAATGGCTTTGAACAGAAATATCCGTTGATCCCACGCAAATATGTTCTAACATTCATTCGGGAATGGAACAGCATAGCGGGATGAAAATAGTCACATTCATCCTGATTTTCCAAGCACATTAAACCTTGTAAATTTCATCAAGGTAGAGCTCACGGTTCTTGAGTTTTTTTGACACACATACACACACAATCCATTTCCCGTTTCTACTTTATATATAAGATACAGGACTGTCGGAAAATTGCTTTCAATAATGAATAATGCTAGAGGTTTGTCAAACAGGTTAATGTAATCAGCAACATTTAAAACAAAAATTTAAATGTTTGTTATTTAATTTATCACAGTATTAAATGTTTTCTGACAAGGCTCCAAAAATATTTTAATCAGTTTAAGCTGTTATTTTGTCAGCTTTTAAAAAATTACATTTTAAGAACAATTTATACAGTATGCAAAATATTTAGTTTTTTGAATATTGATTATCTATTTTCATATCAGACTAAATAACAAGGGCAATTCATTTCATTTCACTTATACAAGAATATTTTGAACCTGCTTTGAATATAAAATTTTCTGTTTTAGACCTTGGCAGAAATGCACAGTTAAAAATTATTTTTTTCTGTTTCAACAAATTTTCCATGTTAATAGGCAGCTAATGTAAGCATAGATAAACAGAACTGTTATTTATTAATATTATCTCACCAGTTTCATCTAAAGATTCAAACATTGTGTTGATTACAATGAAGATTTGTTAAAAGCAGGGGCAAGAAGCAATTTCACATGATCTGAGGCTTTTATATGATGGTTTTCCAGGTAATTCTTGCTGTTTTCTTCAGTCTCGTTGATGTAATACCTGAGAAAGAAAAAAAATCGATTAAAAGATGAGAATTCTTAAAATTCAGAGCAAAATATAAAACAAAATTATCCTAAATCTATATATATAAAACAGTTCCGTAACTGACTGACTGACTGACATATAATGCACAGACCAAATGGCTGGACCTAAAGGGCTGAAATTTTGCATGGTGATTTTTCTTATAGTGTAAAGGTGCATTAAGAAAGATTTTTGAAAAATTCTTCTTAGATTCTTTTAAATTAAATTTTTAAGCTGTTTTTTAAGCTTTTTTTAAGTTTGCATTTAGAATAATAATCTGAGGGTTATAAAATTTATATCATGAGAAAGATCCTAAAAATTCCTTTAAAATGAAATCTTTTTCGAATCTTTACCTCCATTTTCTGATTTTTGGTGAATTTCCAAAGATTCATTTTTAGAATTTAATGTATTAAATGCCAATCACGTAGTTTCTCTCCTTTTTGTGATACTTCAAATTAATTTTGCATCACATGCATAACAACGAAATAAACTGGCAAAAAAATATTGAAATACGGTAAAAGATAAAATTTAACCACTAGACTAATTGAAGTGGAAGTTTTTAAGAATTTAATTCAAAATAATGTTTTATGGATATTAAACATACAAATTAATAGCATACATTGACTGTTGTATTTAATTTGAATATTTTCTTCTACATTATTTTGTCTATAAAAATATCTGTGACGATTTTTCATAAATATATACATATTTTTTGGCATTTATTGCATACATTGACTGCTGTATTTATTGTAAATATATACAGTGAAATCTTGATCTATCGTTTTTCAAGGGACCAACTGAACTGAATGATAAATGCGGCAACATAACAAATAAATATGATCATCTGGACTGAGTTAAATGAACGACACATATGGGAAAACGATCTATTGAGATTCCACTGTATATTTTTTTGGCATTAATTGCATACATTGATTGTTGTATTTAATTAGATTTTACTCCATAGTGAAGCACGGGTATTCAGCTAGTCAGTAATAAAGTAAAGACATATAGCAATATTCTATTTCTAGACTTATGATGCTTTAAAATTCCCCTCATGAATTAAAAATCCATAAAAGATTTTCTAACTCAGAAATAAAAATCTGCCATAAATCTTAAAGACTACTAACAGAACTTGTCAGAATTTTTTGGTACATAGGATGTAAATTAATTTAAGACTAAAACAGACTTAAAGATTATATATATATATATATATATATATATATATATATATAAAAATTTCAAAAAAATTTTATTTATGTCACTCATACTCGGAAAACTTACTGGAGTTGAGTTCACCTACCTGTAATTTACCATCATTCCGCATGAATTGTCTAATCCCCGAGGAGATGTATCTGCAGCCCAATTGACACGCCACAGAATGGCTCCATTACGCAAATGGAAATGTGCTATGAAAATAGAAATAAAAAAGCATTCATCACAAATCAAACTTTAATTCGTTTCTGTTACCTTACATGTCAATTGTCGGTTTCTTGTATTTTATGGTGTGTTTAAATTATCTTTTTATATATATTTTGACTAACCATACATCATATTACCCTGTTTTACACTTTAAAAATTTATCATCAATAAGTAGCATGTAATCTTCAATTAAAATTCTTTGTCTCAAAATTTCTCAAAAAATGAAAAATGTGGGATCCAGCAAAAATATGGAGTTTTAAGGACCATTTAAAAGAAAAATCACATTTAAGGAGCTTTTAATCAGTATTAGAATCCTGAATAATAAGATTTATTGCTAACACTAATTATCTTTTGTGCTAGAAACACAAACGAATTAATAAACAGTTAATTTTTTTAAGAACCCAAAATGGAACACACAATGTTTTTCCCACAAAGGAAAAAAAAAAGAAATCTAAACTTATAGATTAATTTACAACATTTATTGATTAATTTTTTTAAGAAAATACACGAATCTATTTCAAAATAGTCTCAACTCTACGACATTTAAGCTTTCTACACAGCTGGATATTCGCAATGAAGACTAATGAAATATTACTAAAATCAACAAGGTTTGTTTAAGATATCTCAGATAACAAATTTGGAATATCAAGTTGTTTCTTCGAATGCAATCAAAACTGATGAGCATAAGAAGGTCAAAACCCTTAATTCTTTATATACTTAAATGAGATAGAAGTTGATTTTAAGCATATCAAAACAGGCATCATTTCACTTCTCACCATAGACACTTCAACAGAATGAAGCAAGTGAACACACAATAGACATAACTATTCCACAAGCAAAGTGACCTGACACTTTAACTGATAACAAAATTGACCCTGGTCCTTCTCTAGTTCTACCGGACAATGGCCGAATGGTTGGGGCCCTGGTCTTCAGTACTAAAGTCTGTGGGTTCGAAGCTCACTCTTTGCATGGATGTTCGTAGCCATTCGGATTCAGCTTAACTCTTTCAGGGGCACCGTTCGCACAGTGTGAACGCCTAAATCTAGTCTTCTTTTCACTTGCATTCAATATATGAGACAGTGAAAGGCAAAGTGATGTAAGTCACATTTTCAACTTTTTTATTTTGAGGGCAAAAAGTAATCTCCAAGTTCAATTTATAGTGGAATTGCCAGTAATTATTATTAGCAATATTATTATAATTATTATGAATTATAATTTGTTCAATTTATAGTGGAATTTTTTGTACATTTTGCAGTAAAACACTTTTGACTTACACCACTTGACTTACTGACTTATACCACTTTGCCTTTCACCGCCTCATATTACAATTAAATGAGCAGAAAAATGGCTAGTGCTGCCATCTGTTATCAATTTAAGGAAGTAAAACATTTTGTAACCTTCAATTGGAAAGATTTTCTAGGTTTAACGCGAAAAAAAAAAAAAAAATCTGCACCATGCAAACGGTGTAGGTTGTTGTCCCTCAAAGGGTTAAGCAGTAGGTCCTGGTCTAATTAGCCCTTGTGTAGCGAAAAATTGACCGTAGTGCTCCCTGGCATTTCCTTCTCTAGTTCAAAAAAGGATAACTGTTGAAGCCTCATTAATTTTTACCATGTTTTTATTAACTTGCTTTCTTGTTTGTGTGTGTGTTTGTCCAGTACAAATCTTGCTATCGATTTTCAACTAACTTCCCGACTAGCAAGACATTTGAAACTTTTAGAATAGCTCAGAATATGATGACAATGGATTATTTTAATACTTTTAGCCATCTTTAAGCACAATTGAATTCATTTTCAGTTAATTTTGTTTTGTAGACTGGTGCAGCCATCTATCGGCCAGGATGGGAATGAAAAGTTAAATGCAAATTAACTAACCTTTTATCCTTTTTTAAAAATAAATTTTTAAAATGTGTCAATGGTTTTTGAGACATCCTGTATATTGTTTTCTACTTTTCTTTTGTCTGAAGTTTAAAATAAAGTATTGCTCAAAATAAAAAGCTGTAACTGCCTATGAAAACCTGAAACTCTAGTTAGGAATACCTGGGAAAGAGATATTCCATATATCTGCCTCACAGACAGATAGATGTTTCCACTAAGAGGGGAAAAAATCGTGGTCTAACTGAAGGGTTAAATGTCTGTTAACACTTATTCAAAGACTGGAAAACATGTGAAAAGCCAGCATAAAGATACAAAATTTTTAAAAAGTGGGTAAGCAAAAAAATAAATAAAAATACATTAATAAAACATACCAACACTGTTTAATGCATTAGATCTTCTCTTCTCATTATACAAGTAATGGGCACATACTTTCATTAAAGGGTTCTTCAGAATTTCTTTCAAGCTATCATCTTTTATCCACCTGTTGGAAGCAATAATGCTGCTTAAACTGTTCCAGATATCATTGGTTTCGCTGCAGCTAAACATTTCTTTCAGAAATAATCGTTCCTTTTCAGAAAAGAAAGCAGAAATCACCGAACTTCCTAGAAAGATTTGAGGTATTTCAAAAACATTTTTAAAGTTTACATGAACATTTTACAGGAAGTTCTGATCTGAAGAAAATAATGATAATCTCCTTAGCTCTATCAGTTTGCGGATTAAGGGATAATAAAACTTTCTTCATCTATTGTTTATCAGTTGATGTAATAATATTAGTTATTCCTTTATTTATATTTTACATATGTTGAATATACACCTGATAAAGCAGACATAATGAATAACTGTTTCATATCCTTGATCTAAATAATTTCAGAGTCTCAAATTCTCTATTTCTTCCATCAAAAAATCAGCTGAAACTGGTAATAATTACCAAAAAAATTTTAGTGCTTTATAGAAACTTATATAGATAGGTCTTTGTAAAATATTTCATACCAAAATGACTTAAAACTTTTTCTATCAAACAATACTTTATGGGTATTCCTTGACTTATGACCGAGATAGGGACCGAGACATTGGTCGCAAGTTAATACCTGTAAAGTAAAAGAATACTTTACATGTATACCTTGACTTACAACTGAGATAGGGACTGAGACATTGGTCATAAGTTAATACCTGTAAAGTAAAAGAATACTCTACAGGTATTCCTCGACTTATGACCGAGACATTGGTCGTAAGTTAATACTTGTACAGTAAAAGAATACTTTACAGGTATTCATCGACTTATGACTGAGATAGGGACCGAGACATTGGTCGTAAGTTAATACCTGTAAAGTAAAAGAATACTTTATAGGTATTCCTCGACTATGACTGAGACATTGGTCATGAGTTAATACCTGTAAAGTAAAAGAATACTTTACAGGTATTCCTCAACTTATGATTGAGATAGGGACTGAGACACTGGTCGTAAGTTAATACCTGTAAAGTAAAAGAATACAGGTATTCCTCAACTTACGACCGAGATAGGGACCAAGACATTGGTCGTAAATTGAGTTTCAAACAAATTTTTTTTTTTATATGCACATACATATATTTTTCAGTTTCATACATAATTTAAAATACATTGTATTTAGAAGACATAAATTAATCATGCAATTTGTTCACAGCTACTGCGTTTAAATTGTAAGCAACTTATTGCATAGTACTTTTAACATCCTGTTATTTAAGACTGCTAAATCTAACATTCTTTTTGTAATGTATAAAAATATGCTAACCTAGCTAATTTGTAAGCAAATAATTTCCAAAAAAATATTGCACAAATTATTTATCATTTACACAATTTTAACTTGAATAAAAGTACTGAAATTCTAAGATAGAAAAAAAAAAAAAACTTGAAACAAACCATTTGTTACTTTTCTTAATTCCAAAAGGAACCACTCTTTGAAACCTGGTATAGGAGATAAGGAAGACAATTTGTTGATGTGAGGAAACTCGGCTAAGACTTCATGAACAACTTTCTTGATCAATTGATTTCCTAATTCAATTCCATGAAGACCTATATAAAGAAAAGTGTGACAGATTATAGAATTAAAAGTCTGACTCATTCAGTTGGAAAAAGTTTTATTCATATATATCTTTCATTTAAAAAATTTAAATACAGTGGAATCTCGATTGTTCGTTTTCGGATCCATCATTTTTCTGTATGTGTCGTTCATTTTATCCAGTCCCAACGATCATACTGCATTGTTATGTTTCCGCATTTATCGTTAATTTCAATCGGTCCCTTGAAAAACGATCAATCGAGATTCCACTGTATTTGATTTCTATTAGGTTTTCAAATTAACAATTCAACAAAAGCATAGTATGATACAATTGCCCACCGAATAACTTAGATTACTTGTATGGTATTCAAAGACACATGTATGAATAAGGTTCAGCCTCATTTATCAACAAGAAATTTGAGGTAAAGATTTATGATATTACATCCAAAAAGTTGTCTGTTAATAAATTAATATGATCATTTTTGTTATTGTGACAAAATGCAAATTTTCACAAGAATATTTAATGAGAATTCACTCAACAAGACATATATTCATGCATTAAAAGCTACAGTAATCTTTCAAAGAATCATAAAATATAGTTCATGATTCAAGCTATCGTGGAACTTTTACAATCTTTCCTCTTTCAATATACTGATAAAAGAGGATCAATTCAAGCTACAGTAGAAGCTCTTTAGTTCAGTACATTCTGTAATCTGGCACCATTTGAGCTGCCAGCTTTCAGGTTTTTTTCGGGTTGATTCAACGTTCCTTACTGCACTGGCTGTACCCACCAGGTGGCTTTTCAGGTCGTCTGTTTTTCATGCTGTTATACGGTGTTGTCTGGGACCCTTGTTCCCATGTTTTTAGTTTGTTCAGTGTTTATCATAACTAACTGCCAGTTCAGTGTTCATTTCAGTACAGTGTTTTCCGCTTTCTAACAGTTACAAACCACGTTTGCACAATGTTCTCGAACCCTGGCACAAGTTCTTCGAGTGTTAATAAAACTAATAAGCATGTAACTCTCACTATACAGCAAAAACTAAAGATAATTAATCATCTCGAAAAAGATAAAAACAGAAACTTCATAATGAGTTATTTCAATACTGGTTCTTTAACTATTTACAATATAAAAAACAAAAAAGGAAATTAAGAAGTTTGCTGCTCAAGCTGTTACAGCAAAGAATACGGAATCAAGACACATACTGAAGAAAAACAATAACGCTCATGTGTATTTTTGTACTCTATGTTTTTCTTTAAACCCCGCAGTTGCTAAAATGACGAAATATATACTATATGTACTCGAATGTACTTTGTAAGATATTTATATTGTCTGCACAGGTTTAGAATGTACGTAAAATACATGTTTTAATTGTCTGCATTTTTGATAGAGTAATTTACCTTTGGTATTCCTATTAAAATTATTGACGTTCAAAAATCCAGCACAATCGCTAATTCGGCACGACTGAGGTCCCGGACATGCCAGATAAAAGAGCTTCTACTGTGATACTTCCTTTGTCAGGAAAAATCTTTCAAATATTCAATAGAAATAACTGTAAGAATAGTTTAATTTGCACAGTTTGGTGATCAGATGAGAACCAGTGTTTTCAGCTTGATATGGTAGTTGACTCCCAAAGTTTCATGTCAATTCAATTTTCTTTCTCAGAAGCAGAGTGAGAGAATGCCTGCATAATAAGCAAAGGCAGGCAAAATGGCCTGTCTTTCATTTACCTAACTTGCTTCATTAGTTTTGGTGTTTTAACTCTTACCCCCCCTTTGTACCGTGGTCAAAACTGACAATATAATTTACTCTCAATTAAGAAATTAATACACAAAAGATCAGTAACCATTTTAAAAAAAATAACCTGTAATTCCTTTGAGATCATTCTTCAAAAAAACAATTTTTTTTTCAAAGTCTGTAACTTCATTTCTCTAATTACCACAGCCCCACAGGAGAATTACTGGGGAACCAGAGATATAAAATGATTGGAAAATATTTTTATCACCAGACTGTATTATCACACATTAAGCTGCTGCATCTTTTATACATTTACGAGCTATATTGAATCACACAGCTAATTGACAAGTAGATTACAAAACAATAGTGTCTATTTAAAAATAAAAAATATGAAAACTATGGCTACAGCCAACATTTCTGTGCAGTTGACTTCTAAACATGTAATTCATTAACTACAGTGACAGACAATAATTTTTAACACTAAGGTGGTATTATTATCAGGCTGACAGATTTGTGATTCTGCTTTTTTCAATTTAAACAAAACTTCCAATAAAGCAACACCTTGACAAGGTTAAAGTGAGTGACACAGCAATGCCTTGGAGGAGAGTTACGCTAAGTGTCCACTTGTGCTAAAACAGTCTCAAGAGTAGTCTCGATACTAGACTCACAAATGGATAAGGGCCTGAGAGCAGTTTCGGAAACAAGCAGGTGCAAGTATCAGAGATTGCCTCTGTCACAAGTGGACATGCTCATTCCTGCTCTCATGACTTAGTCTCCAGTCTTCCGTCATTGTTGGAAGATTTTTGTCAGAGCTGAGACTTGATTTCATTCTTTTAATTTTATTTTTATTTTTATTTCACAATACATATAAATCGGTAAATAATTTTTTAAAATGAGCAAAAAGAAGGTTGTACCAGATAAAAGAGAGAGGACTGATGATGAAGTGTTGAAATTAATCCATCTTTATGAGGAACAGGAGTTTTTATGGAATGTGAAACATAAATTATACAGTAATCGCGATAAAAACATGAGCATGCTCTCAGAATTTGCGACAAAATTTAAAAATTGTGATGGTCACTTTCTTTTGTTTCCTTCCCTTCAGTTGTCAGTTGGTACTTTCAGCATATTATTAGTTTATTTCTGAGTCTGTTACAGCCATGTTTTGTAGTGTTGTACAATAAATAAATTTTGAGTTTATTATACAGTCACAAAGTTGTTTTGTTAACCCTATTTTGTTGAGTCAAAAACTTGGATCTACATATGCAGTTTGTAGTATTGATTATAAAATTAAGCTGAAGGAAAAGATGTATTCATAAAAAAGAGAAAAAATAACCAAAATATGAAGTGGGACTTCACTGTACTTGAATATTTGCTTGAATATGCTTAACTGAAACCAGAAAACATAGTGTGACCATCAATCTGTCATGAACAGGAATTGCATCATGTAATTTTGTATCTTTCTTGACAATCTGGTGTTTTACTAAATTTAGAAGCAGTTCAAATTACACTGCAGACTTCTGAATAAAATTTATGAACTGTTGTGCATCTTCCAACCGCAACTCATTTACAAGTCTTGAGCAAGCTCCGAATTCGTCGATCCGCCCATTTTCTTACCCAACACTCCTTTTCTTTTTCACTTTCCGCTTTTTCACAATTTTATATGCAATTATAAAAGCTAGGGCCTGACACGAATCCATTTGGAAAGAAAAGATAAACAAATTGCGATCAAATCCCACAACTGACTGCGAGTTGACTCTCAAGTCGACACGAAATGTTCCTGGTCATGAGACTGCAGTGACTGTCGAGTCTCACGAAACTGTCTAGAGAGTGTAAGTGATCTCAAATGAACAACATCCTGAGACTAATCTCAAGACTTTCTTTCAAGTGGACTCTTAACATTAGGACAGAGGAAGGAAAAATAAATTTAATCAATAACACCTTGGTGTATATTTGAAATCTTGTAGAGTTTCTGTAACAGATTTTTTTTGGTTTTGTTTAGCATCATTTCGCAATGATTTTACTATAGTATGTTTAGCATTGCCTTTTGGCTACAGAAAAATTTATTTCCAGATCTTTATACATATAACCAAACACTGCATCTATAAAATAACTACTGATATTCCTGGACTTATGACCGATACAGGGACTGAGATATTGGTCGTAAGTTGAGTTGCACATAAGTCAAGTTTCAATCTTTTTTTTTTTGTATATGAACAAACATATATTTTTTACATTCATAAGTAATTTAAAATACATTGTATTTAGAAGACAAATTATTCTTCGTCATCACTACCTATTATGTTAGTATAATCCATTTGTTCAGAATTTGCAACAAAAGATACTCTGAAACTTTTTTTTAACAAAGTTATCCAAGGTAGTTTGAATAGTTTGCATCATCTTTTCCTTGTAAATTGTCTGGTAGCAAGTCAGATTTTCCTGAATACGACTATCTACTCTTGTGAAACTTTCTTCATTTGGATCCATTGCTTCCAACTGTTGTAGTCTTTTATTAATACAATGAAAAGCTGAAGCTATTTCTGAAGCCAATGAAGGTTTATTTGATTTATCGTGTGGATATCGAAACTATTGCATTGTACATTTTTATTATTGCATCATAAATTTTTGCAGTATTGCAGAATATTGCATCAAATTTTTTAATAATTAGATAATACATATAGGTAAGTATTGTACATTCGAGGAACAACATTTTTGGGATTTTTTCTTTTTAATTGAAAAATTTCACTCATAAGTCAAGTAGACGTAAGTCGAGGAATATCTGTACTTTTTCTGTGTTCTTGAAAATGTTTTAATTAATTTTGACACTTTTTCAATATTTTTCTTTTAATTTTATGACTGAAAAACATTTTTTAAACAGAAAACTATTTATTCTATTTTTATGTCTATGTTTACTTTTAGTTTACTTACAGTTGCCCTAAATTCTACACTTCATAATAAGCAACACATTCCATTAAACATCAGAATAAATTTTCCTTTTAAATTGAGTTTATCAAATACAGGGTGTCAGGGCTAAAGTTATCCAAAAGTCATGATTTATTTTTATGGAATTACCCATTAGAATTTGAAAAATATTATTTAAATAGAAAGAACATCTCACCAAGTTTTAATATCAATCATAGACTTTGATCATAGTATCATAGATTTTGATGTGTGCACCTTTTGTAGCACGACTAACGTCTAAATGGTAATCCAGTTCTCTCCAAGTGTTTCGTAGCATATCAGGAGTTATTACATTAATTGCTTGAATGATACGCTTCATCAACTCATCCTCAGTTTCAATTTTTTGTTTATACACAACAGATTTAATGAAAAGTCTAATAATGCCTGATATACCACAAAACACTTGGAGAGAACTGGATTACCATTTAGACGTTAATCTTGCTACAAAAGGTGCACACATAAAAATTTATGATACTACTATCTGAATACCCGTGCTTTGCTATGGAGTACATTCAAATTAAATACAATGGTCAATGCATGCAAATAATGCAAAAAAAACAAACATATATATATTTCTTAAAAATCGTAATGGATATTTTTATAGATAAAATAATGTAGAAGGAAATATTCAAATTAAATCTAATAGAACATACTAAAGAACGTAGTACAGTTAATATACTACAGTAAGAGGACCATTTCTTTTACTGTATTTTAATATTTTTTTGGATAACGTCCAATCATCTGCTGTATTAGAAAGAAAAGTGTTTTTTTTGTCAATTTATTTCGTTGTTATGTACGTGATGATAAATTAAATTAAAGTATCACAAAAAAGAAAAGAAACCACCTGATCAGCATTTAATAAGATAAATTCTAAATAATAATCTTTAAAAATTCACTAAAAATCAGAAAATTAAGATATAGATTCAAAAAAGATTTCATTTTAAAGGAATTTTTATGATCTTTCTCGTGATATAAATTTTATAACCCTCAGATTATTATTTTAAAGGCAAACTTTAAAGAATATTACAAAAACAGCTTAAAAATTGAATTTTAAAAAATCTAAGAAGAATTTTTTTTAAATCTTTCTTAGTGCATCCCTACACTATAAGAAGAATCGCCATGTAAAATTTCAGCCCTTTAGGTCCAGCTGTTTGGTCTGTATGTTATCAGTCAGTCAGTCAGTTACGGAACTGTTTTACATATATAGATGATAGAAATCTACGATTGATATTAAAACTTTTTCAGATGTTCTTTCTATTTAAATAAATTTTTAAAAATTCTAATGGGTAGTTGTTCCGTAAAAATAAATCATGACTTTTGGATATCTTTAGCCTAGACACCCTCTATAATGGTTCCCTGTAACAGAATAACTATTTTGTATTCAATGCAAATACATATATATACATTACCATACCTTTTTGAGTAGATGTAATGGAATAAAAAATAGCAGCTTGAATTTTAGATGGATCTTCATCAAAACTTTCAACACTTTTGGAAGATTCCCATTCGGAATGCAGTTTCTGCTGCCTCACTATAGACTAAATTGAGAGATTTGTACTAAAAACAAACTTAGTATTTTATATACTTTAAACATGCTGAAACTAGGTTAAGGGGGTTCAGGACACATTTAACCCTTACGTCGGCTCATCTGTCTTTATACTGTTCCCCAGCTCATTGGTCTCACAGACTGCCACGCTATAAAATTAGGATATTTTCCAATTTTTATTACAAAGATTAAATTTACCGACAAAATACGAGTGGGCGAAAATCTACGATGTGTTGTACTTGAAGGTCAGGACCTGACTGAAGAACTCACAAACCCTCAACAGTCTGATCACCCCCACCACCAGCCAACCCTTCAGAACAGGGGCAACAGCGGTCTACTAGACCGATGAGCCAACGTAAGGGTTAAAAAACTCTTTCATTTATCGAGTTAAAATTTTGAATTTTTTTGTGATGCTTAACGATATAATTTGTAAACAAAATCAGATCATAAAACTTTTCAAAGTTTTTAAAAAAATTTTAAATTTAAAAATTAAAAAAAAAAGTGGGGTAATTTAAAATCGTTATAACTCTAAATATTAGTTGTCGAATTTCAAAAATTTTTCCTTTAATTAAACAGAAATATTTAGGTTTTAATTTTGATTCAGCATTTTTTTAAATATTAATTTTTAAAAAAATTAAAAATATTTAGAGTAAAAATTTTTTTAAAAATGATGTAACATTTTAAAAAATCATATTTTCAAAAGTAAATTTTTTTCAAATTTGTTGAATCAAAATTACAGTAGAATAATTGAAAAAGACATGTTCAAAGTTTGAACCATTCATCTTTGATGGTTCTTGACTTATAACAATTTAAAGACGAGACATGGTGAAAAACCCATCATGCAGAAAAACACATTTAAAGGTTTAAACAAAGATTGGCTGCTATTAGAATGTTAAAAAACAAGAAATTAATATCTCCTGTTCTAATTAAGATAGAAACATGAGTTAAACATAATTTTAAGTGGAAAAGAACAGAAAATTTTTTAATGCAATAATTTTTTTTTCAAAAATTTAAAGAATTTTGTGTTCTGGACCCCTTTAAATAGAGATAGTTTAATATAGCTTGTTAAAATTTTCAAAAAGGTCAAATGATTATATTTGAAGAACTGTTTTCTATAAATCCGGTTCCTATCTATTAGATAAACAATGCTTACAGAATACACCAAAGTACAGAGCATTAACTTAAGACCATTTTATACAGGCCCTGATTTTTCATTAGGCCTGGTAGGCTCGGGCCTAGGGGCCCCCAAATATTTCCCCCCCCCCCTCCAAATTTTTTTTTTAAAACAGAAAATTCTCAATTCAAATTTTTTCTTTTTAATTTAACCTTTTTTAATAGCATTTTTTTTATATATCCTTTCAAATTTGATTGACTGGATCATCATATGTATAGTTATATGTATAGTTCATCATATGTATGTTATAGTGTATATAAGGGATTAATAAGTTTTTCTGGTTTATTGTATTGCTGTTTTATTGATGAAGTTAATATGTTGTATTGCTTTTTGTTATTTGATAATGTTCTTGGCTTCTATGCTTCAAATAGCCAATTCTTCGTAAATGGTACTTTCACAATGATTCATTATTTTTTTTGTGTGTGTGTCAATTTTGGAAATTTTACGCCCACATTAGTGTTAGGGGATCCCATCCCCAGTTGTGCCTATAGTTAAGAATTTTCTAAATCGGGCCCTGATTTTATAAAACGTACACTCAACATTCAATGTCTAATATGAAAGAAGTAGCAAATGAAATGTTTGGAAAATAAAAAAGAAAGGAATATTCTGTTACCTGATAAAATATAAGACCAATTTATAACAAGAGAATACATTCTCATGATAAATTTTAAAGGCAGATGAACTATATATTTGTGAAATAAGCTAAGATGATTTATAATAACTAACACAAATATTGTCTCGCAACTATGCTAATGCATAGATGCTGAGTCAAGAGTCAAATTACTCAATTTCAGGCTTCCATCAACAGCTCTGACATTATATGGATTTTTACGAGTCATTATTTGATCCCTGTCTGCCAGTGGTTCCCAACCAGTGGTCCACAGATCAGAGGTGGTCCGCAAGAGCCCCGGAAGTGGTCCGGCACCCCATATAAAAATGTTGACAAATAAATGGGGATTTTGAAAGTGATGTTCATTGAATTAAATGGGCCGAATACATCCGATGACTATCAGGCCTTGAATTAAAATTTCTTAAAAATTTAACATAATTATTTTGTTATTAGAATATGATACGTTAGAATGTGAGTACGTTAATCTTGTATCCCTTTAGCCTGAGGGATATTCTATACCTCCATACCCCGCGGATGGTTCCCCCTCAAGTTGTTGTGTGTGTTTGGGGGGGGGGGGGGGAGGGTCACACATGGTTAAATTTCTGGCTTAGTGGTCCGCAGACTGCTACAGGTTGGGAACTACCGCTGTATGCAATAAGAAAGAAAATTAATCATTAAAAAATTGCCTCTAGACTACCAATGAATAAAATTGCTAACATGTTACTGAGAGAAAAATTCAGACTTTTTGTTCCATAATTCGATTAAAAAAAAATCTCAATAAAAGATTATACATACCGAAATACTACTAGTGATATCTTCTGTTAGTGCTGTATGCAATACAACAATAGGTTCTTTTGGCATGCTGCTATGTGTAAAAACATAACATCGCCTATAGGGTCCAACACGTTGTTTGATATCAGTCCAGTTTCTTACCGGATGTACAGCTTCATATCCAGAAATCTGAAAGAGACGAAAAAAAAAAAAAAATGACGGCATGTTGACCATATGGAGTACATTTTTAAAAATATGTCCTATTAAAGCTAAATGAAGCATTATCACTAGATGTTTTCTCTCAGTATGTGGCATTAAACTTATTGATATGGACATAGTTTAAAATTTAGTTTTAAAAAGTTTTAAAATGTGATTAACAATTTTCTTCATATGTGAATTTTACTTTGATATTATTGCACAAAAGATAAAATCATCAGATAATTATATAGAAATTTTACTTAATTTAACCCTTCAGCGGACGCGCCAATTTTTGGAACACCAGCAGGTGCATGTAGCACAAAGTACAATGTCTCTTTCCACCTTCATTATTCCTTTTGTAATAAAATTTTTTTTTTTCAAACTGGAAATAATAATTCTGCGTTTTATGACAAGATATAAAATGTTGATAATATTCAGATATATTTATAATTAAAAGCCAAAGAATGCAGATACAATCGCCTTATTTCAAAACTGTCTTGTTTATTGGATTTAAGGACAACTTGTAAATTGATTCCTATTATGTCCAAAAACCTAAAAATCAATGAGATTGTCCATCTTTGTGATATGTGGGATACCGTGTAATAGCTGCACATTGGATCGACTATATAAACTCCTGCTTTTATTCTATTGTAATCCAGTATAATCGCCAGTTTACCATGGTTAAATCACGACTAACAATGAATAGAAAGGAATACAAGGGTCAGAAAATCAGACCTGCGTTAGAAAGGGTATAGCTATAAATAGAAACTGCTTAGAACATTTAAACCTTACATGCAAAACAAACCATTCAAAATTACGAAAATGTTGCACTCTGTACACAGGCGTGCCTGCTGAAGGGTTAAGAACAAATAATTAAAATTAACCCACACTTCTGTTATTTACAGTTACTACATAAATTAAATTTTTTTTTGACGGAACAAACTAAAACTTACAATTTTTTTATGACTGATGTAGAAAATTGTATGATAGTGAAGAGGCTGAATTTGCAGTACTTTGGCATTAAGCAGATTTTTCACCTGTGACGTAGCTGTCTGATGTCCATCAAACTCCACCTTCTACACATGCCGAGTAGAATTTAAAAAGGCATGTAATGAGTGTCTCTCTTCTTGCCAGCTCGTTCTTGCATCTGGGGCAGCAAAAGATTTCATGTTGTATGTTATGGGTTGCGATGACCTAAGTTACAATAAAACCGAGAAAAGTCCAATGTTCTGTGGCGTACTGATGCCAAAAGAAACATGTCCAACTGGCGTGGTATCCAAGTGGTCTAAAAATAGCAGGCCAGATGTAACAAACTTAACAAGTACAGGTAACCCTCCTATAACACGGTAGATAGGTTCCTAGAAAATGCTGTGTTGTGTGAAACCGTGTTATATGAGACCCAGAGACTATTCAAAACAGGGGTTTACATTCTGAAAACTTATTAAAAACAAACATTTATTTAAAAATTCCATGTAAACAACTTAATTTTTATTAAAAATATAAATGTATGTATAACACAAAACGAAAAGAAACAAAAAAATATTATTTTCATTTAATGCAACCTTAATTTAATAAATTTCTTCCTCATCACTGCTCAGTACAATCAAACGAGAACGTTTTTTGATTGAATAATATCACCTTCACTTTCAGAACCTTTTTCTTCATTTAGATTTTTTGCACCTTCTATCCTCTTTAAAAAATCTGTAATTTTAGTTTATTTGCTGGTTCTTACAAGGTCATTGTAGATTCACAGTATGGAGATAGACAATTTTGCAGCTCCCTTTTGAATTTTTGGCTTTTTTCAGCAGAAGGGTTTGCATTCAAGATTTTCAACTAAGCTTAGGCCTTCTTGTAATTTTATAGAGTTATAAATGAATAAATTATAATTTGTTTATACATTTTCATGTAAAGCCACTATCGATCATTATTCCTCCCTGTCATTATTTTAAGGTAATTTAATTTTTAAATGTGTTATCTAGTGCTATAGAAATACAGTGTTGTACAAAGGTTTAACCATATTTTTTTTATCGTGTTAGAGCGAAACCGTGTTGTAAGATGCTGTGCTGTAGGAGGGCTACCTGTATTTATTTACAAAACATAACAAGTAAGAGGTTGGTTCGAGCAAGTTACAGCATCACCAGACTGGAGCAAAAGATTTTAATAGCGGCAAACTCAGTCTTTTGGGGAGTAGAAATCTGCACAGCTGTTCTGGCCCAGATGTTACAGACTCTCTTGAAAATAACAGAGCATTGCATATATACTCTGCTGGAAGTCTTTGCCGGTGGCAGCTGCCTTCTTAGAAAGTGCAGGATTCCCAGAGGGGAATCAAGGGATTTTCATGCATGATGACAGTCCTGGATCCTGGTGGCATTTTTATGAGAACATATCGCTTCTACTACATCAGCATATTCTGACTGATGACCCTGAAGAGACATCTTTATGGGGGGAGTAGTGGCTGATCCCAGATCTGTCAGTAAAGATGAAACTTGTGGGATTAGTCTGCAGAAACCAGGAATGTTAGAATTCAGCAGTGAAACTGTATGCGATAGCCTTTAAACCCCCAAAGAATTTTAGCATGCAGTGGGAATGCATGGAGGTGTTTTTAATCCTGCAGTTGTGGGAGGGCTCTCTGTGTAAGATATTTAATATATATAAATATAGATGGCAGCACCTGTGAACAAAAGTAAATAAAAGTGTATCAGCCACTTAACTTATTAGTTAGAAGTTAGCTAGCTGAGGACATGCCTGCAGTAACAATGTAGAGTTTGATTGTCTATAGTTATCTCAATTCCTTCACCTAAATAATAAGGCTTATGAATATTAAGTCATTGAGAGTATCTTGAACCCCGCAGGTCATGAGAAGCCACGATACATGTGTGACGTCATAGTTCGTTAATAAATAATCCAACAGAGATAGATAAAAATAATACGAATAAAGACAAAAAACAAACAGAAATTAAGCACTCTGGGCATCCACGCACCAACGGCAAGATTCTGTTAAGTGCCGGAACTGAACCATAAAACAACATAGAGGTAACCGACAGGTCTCGTCATCAGGGAGCCTAACCATATCAGTTACCTCAAGGGGAACTTTCTGAATAGGATGCAGGTAAGCCCAAAAAACATCCCAAGGCCCCGAGTCCCCCAAGGAAGCAATAAGTCAAAAAGAAAAATGAAAAGACAAACACAACTTACAGTATGTATGGTGTGTTGAGCACATACTGGTGCGTTGAGCACATGTTGAGCTTCTGCACTATCCTCTATTGAAAATGTTTTATGTTAAAGTGATTTAGCATTCTATGCTTGAATTTTAATTTTTGTTCATTTCTATTGTTTATATTTTACGTCATAGTTCATAAATAAGTTCATTGCCGTTTCTGCCATAAACATCAACGGCATGAAGTTCATTGCCGTTTTTGCCATATGTGAAATGTGATAACTGATGTTAAGATTGTCTTCTACTGGGGTTAGAAGCCAGAAATAATTAGATGTTGACAAAAACACATTGAAAATCTTACTGAAAATGTATAAATAATATTAGATCATAGATCAGACATTAATAAATTTCAAGCACTAACCTTTTCCAACATGTGGCATGATGAATCCCAAGTAATTCTCTCCAGTTTCAAAAAACCAACATTAAATGAAAAAGACAAAACTTCTTTTAAATAATTATTCAGAGATTTCAAGTAGTAAGTGCTTTCCTCATTGAAGTCTAAGGTGGGCAAAATATTCTAAAGGAGGTAAGGAAAAAAAAAGCACATCAAAATTACAACATACAAATAAAAATAGTTGAGAAGTCATAATATAACAATTACAATATTTTTTCTATCCTGTGCAACTCTATATTAAACATAGTTCATTGTGTTTATGTGAACATGTTATAAAAGTAAGAAAATTAAGTCAATCAATTCTATGGCATGCATGTATTTCAAATGTTCTAGTGATGAACAGGATTTCATTTAAATAATTCAAAATCAGATGAATGACCCCAATGATATATATTTTATTAAGTAAGAAAATGTATATTATCAGAATAGTGAATGTTTTTAAGTATGATATAACATTAAGCTGATAATAAAATATGTAAGAACGGTTTTGCAATTTTTTTATGCTTAGTTCATCTTGCATTTATATCAACACAAAAATAAGGACTTTTAATGAGCTTTCAATATAAATTAGTCAAAAATTTTTTTTATTTATTGATATAAATTTACATATTTCAGGAACACTGTCTCAACCTAACCCCTTGCAAAGGATGCTTCTTACCTGTTGGAGAAATTTTAAAACCACTGAAGTGTAAGGATAAATGAAAATTATAAGGGGGATTTCCATATTAGCCTCATTAATATCACTTGTGCCTGAATACTTTTTATTCTTCTAAGGAGATTAAGATATTCTTTTTGAATTTAAAAATAAAATCAACAAAATTTGTATGTATATATGATACTGAAACAAATAATGCAAAAACAAAAATTTTAGCAGCTATAAATTATCAATATATATAAAAGTTAGTTCTGTGACTGACTAAATAAGGTAATTCAAATTGGAATCTGTTATACTAGTGCTAAAAAACTTTTGCACGAAATTTGGAAAACATTCTGCAAGTTGTAACAGCATCTTAGCTTGGCATAAAAAGTTTCTGGAAACAGGAAGTGTCCTTGATAATCGCTAAAAGTGTGGGAGACTGAGCACGTGGAAAGAATTGTGGATTAATGACAGATTGTATGATTGGACCATTCTTCTTCCACGAACAAACGATAACAAAAGATATTCACTCAGACATGATTCACATTTTTGCTCTCCCACAAATTTCCTATTTATATCCCAAAATCATTAGGCAACAAGATGATGCATCTTCTCATTGGGGTATTATTGTACGAGACATTTTAAATGAGGAATTTTCAAATGGGTAGATTGAACAAGATGGTCCTATTCAATGGCTTCCTCTATCTCCAGACATTACACCTCTTAACTTTTTTCTTTGGGGATTTGTAAAAGACAAAATTTATTCAACAAAAGTGAACAGTGTTAAAGAACTCAGAAGATGCATAATTACTGCAATTTCCTGTGTTACAGAATCCATTTTGGAACGCAAATGGGCATAGTTTGATTACCAACTAGATGTTCCCTGAACCACTAAAGGTGTACATATTGAAATTCGTTGACTAAAAAAAAACTCTAATATATAAGGTAACACATGTGAATTTCTAGATTCTACCTTGTGTACTTTTTTTTGGTATAAAATTTTAAAATGTGTCAAGGTTTTTTGAGATGCCCTGTATAATCACATGCTTAATCAGATTTGTCATATTTTATAACAAGATTTAATAAATAAAAAAATGCTTGACTTTATTGGAGTCATTTAATTCTGGGCCTTGGGCCTCTGGTAATAATTTACTCATAAGAAATATGGAATAAAATTATAAAAATTTTCTTAACTTTTTAAACTATTAAAAATATTTACACAAATATTTTGCTGCTAATTACTCAGAAAGTGTTTCTTGTTAACATAAATGAAGAAAATACTTACAAGCAAATCAGCTCTTAGATCAACTAAAAACTTCACACCTCCATCCAGTTTTCTAATTCGACTGAAAGCATTGGCATAAGATGGATTTAAAGAAAATTTTAATCTTTCTGCTGCTTTCAACTGGGCACCAGTGCTTTTATCCTTAGAGTAAATTAGTGCATGTCACATTTTAAATATAAAATTGTACACAAAAAAATTATGAAATTACTTTATTTTGAAATGCTTTAAAGAAAGTTTTTTTAACTGCACATATACAATAATCTTATTGTACTTCCTATCAATATTTTTATAATTAAAATGATATAATCTTTTCAGATTCACTTTAATTGACTATAAATGTTTAAAGTTCAATTTTTAAATTATATATAGTATACTGCTAGAACAAATTTTATATGTTAAAAACAAGAAGCATTTTAAGGGTTAAGAAATTTAAAACAATTATACAGTTCCTCAAGAATAAAACAATGACTATATGAATTTGATGGAATTATTCATTTTACATGTCAAATAAGAGAATATTTCATTTGATACAAGAATACAGATAATTAAAGAAAAAATGACCTACTTAGAGAAATCAATGGAAATGGTTAAAATTTTATGGGAAATTAGTTAAGATATATATTAAACAGAGAAGATAATTTTTGCCTCAGGGAACATAAATGTATATCCATATTCCAATGAATGTCCAGCAATAACATACAATCAAATTTCTAGTTTTGAAGTTGTTTTGATATGTAAAATGAAATTCCAGGTATCTGTATTAGATTTATGTAAGATTAATTATTGCAGTCAACAGAATACTTATGAAATTTATATATATATATATATATATAGAGTGGGAGGAGAAAGAAAAGTTGTTAACCCCCAATGTCAACATTGAATTAAGACAAGAATTTACACATCTTAAGGCATGAATATAAAAACATATACATTTAAAAAGGGAGAACTACTAACTTATTAATACTTAACTCTCTAGAATGTGAAATAGTAGTTTGACAAAAGGGATACACACAGAATATTTTTTGACACTGATCAGTGGGTAAAAGTTTATATTTATTTTAGTTTCTGTTTGAATAATTTTTAATAACCCTATCTAGATTGAAAATATAAGGGGAAAAGGTATACAGCTTGGTACACATAATTCTTAGAAAGTTATTGGAAAGATAATTAGAATGATCATAAGAAATTCAGAAGAAAAAAAAAACACACTTTTTTAAAACATGTTTTAAAGGTCAAGTGAGATATTATAATCTTTATTTCAAAAAATGCTTACTTAAAAAGTAGAAAACATTACCTTTGTGGTCTTTTTATGTTAAGAGACATCTAATCCTATCACCAATTTATCATTTAATTTTTTTTTAAATTTCAAGCTTCTTTAGCAATTATTGAGAAACATACCAAACTATCAAAGTAACTTCCAATATTATAATGTTTTTTGAATGTACAAGAAAGGGCTGGCATTCTTTTAATCACATGAAAATCCTTTTAGATCTTCCTTAATTTAAAACAAAATCTTTTAGGATGCCAGAATTTTTTTGAGAATAAATGGTACATTCTACATTTCCCTCCATTTTACCAGCTCAGATATTATAAAATCAAATCTACTGTATCACCTTTCATTTCCAAATATCTTATATCATACTTTTCTATTCCGATGTAGGAATAGCACTTTACTACCTATTTCTACCCATCATGTAAAGAGGTTAAGAAGCACCTACCATCTTAATTTATCAAAAGTGCTGGGTATTATGATTTTTAATTTGTCATATGAGACAGGTTTAAGAATTACCTCTCCCTTTTAATGGGATGGGATATTAATTTTAATGGAATAATTTTATCTACTTAAAAGATCACTACTCATCAGCATTTTTGTTCTTACAACACTTCGCAATAAGACTAAATAAATTTTCAAATGAGAAATATATACAGGATGGGGCAGAATGGCTTCCCCCATTTCTGAAGGTCACTGGTAAGGAAGTGGTAGGGATAGGGTGGTGCGGGAGGTGGCAACAGTTTGGGTAGATTTTCTAGTTGTTCGTAGACACAATGAGTTGGTCCGGTGAACATCGTGGTTTCATTATCGAGGCATTCTTTAAAAACAACAATTTTGTAACTGCAACACAGAGGGCATTTAGGATGAGCTTCGGGCTTGATGTAATTTATGCCATTTCTGATCAAAGAACAATGGGTTTTAAACATGAGAGTAAGTTGGTTTGTATTACCAAGGACACCAAATGGTCATCCTTAGAACATTAGAACACCTGGAAATGTGAAATGAGTCCACAAGTTCTCTATTTGTGAGGAAGTCCTCGAGAGAGAACCAACAAAGTGATAGAAAAACTTCGAGAATGGCTTCACCAGTGCATCACAAATAGGCACCACCTCAGTGATGTTATTTTCAAAACGCAATGGGAAAAAACTAGATAATAAGTACTTTTCAAAAATATAAAGCTTTTTCTGTAAACTGTTTAATTTTTTTATTACCCTTTGAAATGTGAGAATCCATTCTGCTCATTTCCTTTTTTCTTTTAAAATTAATCACAAATAAATTAAGAGTAAAAAATTGATAAATATGTTGTCTTTGCTTTCCTTATTTCAACATTAATTTTAGATGATTTTATGATATTAATTTTTAAAAATGTAATACCTGCAGAGAGATATAGGATGTTGCAGCTTTCATAGCAGCTTCTTTGTCAAAATCATACTTTAAGGCAAGTTCTTTCAAAATTTGTAACCTTTCATCTGTTGGGAGGTGAACGTACTGCTTACAGAATTCATATGTTTTACCCTGAAAATAGTTTTTAACAGAATGAATGGACAACACTATCTGGGCTCAAAGTGGCTTTTCTAGATTCAAATTTAATATTCAGTAAAATAACATTTGAAACTATTTTTTAAATAAAAAATATATAAAGCTTAAATAATGGAGGATTTTTATTTTTGAACATTGAAAAGGAACTAAGTTAACTGCTCTAAAATTCTCATTTTCTGTAATATGACAAATCAATAAATATAACATGTTAGATTACAGAAATGTTTTAATTTAAATAATATTATGAAGAAGCAACATTTCCTCTTAATATATTAGTTCCATACTTTCCTAATACTTATAAAATTCAAGATTTTATAAAAATATTTTTAAAAAACTTTCTTGAAAAAATTTTAAAAGAATTCTTTTAAACAGCTATCAATAACAATAAAGAATATTTAAGTACAATTTAGTTAAATGCAGTTCTTTACAAAACTCTTTTAACATATATTCCTGATTTCTTATAGGATTAAAAAAGGATTAGTTTTAAAAAAATGTCCAAAAGTAGTTAGCAATTTTTCTCCCTTTTTCATATGCAAGACAAAACATTTTAAATGTTTATAAGATTAAAAACTTTTATATAAGTATATCCCCAAATACTCAGTGAAAAAAGATATAGATGAACAAATTATAAAATCAATCAAAGCTGATCAAATGATTCTTCTTTATGTTTCTTTCCAAACTAGTGAGATAGAGAGAGAAAAAGTTCTAATTACAAGGTGATATTTTTACCAAAGACTAACATTTAAAATCACATAAATATCTCATTATTATTTACCACATAACAGATAAGCTAAAAGAGAGAAATGTAAAATAACTACTCTATATAAAACTGAAAACAGTTCAAGAGGAGATAATTTTATAGTTTACACTTTAAAACAATATGCTAAATAAGAGTATATAATCCAACATGTAAATAAATATTTTAAAAACTAACTTTAGAAACTGTATCAAAATAACTCTGGTTCAAAGATTAAAATAGATTAATGAATATCATTATCTTGTATTTATTTATTTTGACACATTTTTACTGAAGCTTATTTTAGTATACAGATTAATTTTCACACTAGTTTAATAAAACACTTTTCTTTAAATAATTTACTAATCAGTTCTAGAATGCATATCATTTTCAAATAATAATAGAAAATTAAATTTTCCAATACATTTATATTATTTATAGAAAAAGTACATGTACCCTCAACAGAAACTACAGGAAACAAGTTCATGAAAATCTCCCATAGAAACTTTAATTAGAGATTTTCTGTAATTTTAAATCATGACCTTTATTGCTAATGAAAGAAAAAACTATATTATGAAAATTTATCTTTACTTCTCAACAGACTACCTCTATTTTTAAGCTAAACTGATATCTACTAAAATACTGAATGATAGAAAATTTAACAAATTTAAGAAAAGATATGAAAATAAGAAAGTGCATCTTACATTTTTTACAATATTCAATAAAATAAACAAACAAAAACACCAAATTTACACTAGGACATTTCCCCCAGTTCAGCCTATGAAAGTAACACTAGTATTTAGGTCTTACTTTACTTCAATATTTCAGAAACTTAAAATTGTGTTTAAACTTCGGATAACAGAATTCATGTTAGAGTATCTTTTTAACTGATCACAACATTCAACTTTATCAAAAGAAATATCTCAACGCACCAGAAAGAAATAATATTTATAATCAAAGAGATACTTAAACTTGTAACCTTAATAACCATATTTTAATTTGTAACCTTAATAAACTGTGTTGTAAACTAAAACAGTAATTTAAACCATTCATTACTTCAATTGCAGGAGTATCATTCGGCTGAATAATAACATCTAATGGATATTTTACACTGACGTTTCGTTTCGCCCCCGGAGACATGTTTTTCATAACTTGTGACACAGTTTTAACATCGAAGTATCTACCTCTGGTCTGAAAGAAAAAGTATAAACAGCAATGATAACTTTCAACTATAATACTTAAAATACTCTTTTCAAAAACTTCATTATTATTAAATACTAATATTTTAAATTAATAAAGTAAATTAATTAATTATACGGAATATAGAATACGAAATACTTGATAATATATATTTTTATATTGTTGCTACAGAAATACAGCTTTATATGGCTACTTTATACTACATAAAATCTGATTTTTGTGAACTTACTAGAGCAATTCTAAACAGCATTTTACTGTCAATAATTCGCTGCCTGTAGATAAAATCTTAATATAAATTGTAATACATAATAAAATTAATGTCACCTAATTTGAATTGAGAAACAAAACATTTTTATTGGTGTTTATAATTCGCAAACACAGAGTAGATTAGTGGATTTAAATCTGACAAAACAGTGACGTAAAAAGGCATTTGTTTACATTTTGTCTAACGGTTGCAGTGTGCACCTAGAAAATGTACATACCTGAATTTTAGTTCTCTGTCGTCTATTTCAATTTACATAAAGGGAAGAAAAGATATTTCAGTCTCAGAGGCAAACAAACGATCTGACAGCTGAAGGCCAGTGTGTTTTGCGTCAGCTCCCCGTGAGGAAGGACTGCAAGCGTGAAACTAGTTTCGAGTTCAGCTGAGTAGCCAAACAATTACCTGTTAGTTCTCACGTGTTTTTGACTAACGTTTTGACTGGCTCAATATGAGATTTTCCCTTGTGTTGTGGCCTTGCCAGAGGCGCTATATTTGACGTTCAGGGTTTCTCCGCGTGAAAGTGAAAGACATTTCGCAAGAAAGGAATTAAAAAAAAGGACGAGAAGTTTACGATTCCTGTTATTAGTGCATTGTACTTATATTGATTTGCTCTCAGATAACATTTATTTCGGTATTTCATTTAAATTATTTACTTTAATTACAATGTTGTTGTGAAAGAATTTACAGGATCGCTACTGCACATGCATTCGGGGGTAGGTAGGAATTATTTTGGTTCGTTAGGTTTTGGAGGTCTGTGCTAGGCTTGATACCCTTAAAACAAAGAAACGTGGTAAGAATTTTATTTATTTATTTACATCTGTTCAGTGTCAAAATTATTGACGCTTCTGTTTCAGATTTTTTTCCCGGAGAAAAAAAAAGTAGGGATTCAGTTCAGGGGCGTAGCTACCGTGGAGCAGTTGGAGCGAACTGCTCCAGGCGCACGAATCACGAGGGGCGCAAAATTTGAAAGCGTGAAATAAAAATTTGTGAAAACTTTTGTATAAATAATTTCTATTTGTCAGATTTTCTATAAAATATACAAAAAATAAATGAAATATTTTTAAGTAAATAAAACTAGGCCAGGCCGCGTTTTGAATTTTTGCTCGGTGTTGGACACTATTAGATATTCTAACAGTTGAGTGTCTTATCAGGAAAAGGGAGATGGCCGAGCATCTTCACCCCCTACGGCGAGAGTCATTGCAATCCTTGGAATGTCATTCTAAACGAGCGGGGGTAGGGGTTTCGAAAGTCACGGTAGAATTTTCTAGGGTCAACTTACTGACCCCTTCCGCTACAAGAGTCAAAAACATGCAAGGATCTAAACATTTTTTTTCTTAGGCCATCCGCAAACGGGTCGTCTCGTACTCGGCTCGAAGCGATTTTTCCCACCACTCAACTTCCTACGCAATTGAATGGGACTCCACTAACGGGGCGATTGGCAATCGGCTAAGTCGAAGCGGTCTCGACTCGTACTCGTCTCGTTTCACTCGAACTGTTTGGAACGGGAAAAATCGAGCGTGACGCGCGGAATTTTCGATTATCAATGGAAGTGTTCAACATTAAATTTGTAGGAGAAGAGGAAAAACAAGAAGTTTTGTACTTTGCACGTTGAAGACATTCAACCTACTGAGAAAAACATGGGTTCGTCATCCCACTTCGAATTCGAGACGAAACCACTTCGAGTGCGATTCGACCCGTGTGCGGGTAAACTTCGCATAGTTCGTACAAGATGCACATCTCGCTTCGAGTTCGAGCCGAGTACGAGACGACCCGTGTGCGGATGGCCTTAGTACATAGCAACCTTAACATCGACGCAGAATAGATGCAAATATTCGGGGATTTTTTTAAAGCAAGCTTAGTATTTAGCGCTTTATATTCTCATTGTTTACTTTGTGCAGTGTAAGAATTTCAAGATGATTCTTGAATGAATGTGTTATACAATTTTTAAAACTTATTGAAACTGTGGATTGTAATTTATTGTTCTGTTTAAGTGACTTCGTACAATTTATGACTATTATTTTACTAAATTACTTATCTATAGCGTGTTGTTGTATTCACAGACGTATAATTTAAAAAGTAAGTGATTTGTTTATGAAATATGTTAATTCATGTTGTAACATAAATAATAGGTACTACCTCATAGTTGCGTATTATAGCTGAAAGTTGGCGGCAAACATTTTCAGCATGTTATAAAATACAAATATGTATTTTTATAACATGCATGAGGTAATTTTTAAAAAATCGGCAGAGGAAGAACGAAATTTCCATTATAAATAATTTTAGATCTAATTAAACATTGCGTGCTAATTAAAAACAGAAATACACCAAAAATATTCAAAAAGAGTGTTAAAAGGAACTCAAATCATTAGAACCATAAGTCTTAGGATGTTTAAATTTTGCATGGAGGTTGCTATTATGCCCTATGTGCTCGTTAAGAAATCTTTTTAATAAATTAGAATTTTAAGGGGGCTAAAAGAGGCCTAATCCCCCCTAAAAGCAAACACACACACACACTCTGTATTTCTAGAACCATGAGACCTAGAAAGCTGAATTTTTGTATGATAGTTTCTCTTAGACCCTAGGTGCGCACAAAGAAATATTTTTTAAAAATACAAAATTTAAGGGATTAAAAGGAGCTCAATCACCCCAAAACAACAACAAAAACCTACCTTTGGTACATGTTTTCTAGAAAATCATGTTCAGGCCCTTGATGCCCCACATTCTCGTTACTTTGATGTAATTAAAATACTGACATACACTGTTAGACCCCCTCCTCTCCCCCCCAAAAAAAACAAAAAAAAACGACGCACCAAGGAGTTATCCGAGTGAGACGAAAATCGGTAGATGTGATGTACATGTACAGAAAACAAATGATTACAATTTGAGAAAAATTGGTTGATTTATTCAAGAGAAAGAGCTTCACGAAATGAAAAAGTCAATAACCACCTCTGGCCCTTGTGCAAGCAGTTATTCGGCTTGGCATTGATTGTTAGAGGTGGCGGATGTTCTCCTGCGGGATATCGTGCCAAATTCTGTTCAACTGGAGCGTTAGATCGTCAAAATCCCGAGCTGGTTGGAGGGCCATGGCCATAATGCTCCAAACGTGCTCAATGCGGGAGCGATCCAGCAACCTTGCTGGCCAAGGTAGCGTTGAGCAAGCACGAAGACAAACAGTAGAAACTCTCGCCGTGTGCGGGCGGGCCTTATCTTGTTGAAATGTAAGCCCAGGATGGCGTGATATGAAGGGCAACACAACGGGGCGTAGAATATCGTCGACTCCCCGTTGTGTTGCCCGCTGTGCTGTAAGGGTGCCGCGGATGACAACCAAAGGGGTCCTGCTATGAAATGCAATGGCACCCCAGACCATCACTCTTGGTTGTCGGCCCGTATGGTGGAAGACAGAAAGGTTGGTATCCCACCGCTGTCCGGAGCGTCTCCACACACCTATTCGCTGGTCATCGGGGCTCCTTCGAATCGGGACTCAACATTGAAGACAATTCTACTCCAGTGACATTCCAGGTTGAATGTACCCGACACCACTGCAAGCGGGCTTGTCGGTGTACAGAGGTCAATGGTAGTCATCGCAAGGGGTGCCGTGAGCTCGCCCCCCTTTCTCTGAGCCGCCTATGAAGGGTCCTTGTGGTCACTGAAGCACCTGTTGCACGTACGACCGATGATAATGATGAATCTGGGGCTGTGAGTACCGCTCTGGCGATTGCTCTGTCCTCACGTTCTGTCGTTTCTCTAGGCCTACCGCTTCTTTCTTGACGCTGTATTCGGGCATGGTTCACCCATTCCTGCCAACATCGTCCTATAGTGGCATTGCTCCTATCCAAATGTCGAGCGATTCGCCGATTAGACCAACCGGCTTCTTTGAGCCCAACTATACATCCTCTCTCAAATTCTGACATCCAGGGCCTGATTTTCTATTAGGCCCGGTAGGCCCGGGCCTAGGAGCCCCCCCCCCCCCAAAAAAAAAAAAAAAAATTATTTTAAAAGAAAAAAAAGAAAAAATTCCAATTAATTTTTTAAAAATTATTTTACCTTTTTTAACAGAATTTTTTTTTATATATCCTTTCAAATTTGATTGATTGGTTCATCATATGTATAGTTAGTTATATGTATAGTTCATCATATGTTATAGTGTATATAAGGGATAAGTTTTTCTGGTTGCATTGTATTGGTGTTTTAATGATGAAGTTAATATGTTGTATTGCTTTTTGTTATTTGATAATGTTCTAGGCTTCTACGCTTCAAATAGCCAATTCTTAGTAAAATGGTTTTTTCACAATGATTCATGATTTTTTTTATGAGTCAATTTTGGAAATTTTATGCCCACATCAGTGTTAGGGGGGGCATCCCGAGTTGTGCCTATAGTCAAGAATATTCTAAATCGGGCCCTGCTGACATCTGCGCATATTGTTCGCGCACCTTTATGCGAGGCATAGTTGCTGTCTACCTGAGTACACGGAATGAAATTCGCAAAGAATTTATGACCTGGAATCGAAATTTCTCCTCTTTCATATCCTGCCAGTTGCGTAGTTAAGATGCGTTGCAGCGTCATATGTTCATTCATTGGCTGCCAAACTTTAAAATTTTGCATTTTCCGTCGAAACCTGTATGCATATCAATTTGTGTCCAATTTGCATTACCCCTTCTTGGTGCACTTTTTTTTCCTTTTTTTGGTGTGTGTGTGTGTGTGTGTGTCTGTGTCTGTCTGTCTGTCTAAGAGTGTATTTATCATTGAATTGAAAAAATTATGACGAGCAACGTGAAGCTAAAAATTTTATATATTATTTTGAACAATTTTCAACAATTATTTTGATAACTGTACAAAGTAAAATACTCGAATTATTAATACAGTCTCGAAAATGCTGCAAGGTACTCATGAAAATATAGAGAAATACGTTGAGATGCTTTCATCACTCCTAACCCAATTCCAGAACTAAAGGACTAATTGGGAGTTTGTTAAAAACGATGCCCTTGAGTTATCAGCTCTATGGAATACTGAACCTTGTTTTCCCCAAAAAAGATTGTGTTGTGTGAAAAAATTCTTTGATGAATTACAAGTAGATGAACGTATTGAAAACAGTGAATAATGTGTTCAAAGTCGAGGTGTTTTATAGAGTAATGGATTTAATAATTTATCAATTAACTATTAGATTGAAATCCTTTCCACAATTATGTACACTTTTTAAATGTCTATCACCTGCATAGCTCGTCGAGTCACCTGATAAAAGTATCTTGGAAGGATCAGAATTGTTACAATCGGCATATCTTTCATTTCACCTAGTTTGGGACCTCAACTGCTTCGATTTAAAGTGTGTTTTTATATTCAATTAAAACCAATTGCTTCTATACGCGAAGTTGCTGAACTACTTTTAATTCACACCACAGCCTGAAGTAGCTTCTCTGACAATATTACAGAATGCATGATTTTTTAAACTTTACCGGTGACGACAGCGAAATCAGAACGAAGTTTTTCAAAGCTGAAATTAATCAAAACATATTTAAGAAGCAACATGTCAACACCGTCTTAGCCCTTTGGCCACGATATCAATTGAAAGAACAATAGCTTGTCAACTTGATCTGGAGAAAATGATTTAGCGACTTGCAAACGAGAAAGCTAGAAAACAACAATTTTGAAGCGTTTTTTTATGTGTAAACTAAACACGCTGAAATACATTTTGTCCATAGAGTTTATAAAATATGAAGTAAATATTTGTGGGCACTCCGTACTTAAAGAATTATAATTTGTTTTATTATTATATTCATATATTTATTAAATTGAATTTCTTATTGTTGAAATGTCTTGAATTTCAAATAAATTGTTATTAAGTAAGGTTTTAAATCGAAATAAGAGTAGATAGAAAACGTATTTCGCCAGAATTCTTCCAAGAACAAGTGGGCGCACCGATTTTACTTGCTCCAGGGCGCTGAAAATGTAGCTACGCCACTGATATATACACATACATACATACATATATATATATATATATATATATATATATATATATATATATATATATATATATATATATATATATATATACAGTGGAATCTGGATCGATCGTTTTCGGATCCATCGTTTTTCCGTATGTGTCGTTCATTTTATCCAGTCCCAACGATCATATTGCTTTGTTATGTTTCCGCATCTATATCGTTTTCCCGCATTCATCGTTCATTTCAGTCGGTCCCTTGAAAAACGATAGATCGAGATTCCACTGTATATATATATATATATATATATATATATATATATATATATATATATATATATATGTGTGTGTGTGTATGCATATATATATATATGTATATGTATATATGTGTGTGTGTGTGTGTGTGTGTGTGTGTAAGTAAGTTCAATATACCTTGTTTCCCCGAAAATATGACCGGGTCTTATAATAATTTTTGCTCCAGAAGACGATATAGGGCTAATTTTCAGGGGATGTCTTATCTTTCAATTCCCGTCAATTTACATTTATTTTTATAGTCATGTAAAACAATCTACACATTTTGATATATTCATGTACAAAAATTTACGTTGAAGTACCGTCTTGACATCTTGTTCTGGAACATCGTCGTAAAGCTCCGAATTTCGGCCTGAATTTCTTGGACCATCATTTCTTATAGAACCATTAACCTCTCATGTCTAGCAGTAGAGTTCTTAAATGTGCCCTTCTCGTTCACTCATTCTGCTCGTAGTGCATTAAGCCAGCTGTCAGTGATTTTATCCCATGAATTCTTCAAACAAATCACGTTCTCTTGTAGGTTAGGCTTCACAAAGTTTCCACGCTGATTTCTAACCATTCTATTTTCACTTGATTTCCATGCGCAAATTGTCCTTGAATGGCTTGTTCATTGCAATATCAAGAGATAGTCAGTACTTATTTGATGTATTCTTCTTTCTGCAAGAAAGTTCAAGTCTTTAGCACAGTGAGTGCTGGCTGAATCGAAGACCTCTTTGTCCCCCCTCGCAAAACAAGTGGTAGCATTCAATCGGTCCCCTTCTGTATATCTGTGTTATGAGGGGTACCAGAGATACCCCTTTGCGTTGTGTAAAATTAGGGAGGTGAACTCCAAAGGGAACTATGCGTTTATAAATAAAAATAACAACATTTATTATACAATATTTTACAAGAAAAGGTCAGGTTTACATATTATATTTAAGATCTTGGCTATACATATTTTAACCGAATTAGGGCATACTTCATCCGCTTCCTGCGGCATAACCATTACGGGTCGAGTGAAATAAAGTCTCGTAATCTCTCAAAAGGCATGAGCAGGGCCGTTCCTAGGGTAGCTGCCGCCCGTGTGCGAGAATAATTTTGCCGCCCCTCCCCCTCATACATTATGGATTAATTGAAATTTATCTGAAATATTTTTACCTTAAATGAAATACCGAATTACAGAAATTATTATAAATTCAGTTTATTTTTTAATTTTACAACCTAACATAATAATTATTAATGTATTGATATAGTAACCAAATGAATACGTTATATTAAATATATACAACACATATCTATTAATACATATACTTAATAACAGACAGTCAAAAAGCTTAAAAAATCTTTGCTTTTCGTGTCTTTTTTAATGCAAATTCTGTTATAATATCTGATACATCTATATCTTCGGAAATGTCCTTTTCTATACTAATAATAGATAAGTCTGAAAGCCTTTCTTGTCCCATTGTTAATCTCAAATAATTTTTTATTATTTTAAGTTTTGAAAAGCTTCTTTCCCCGCTAGCCACAGTCACGGGTAATCTTAAAAAAATTCGTATGGCAATCACTAAATTTGGAAACAGATAGATGAGGTTACTTGTAAATAAGTATTGAATCACATTTAACGCGTTCATTTCAGGGGAAATAAAGGATGCAACGTTGTCAATTTCATCGCATAAATCTTCAGCTATAATATCTTTTTCATTTTTAAATTGATCATGTAACATAATTTCCACAGATTTACATTTTGTAGACCTATTTGATTTATCTGTTTTAAGGAAATTATTTAGGTCGTTGAGAAAATTGAAAACTGTGTGATGTTGTTTTATTTGTTCGAACCTTTCTTCTATTTTTGATAATGCAGTGTCCAATATTACAAAGTAAAAATTCATTTTGAATTGGTCTTCTGGATTTTTTGGAGCCTCATCTTTACATTCGTAGTCAAATAAACGTTTTTTTGTTCTGGGTCTAACAATATTAACCAGAGGAAATGAAGGGTCGCAATCGATATCTTCTGCAATATTTTTTGCCTCTTCTAAAATATCACTAAAACCTTTATATGACCTAATATTATATAAATATGTTTTGGTTTGCTCTAACATTAAAATAATATTTGGTAGTATAGCATCCGATTCCTGCATAGCTTTACTTACGATATTAATTTTTGTTAACACATTATACCATGTAATAATGGAACAAATAAATTTAAACGACTTAATTTTCAAAAGTAATGAATTTGCCATGTTTCTAGTTTCAGAGTCTCTAGTATTATCAGAATAGAGGGTATATAAAGCATCATATATTTTTGTTAGATTGTATCTAAGAACTTTTAGTGCATCTATTCTGCTTTCCCATCTAGTATCTGAAAGGGGTTTAAGCGTTAAAGTTGGGATTTCATTTTTTAAGACCCTCCAACGTTTAGTGGATTCGGAGAAGAAAACGTATAGCTCCTGTACAATTACAAAAAAGCTTGAAATTTCTAAAGACGCTTTTGCGGCGTCATTAACAACTAAATTTAAACTATGGGCAGCACAAGGCACATAAAAAGCTATAGGGTTTAAGTCAAGAACTTTTTTTTGTAAACCATTATTGCGACCCTTCATATTCGCACCATTATCATAACCCTGCCCCCTTAAATCTCCAAAACAAATGTTGTGAGTCTCCAAAAAATCTAATAAAAATTAGTTAAACCCTGTCCTGTCGAATCTGGTATTGAAATAAATCCCAAAAAATGCTCCCTAATTTCTATTTGCTTTGATTTATTATTTAATAGAACAAATCTTACTACAACAGTAAGTTGGTCTTGGTGACTTAGATCAGGGGTGGAATCTAAAATAATAGAATAATATTTACTAACTTTTAAGAGCGAAATTAGTTCATGTCTTATTTTTTGACCCAAAAGGGAAATAAGTTCATTTTGAATATGAACACCTAAATAATGAGGCATACTTGATGGATTTCTGCTAATTCTAGTGAGGTGGTCTGATATGGTATCATTAAACTTTGCAATTGCTTCAATTAATTTTAAAAAGTTTCCATTTCGTTGCTCGTATAACTTATTATTTTTGCCTCTAAAACTGAAATTTTGACCGGCTAAGAATTTAACGGTATAAATTATAATTTTTAACACGGAAACCCATCTATCTTTTTCCATATTTATTAATTTCTCATTTAGAGAATCAGTAGTTGTTTCAGAAGAAATTGATTTATTTAAATCAATCCAAGATTTTGTATTACAAATGTGACTTTTTGATTTTTCATGACGTTCAATAATCTGAGTTAAATGTCTCCAATCGCTATATCCCTCAACAAAGGCACTAGAAAAAGTTTTAAATAATTTGCAAGGAAAACAAAATACACAATCTTTTAACTTAAAATACACTAGCCAAACTCTTGGAATTATTTCCCCATTACTTAATTTTTTTTATAGTAAATAGATGAGAAACCTCTGTTATCTTTATTTACAGGAAAGTTTAGATCCGCTTCTGTAAGTTGGGTAGGGCCTAACTCTACTAAAGTTAATTTAATTTTGTCAGTCAGTACGGAAGGCCAACAGTTAGGATCCTTATAAACATCATCTTTATAAGAAAGATGAAGAAAATCTTCATGATCTTTGGTCACGGTTTCACTGGTTTCAAGACTTGGTTCTGCGATTAAAACATCTTCCTTGGGGTTTGTGATTTCGGTCTCCGTCACATTTGTATGTCTGGAACTTGATGGCGCCTCATGCGATCTTGCTGGGATTAAAAATGTTTTTAATGAACCACAAGCTTTCTTTACTAATTCTAATATAATTAATAATTCATGATTCATGATATAATTAATAATTCATGATTCATAAATTATTAATATTTCATCTTTAAATTTTAACCACTTTTACATATCTATGGTACTAATCACATATTCAAATTTCAAGCAAATCCATTCAAAACAAAAAAAGTTAGGTTTGAAGGTCCACTGTCCCCTTAAGTAAATTTCTCCATGACCGAATTTAAATTATCATTAAAATATAGGCATTCTTGCGTCGCCAAATAAAAACGAAGTCTTAATTTAATCAAACACATTTGATTATATATAGAGACACACAGAGTTACAAAACGATATCACAATAAAAATAACATACCGGGAGCGCAAATGATCTGGACACGACCTCAGCCTAAGACAAAATCTCCCAGAATAACCTTCTTTTAACATTTTTCGCGCGCAAACCTCATCACATCCGGCATGTGCCGAATAAACAAAAATTACACTAGATCAGCAATGTCCTGTAGACACACTGGCTTCGCAAAAGCGATAAATCTAAAGGCCTTTTTATACAGAGCTACAGTTGTGGCTATAGGTCGCGACTGTCGCCTGGGCGCGTCACTTCCCCTTCTGAGTTCAAACCTTACTGTTTATTTCCAGTTATACTTGTAAAATGCATTTTTTAACTCTAAGTAGTTACCTAGCATAATGGTGATATTTTTATATTAATTATTTTTCCAATAAATTAGTTTTAATTTTTTTTTATCCGGGCGGCTGACTTGCCGCCCCCCTTGATGTGCCGCCCGTGTGCCCCGCACCCCTTGCACCCCCGGGTTGGAACGCCCCTGGGCATGAGCACTATTTAAAGGGGAAGAAATGACCAACCTGGGGAGTTTTTGATGAAACAGCAGAGCATGGCATCGTTGAGGCATTTCTACCGGAGGAGGCTTTAGGCATCGGGCTAAAAATCATCGGGCCCTTCAGTGGAGGAGGCCGAAGAATCGGCGCTGGCGGTTGAACACGGACATCTCGCCAATTTTCGGTGCGTCTTTTTTTCCCAGGCTTTCTTCGCAGCTCGCTACCTCAAATCCCTCTCTCGCTCTCTCTCCGAACGTTGTTTTTCCCACACTCGGGGCTCCCCCAATTTTTATTAAAACTCCTCCCCAGGTCTGTTATTCACGTAAATTTATTGCCTCTTCGAGTTTTTTATTCGAGGGCAGGATGCTCCGGCATCCCCATGGTTGACCCACGTGGTACGCTTATTTCCAAGAAAATTGGATGTCCGTTGAATTTCCTGGAATTTCTTTCCCCCGTCCTGAGGAATTCAGGGGTTGCGATGTTTCTTGGAAAATTGGTGCGGTTCCTCCTTTTTCCAATATGGCCGTTTTATGCCCCGTAATCGTGTTGGAAAAACAAAATGGCTATGACGTTGGAAGGAGTTCAAAATGTCCAAATTGTGGATCCTTCACAACAATCTGCTTGTGTAAACTCAGCTTTTTCGGTTTCTATAACATTATCTTTCTTGCCCTTAGTGATGATTAGCGGATGACCCTTCTTTCCATCCATACGAATTGCCAAAATACAGGTACAAGTGCAATTTCGTAACCAGTGGAGGGAATGTAGAATGAAGAGACACCTCTCTGATTAACCTTTCAGCGGGCGCACCCCTGTACAAAGTGCAACATTTTCGTAATTTTGAATGCTTTGTTTTTACATGTAAGTTTTGAATGTTCAAAGCAATTTCTATTTGTAGCCAAACCCTTTCAAATGTAGATCTGATTTTCTGACCCTTGTATTCCTTTCCATTCATTGTTAGTCTTGATTTAATCGTGGTAAACCAGCGATTAGACTGGATTACAATACGACAAAAGCAGGAGTCGATGTAGTCGATCCAATGTGCAGCTATGATACGGTATCCCACCTATCACGAAGATGGACAATCTCCTTGTTTTATAGGTTTTTGGACATAATAGGAATCAATTGGTAAGTTATCCTTAGATCCACTAAACCGGACAGTTTTGAAATAAGGCGATTGTATCTGCATTCTTTGGCCTTTAATTATAAACATATCTCAATATTATAAATATTTTATATCTTGTCTTAAAACGCAGAATTATTATTTTGAGTTTGAAAAATAAAAGTTTATTACAAAAGGAATAATCAAGGTTGAAAGAGACGTTGCACTTTGTGCCGCACGCGCCTGCTGGTGTTCCAAAAATTGAGGGTCCTGCTTAAGGGTTAATGATATATTTTTTTAGAGCATAAGGACTATTGTAGGGTACTAATTTTCACAACGTAACAAATATTTAATTATTTTATACTACGAGTATAAGGTCTATAGAGTGCAGTGGCGTAGCTAGAACTTTTGCCGCCCGGGGCGGTCTCCAATTTGCCGCCCTTTCTAAGTCAATCAATTGGTGGTTTTTATAAATTGATAAACATAAATAAATAATTGTAATTGAGACAAGCTATAGGTGGGGAACTTTTTTACCATTGGAAGCCATATTTAAATTAGGCAGTAATAAAGGAGGCCGCGTCATCTCCATGGTAACGGTGGTACTAAGCATTCAAAAAACATCGATCACGGAGTAGTACATAGAACTTCTACTCGACGTCGGCACCATTGATGTCTGTATCCGAGCAAAATTTTTAGAGATAATATTTTCAACCCTACATTGACTTGACGATGAGGAAAAATATTCGAAATATATAGTAATTCATAATTTGTAGAAATCGAATGGAAAACTTATGAATTGAAGAAGTGGTTTTTGCAAATAATACTAAATAAAAATATGACTCCCCAAAATATGTGCCGCCCGGTGCGGACCACACCCCCCGCACCCCCCTAGTTACGCCACTGATAGAGTGTGTGGGGTCAATTGTAGAGTGTTGTTTTACACAATGCAACAACCGAGGTCATCTTTTGGCACTCATCAAAATAGAATTCCCTTTAAATCTACTACGACATCAAGTGTCAGTTGAAGACTTACGAAACGGGAGTGGCGACAAAAACGGTCGAAAAAAATGATGATCACACTAAAGCGACAACACGTTGCAGGCGCGAAATTCAGAAAACGTTTCTTTATTTCACTCGAAGTGCATTTGGTACGTCCGTTACAACACACGGCGAATTGAATTATGAAGATTCTGATGGGTCACAACCACTTCCCTTCGTTATTAACCCTTTAGCGAGCGCGCCCGTGTATAAAGTGCAACATTTTCGCAATTTTGAATGGTTTGTTTTTACAAGTAAGGTTTGAATGTTCTAGGCAGTTTCTATTTATAGCTACACCCTTTCTAGTGCAGGTCTGATTTTCTGACCCTTGTATTCCTGTCCATTCATTGCTAGTCGCGATTTAACCGTGGTAAACCAACGATTATACTGGATTGCAATACGACAAAACTATGAGTTGATGTAGTAGATCAAATGTGCAGCTATTACACGGTATTCCGCATATCACGAAGATGGACAATCTCATTGTTTTTTATGATTTTGGACAAAATAGGAATCGATTCGCACATTGTCCTTAGAGGCATTAAACAAGACAGTTTTGAAATAAGGCGATTGTATCTGAAATCTGTGGCCATTAATCTATATATATAAAACAGTTCCGTAACGGACTCATTCATTCACTGACTGACTGACATACAACGCACAGACCAAACCGCTGGACCTAAAGGGCTGAAATTTTGCATGGCGATTCTTCTTATAGTGTAGGGGTGCACTAAGAGAGATTTTTGAAAAATTCTTCTTAGATTTTTTTAAAATTAAATTTTTAAGCTGTTTTTTTTTACTTTTTTTAAGTTTGCATTTAAAATAATAATTTGAGGGTTATAAAATTTATATCACAAGAAAGATCCTAAAAATTCCTTTAAAATGAAATCTTTTTCGAATCTTTACCTCCATTTCCTGATTTTTGGTGAATTTTTAAAGATTCATTTTTAGAATTTAATTTATTAAATGCCGATCACGTGACTTCTTTTTCTGGTACTTTAAATAAATTTATCGTCACGTGCATAAAAACTAAATAGACAAAAAATAATTTTTTTTCTTGCTAATGCGGCAGACGATTGGACATTATCCAAAAAAAATATTAAAATACAGTAAAAGAAATGTTCTAGAAACTGTACTATATTAACTGTACTATATTCTTTAGTATTCTTTATATTAGATTTAATTTGAATATCTTCTTATACATTATTTTATCTATAAAAATATCCCTTACGATTTTTTTATAAATATATATATATATATATATATTTTGCATCAATTTTATACATTGATCGTCGTATTTATTATATATATATTGGCATTAATTGCATACATTGACCGATGTTTTTACTTTGAATGTACTCCGTAGCGAAGTGCTGGTTTTCAGCTAGTTATAAATATATCTCTATATTATAAACATGTTATACCTTGTTATAAAACGCAGAATTATTATTTTCAATTTGAAAAAAAAAAAAGTTTATTACAAAAGGAAGAGTCGAGGTTGAAAGAGACGTTGCACCTTGTGCAAAGCGCGCCTGCTGGTGTTCCAACAATTGGCGCGCCCGCTGAAGGGTTAAGCTCGCAAGTGTGTTGTGATTGCACGCCGATTGTTTATTCGGCAATAAATCTGGTACTAACTAGGGCTTACTTTTGGGGTAGGGCTTATATTACGAGCATCCAAAAAATTCATGCTAGGGCTTATTTTCCGATTACGTCTTATTTTCGGGGACACGCGGTAACACGTTTATATAAATTTTTTAATTCAAACGGTCCGTTTATAATCTTTTTTTTTCTTTTTATTTTTTTTTCCTATTGATTTAATGTCCAAATCGAAACTTATTGAAGTCGATTTTGAAAAAAAAAAAAAATTGAGCCTTTACTATTCCTCTTTTATACCCCTCCCCAAATTTGTCAAACAGACCTTTTCAGGAGCGAAAGTGAACATTTTTTAAAATCACAAATATCTTTTGCCCAGAGAATAATAAAAGGCATTTGTATGGAGGGAGGTGGTGGTGACTATACTTTAAAGTCTTTAAACACTCAATCTTGTAGCTTGCGGATATTAAACAAATGTTAAAAAATAAATTTCAGGTAGTCTCTTCTAACGAAACTACCACGGGTGTATGACGTAGGATTACTTATCGTTGCTTTCCTCTATTGTATGCATTACGTATATTTTACGTATGCATTATCTCTATATATAAAACAGTTCCGTAACTGACTCATTCATTCACTGACTGACTGACTGACTGACATACAACGCACAGACCAAACCGCTGGACCTAAAGGGCTGAAATTTTGCATGGCGATTCTTCTAATAGTGTAGGGGTGCACTAAGAAAGATTTTTCAAAAATTCTTCTTAGATTTTTTTAAATTCAATTTTTAAGCTGTTTTTTAAACTTTTTTTACGTTTGCATTTAAAATAATACATTGAGGGTTATAAAATTTATATCACGAGAAAGATCCTAAAAATTCCTTCAAAATGAAATTTTTTTTTCGAATTTTTACCTCCATTTCCTGATTTTTGGTGAATTTTTAAAGTTTAATTTTTAGAATTTAATTTATTAAATGCCGATCACGTGATTTCTTTTTCTGGTACTTTCAATAAATTTATCGTCACGTGCGTAACAACTAAATAGACAAAAAAATATTTTTTTTTCTTTCTAATGCAGCAGACGATTGGATATAATCCAAAAAAATAAATATCCCTTACGATTTTTTTTATAAATATATATATTACATCAGTTGTATACACTGATCGTCGCATTTATTATAAATATATATATTTATTTATTTTGTCATTAATTGCATACATTGACCGTTGTATTTAATTTGAATGTACTCCGTAGCGAAGCACGGGTGTTCAGCTAGTGTATATATATATTATACATTACATTACATTATAAAATAAATTTTGACGCATTTTGGTACTTTTCTGTTTAACTGTTTACTGCTTGCCCAAGCGATACAGACTGGGTTTGGCGCGCTGCCAAAATTATAACTCGCGACGACGGACGGTTTTAGCGTCTGAAATTTTGCTTTTCGAAAGACAGTCATGGAAGAACGTAATCATACGCTAAAAGTAGCAAACTAATATTCTCCGGTAGTGCAGTTAGTGTAGTAAATCGACTTTCAGAATTTGGTACTTTGTAATAAGTGTTTCAAAAATGTACCTACGTTTAATTTACTTATTTTCTGCCTTGTTTAAATTTTGCCGTTGTCAATTAAGCATTTCAAATCCCTTGCAATCGAAATCAAAACCATCATTTGCCTTAATAATGTTGATAGTTGCGAATTTACAGATTTTCTAAGAATTACAGAATTTCTAAGAAATATAAATTGTAGTTTAATGAAGAATTATTTATTAAGCTCGTATATGTTTTGCAAGGCCTTTGTTAGAAAAACAAATGTCTCTGTTTATTAATAATTTTTATTAAATTTTCTTATCTTCTTGTTGATTTTACAGTTACCGGCATTTTTATATTAAATGGCTAGTTATGTTATTCGTAACGCAGCAAAAGATATATTTTCTTAGGAAACCCACACAGACAGGCAAGAAAGCAACTCGTACAGTTTTCAATTTTTACATTGCAATGCATAAAAAGGCACCTGACATGAGTTTGGTCAGGTTTCTGTGTCTCTAACTTGTCCAGAGAACGGTTAAAATGCCACTGGTTTTGGGGTGTTTCAAATTTCCGGACACCTTTTCTTGCATTTTAAGAATTGTAAAGGCTTTGACGCAATATTTTTTGTAATTTTCGAAACTGGGTTTAACATTTACCAGCGTATAGTGACAAAGAAAAAAGATTTACGGAAGAAACATGTTGCAAAGGTACGAAAACTTTTATTTTTGCAAAGTCTGATAATTACACACAATACACAATGATTGTCATAAAGACAATGAACCGCTTGTAATGTTTAACACAGCTTGACAGTGTTTTTAGAGTCTAATATTTGCGAGCGATCATCGAGTATACATCGTAGTATAAAGGTTCCTCTCTAGGTTATTTTGATAAAGCTTCCACTCTGCTCAACAGAAGACCAAGTTCCTTTTCTTACTATTGAAAACTGCGAATCAATTCAGCCCTTTCGCCGTTCCTTACACTGGCGAGGAAGGAACGTTGCCCGGAGAGTACCGCTAGGAGGCGGGCTGTTCAACACTCCCCTTTACAGCGAGACCATCCGCGCGGCCCGATGGCAGTGGGCCGGCGTGCTTCTCACCTTTTTTTTTTGATGGAACAGGAGGCACGATGTTTGGAGGATACATTTCCAAGCCTGATGTTGTTGGCTCAGAAATAGAAAGGCAATTGGTTGAGAAGAGGTTGACACGAACCAGATGGTAGCGGCTCTGGTGAAGAGGATGACACGAGCCAGATGGTAGCGGCTCTGGTGAAGAGAATGATACGAGCCAGATGGTAGCGGCTCTAGTGAAGAGGATGACACGAGCCAGATGGTAGCGACTCTGGTGAAGAGGATGACACGAGCCAGATGGTAGCGGCTCTGGTGAAGAGGATGACACGAGCCAGATGGTAGCGGCTCTGGTGAAGAGTTTGTCACGAGCCAGTTGGTAGCGGCTCTGGTGAAGAGGATGATACGGGCCAGATGGTAGCGGCTCTAGTGAAGAGGATGATACGAGCCAGGTGGTACGGCTGTGGTGAAGATGAGAAAGATATGAAGCAGATATTTAGGTGATTTGGAGAAGAGGAAGAAGAAAGCAGACTTCAGTAACACTAATAAGCATGAGTAACCGATGATTTCTAGTTGCAGGCAAAGTTTTGGAAAAACTGAAGACAGTGTGCGATGAGTTCCAAAAATTTTAAATCCCAAATTGTACGGATATTTAAAGTTCTATAGAGAGACAGTGGATGATTACAGATAATAAAAAAGCTGTTTTAAAAATTTAGTTCATCGATGGAAAATCTTCATACAATTTTGTCCATGTAGGCTTGTTTGGTTAGTCTTTTGCTGAAGGCCGGAAACAACTGCACAAAAGTCGACGTATTCTTTTCTTTAAACTAAGTCGAGGTACATCAGGTGTAGTTTGGATGTCGCAGTCATTCAAAAACCTTTCCATGAGCGGGTTTGGAGGTTTAGGAGCCTTACGTAATACCAGGGCAGAATTAGTAGGCTTTCGTGGAGGTTTAGGAGGTCTAGCATCAAAATATTCATCCATAGAGCTTTCAGTGGCAGTTTCATAAATATCAACGTCATCTTCTTCTTCAACTGCCAGGCAAACTTCTTTTGACATTTTCCCCTTTATTTTTTTCTTTTCAATAAAAGCGTAAAATTGGTAAATCCAAAAGCCTGATAACAAAATTCAGGAGACGTCCGATATAGCGAACAAGAATACAGCAGTCACGATAATAACTAACAGTCCAATGATGATATTTCAACAAATAACATTAAAAATATCTCGATGTCAAGAGATATAAAAAAATTTCAAAGAATTCTCAAATTAAAATAGAAGCAATTATGATAAGCTTTTAAGCGCTTAAACCTTCACACATAAGTTTTAGGTTTAAAATGGCGACTGTAAAAAACCTTTGTTGCGTAGCAGATCAGTTGTAAAAATATTTAGGATTGTTAGCATTGTTGATGATTAACAATACTAAGAGCAGTCTACACAACAGTGAGAAAGAAAGATATCTTATGAACAATGCTTAATATTTTCTCTTTAATTCTGGCTACAATTAAGATTGTTGTTACGTATATTTTGACAGCGTGGCCATTCATAAATAATTACTGCCTTTAAAGATGCATAGAAAAATTGAAAAGTTTTATGTAACACTGTCCAATTTGTACTAACCCACAAAAATTTTAAATTCCACTTAAATATCTGGTAGATTTAGTGACATGTTTAGCTCTGCTTATTTTTCTACGCCAAATTACATTATTTTATTAACTGCATAACCAACGATCAGAAGTATTTAATTTAATGCTTTATTAGAATTCAATTTACTCAGTTTCAGTGTAGCGTTCCTTGTTGCATACCACTTCATTTATGGTTTGATCACTGGATTGAATTTTTCAGCTTAAGGCTGCTATGTACTAACCCCATTGGATTCGCTCACCTCAATGTTAACCTATGGAGAAAATCTGTCCTCGGATTGCCGACTTTGATTCAAAGATTTAAAAAAAAAAAAATTGTACTCCGTCATAGAGAAAGAAATTTTACTTTTGTGTACATTTTTCGTTTTTTTAAATGCAATTAATATTTTAAAATTTAAATTATTCGGGGAAAAATCTGGTATAGTGTGTTTTAAACTCTCATAAATTCCTACGGTGGACGAAATTTATAAAATGAATCCCGTAGCACTTTGCAGAAAAGTTCAGGCTATCCGACAATACCAATTTTATTTTATTATCAGCATTTATGTACCTGTAAATAGTTGACAAAAATATATTTTAAATAAAAAAATTCGGGGGAAGGCCTTAACCCCCCTATAGAGAGAGCCATTACAATCCCTCAAAATGTCAATCCTAAGAGGGGTGGAATTCTCGAACTGTCAACTGGACTCCTCCCACCACAAGAGTCTGCAAGAAGAGGAAAGGGGAAATACTTTTTTTCTTACTACATAGCAGCCTTAAGGCTTCCAAAGACAGCTCAAGTCGCTCAGACAACCCGAACTCTAAGGCCGTCTGCACACGGAGCAACTCAAAAGAAACTGATAACTGACTCAAATCACAAACCAGTCCATGATGAGTCGTAACCTATGTAATTGAATGGAGCCACGCACACGGCGCAACTGGTTACAAACCCGTCGGACGGGTTTGTAACCAGTCTACCGTGGAAAAAAGATAATTTCTCTGTAGCTAAGAAGCGACTACAAAGTTTGATACGTAGACTTAGCCAAAATCGACAGATGTATTTACAATACAAGGACATTATTAGTGATTACTTAAAAAATGGAATAATTGAACGGGTTGAAAACTCAACAGAACCCGCAAACCAAGCATTATATTACATGCCTCATCAGGCGGTATGCAAACAAGATCGTCTGACGACGAAGATCAGAATTGTGTTTGATGCCAGTGCACATGAGTACGGTCATTTATCATTGAACGATTGTTTATACACTGGAACGATTGTTTATACACAGGTTTATACACAGGTTGGATAAATGAAAATCACTTTAATGAAGGAAAATTTTGTGTGGAAATATACAGATTTCGACGTGTACTATTTGGTGTAAATGCAAGTCCCTTTCTACTGTCAGCAACCATAAAGAAACATGTAGAAAATTTCCAAAATGAATTCCCAATAACTGCGAGAATATTAGACTCATGTTTTTATGTCGATGACCTAATCACTGGAAGAGATACTGTTGACGAAGCTTTTCAGGTATCTTACGAAGCGAAGAAGATCATGTCGAGTGCTGGAATGCAGCTGAGAAAGTGGTCGACAAATGATCGAGTTTTGATGAAAAAATGGAAGGAGAAAGATTTTAGTACATATCCGATTGAAAACTCGGATAATTCAAAATCAAGCATCAAAGTGTTAGGACTAAGTTGGAATACTGATGAAGATACTTTCACTGTAGACGTACGGGGCTTAATGGACTTCGTACAAGCCCAAAAGAACACAAAACGTTTCCTATTAAAAGCGGCTGGGAAAATTTTTGATCCTCTAGGCCTAATACAACCATTCACCATCCGTATCAAGTGCCTTTTTCAAGAGCTATGGGTTAGAAAAGTAGCATGGGAAGAAGAACTTCCTTCTGATGTTAAAAATCAGTGGGATCAATGGTGTTCTGAACTTTCTCAACTTGCTGAGCTGAAAGTCCCAAGACTGTGTTTGAATGATCCTGATTCTGAAATAGAATTACATTGCTACAGTGATGCCAGCAAAAAGGCCTACGGAACAGCCATTTACTTACGCGTCATAAATAAAGGCTACATTGATGTGAAACTAGTCACATCCAAGAGTAGAGTCGCACCCTTGAAAAAAATTACGCTTCCGAGGATGGAGCTTCTCGGCGCACTGCTTGCCAACGAAGTGAAAAGAATTGTTAATTTAAAGAAAGAAACTAAAATGTTCTTCTACACTGATTCAAAGATTACATTGTATTGGATAAAAGGTTCCAGCAAACGGTGGAAATCCTTCGTAAGCAATCGTGTGTCCGAAATCCAGACTTTGACAGATCCATCAGCCTGGATGCACTGTCCAGGTATAGACAATCCTTCTGACTTGGTGACAAGAGGAATCAGTGCCCAGTCTCTTACCAAAAGTGCATTATGGTGGAACGGTCCCTCTCTCTTGAGCCAAGAAGTGAACCCTGCAAATGATGTGGAACTAATTGTGCAAGAAGAAGAGTATGCTAACGAACTTAGAAAAAACATTGACTCTCCTGTTATTGACTCTAAAATATCATTAATTTCCTCTAATGACAAACCTTTCTGTTACAGCATTTTAAACATTAGTAATAATTATATGACGATTGTTCATATTATAAGTTATATTTACAGATTTATCTTCAATTGCAAAAATCAGAAATCTAAGAGAAAAGGTACGCTAACAAACACTGAGTTAAAATACGCCATTTCTAAACTAGTTAAAATGGTCCAGGGTGAGGATTTTCCAGAGGACTTAAAGGCATTAAAATGTAACAAGCCAATTCCTCGAAAGAGTAAGTTAAAAAATTTGTGCCCGATACTCGATAATAATGGAGTTATTCGTGTCGGAGGTAGACTTCAAAATTCCGATTTATCCTATGATAAAAAACATCCAATGATTATTCCAAAAAATCACAAATTAACTGAGTTGATATTTACATATTTCCATAAAAGATTTTTTCATGTAGGACCCCAAACTTTGATTCATTTTATTAGAATGTCATTTTGGCCTATTCAAGGTAAGTCTTTAGCAAAGAAGGTTGTACGCAATTGTATGCAATGTTTTAAACACAATCCAATTGCTAGTGAACAATTAATGGGTAATTTACCATCAGTTAGGATACAACCAAGCCCACCTTTCACTAATACTGGTGTTGACTTTACGGGCCCCTTTGAAGTAAAATATAAGGGACAGCGCAAAGGAAATTATTCCAAAATATACGTGTCAATATTCATATGTTTAGCCACAAAGGCCATTCATCTTGAAAGTGTCTCAGACTTAACAACAGAAGCATTCATCGCGGCATTAAAAAGGTTTTTTGCCAGAAGAGGCAAAAGCTCTTCAATATTTTCAGATAACGCAACTAACTTCCGAGGAACCCAAACAGAGTTGAACAGACTTCAAAAAATGGTATGCAGTCCTGATGAAAAGGTAGGAAATTATTTGGCTTCTGAGGGTGTAAGTTGGAATTTTATACCTCCTAGATCTCCGAACTTCGGCGGTCTATGGGAAAATGGTGTTAAGTCCTTTAAAACTCATTTTAAAAAAACTGTGGGAAATTCAAGGCTCACAATTGAAGAATTTTTAACTCTTATAATTCAAATCGAAGGCCCGCCAAACGATTAAATAATTAAAAAATAATTAAATTCTCGACCCTTAGTCCCATTATCCTCAGAGATAAATAACTATGAAGTCCTAACCCCTGGACATTTTCTCATCGGCAGACCGATCGAAGCCATTCCAGAACCAAACATTACTGATATAGCTGAAAATAAGTTGTCGAAATGGCAACGTATCACTAGATCAGTGCAATTGATTTGGAAAAATTGGAGTAGAGATTACCTAAACCACTTACAAAATCGAAACAAATGGCAATTTGAGAAAAGTAATGTAAATAAAGGAACTTTGGTCTTATTAAAGGAGGACAAGTTACCACCGTGTAAGTGGCATATGGGTCGGATAATAGAAGCAATACCAGGTCCTGATATGAAGGTCAGAGTAGTCAAGGTGCAAACTATAAAAGGTGTATTTTCTCGAGCTATTTCTAAAATTTGCATTTGCCTACTTCAAATACAATTGAGTAAAATGACAAGTAATAAAAGGTTATGTTTTAGTTTATGTATTGTGTACTAAGAATTGTGTATTATTGATATTATAATTCAAATTTTGTATTAAGTTCTCTAATTGCAGAAAATACTCATTGTACATCACTGTGTTACCTAAATGTTAGACTTTGCGTTTCAAATGTTGTGATTATTCTAATGTAACTTCATTCTTTCCTGTTGAAATTTTCCATTTCAACGGGGGGAGTATGGAAAGAAATATCTCTTTAATTGTATCGCCCCTAGTGGCAACTATCTGTAATATGGGAGTCGAGCAGCGGCACGCGCCGTAGAAACATGAACTCACTCATTCTAAAAATAAAATTTAAATAACAGTCCACTGCCTACGATTGATCCTTTCAATCAAACTTCTAACGTAATTAAGACCAATATCCTTGTGAACGAATACTAATACCATTTGGTCAAATGTTTGCTCTATTCAAAGCAAACAATAGACAAGACATTTCTCCAGGGAGTGTAAGACAAATAAATAAATGCGCTCCAAACAGGGCCGCCCAGAGACTTTACGGGGCCTGGGGCAAACTTCTGTTGGGGGCCCCAAGAAATCTGATTAATTGAATAATTTTTTTTATATTTTTTTATTTTATTTATTTTTTTTTTTTGGGGGGGGGGGGGCTTTTTTCAGGAGATTATTTTGAATTTTAAAGTACTGTACAAGTTTCAGATATTTTCTTTCGGACGAAATCTAACAAATAATTTTTAAAAAAATTTTGGGGGGCCTGGGGCAAAGTGCCCCAGTTGCACCCCCCCCCACCCTCTTGGCGGCCCTGGCTCCAAACCTGTTGGGAAGAAAGGGGTTTGAAGGCTGAAGGAGTGAGGTAAACAAAAAATGGCTTTTACTTGTTCTCTCTATCATTATAATGGATTTTATTTCCCACTTTTCCCACAAGAATTGAAAATATTAAAAAGCAGGTACAATCAGAATGCTTTGAATACGGATTGTACGCCTGTCCTCCTTGGCACTTATTTCTAATGAAAATGATCTCTCATCATCTTTGGACTTTTCACTTTTAATATAGAATTTTGCTGCTCAGAAAGCAAGAAAAATTGCTTTATAACCAACAAATCCATACATGTAAGTATTTGTTTTTAACAATTTACACTTTCTAAATGGTGTAAATAATTTTTCCATTGTTTCATTATTCATACAAATTGATAAATTTTATATTTTAGTGGACCAATTGTAATTTCAAGTATAATTTTCTCCTATTGCCTTCCGAATTGTCATTTTGAACTTTGGATTCATGTTTTATGATGGGCCAAATCGTACAAAACCTCTCACCAGCTCAATGCGTTTTCATCATCCATATTAAATATCAAACATAAATAACAGTATGTAAATTATATCTTGAATAGCCACTTTTTACTTTCTGCCATGAACGAGAGACGGCCGTGCAGTGAACGACTTCCTGCTTCGAATCGTTGCGGCCGAGAATCGGACGTGTCACGTCGCAGTATAAACAGTTCCATTGAAAAACAGGGAGGAAATGATTACGACGACTCGTCGCACGCTCGGATCGTTCCCTTCACGTGCCTATATAAATCGACCTAAATGCGGGAAAACGATAGATGCGGAAACATAACAAAGCAATATGATCGTTGGGACTGGATAAAATGAACGACACATACGGAAAAACGATGGATCCGAAAAAGATCGATCGAGATTCCACTGTATATATATATATATATATATATATCTATATATATATCTATCTATATATATATATATATATATATATATATATATATATATATATATATATATATATATATATCTATATATATATATATATATATATATATATATATATATATATATATATATATATATATATATATATATATATATATATATATATATATATATATACAGTGGAATCTCGATCTATCGTTTTCGAAGGGACCGACTGAACTAAACGATGGATGCGGGAAAACGATAGATGCGGGAACATACAAAAAAGTATTAACATTCCTTCAAGTTTGATATCCTTAAAATATATTTACTCACATACATAAATGCATACATACCTATAGTGTAACTGAAGATAAAATTACAAAGTTGTACTGAAATCCAAGATAATAATAATAAAAAAAGAAATACACGTAGCGTAAGAATTTTATTTATTTATTTACATCTGTTCAGTGTCAAAATTATTGACGCTTCTGTTTCAGATTTTTTTTTTTCCGGAGAAAAAAAAAAGTAGGGATTCAGTTGTATATTCTAATGCAAAATTTTAGGAAATATTCATGTCAAGTTTTTCAGAAATATTATGAAAGAACAATTTTTCAAAATTAAATATCCCTTATTATTTGATATAAGAAAATATAATTTCACTAAACTTCATGGGCTTAAAGTATTCGTTATCGTTTATTAGGATATTTTACATCAACAAATCATTTAAATTTACAATAGTATAAATTTCCCATTATTCATCGAAAATAAAGGTACCTACCGAGCAAATGATATTGAAACATTTATAAGCTGTCTGCTTTTTTCTTTCTGTTTTAAATAAATTTTATTGATTTTTGACGGAATTAATGACTTTTAATCGATGCTTCATTATTTTCAATAAAGTGAAAAAAATATAGGAATATCCTGAATTTCGAGTTCTTTATCACGAAGATAAAGCTGGGGAGAAAAAAGGTAATAAATATTCTGTCTTACCCGACGGCAGATTCATATTATTTTATGTAAATAAATTTCACACCATATATATTTTGCTGCTAACAAAGATTTTTGAATAACAGTTTTAAAAAATCGTTAACGAAACGTAAACTTTTTATGCTCATAATTTATACAATTTAATAATTTACGTAGACCAACTCTGTCAGACTCTCTCACATCTGCCAAAGGAAGGTTTAATTTGTGGTAGTTAAATTAAATAATTCAATCCATTCGTGTTATTCACAATTCATCAATCAATGTTAGTTATTCCTCTTAAGATTGGGAGTTAACTTCGCTATATTCATGAAAGAGTGAACTCTTCCGATGATAACGCTTTTTAATAGATTTAATCATCTTTCAAATTATGCGCCATTATCGAGTGTTCGTCGTTTTTATGAAAATTTTAGTGCTGTTGCCTGACAACGATGAAATTTGAAGTGTCTAACTTTAATAATGAATAAAACCGGAAAATATAAATAAAAATGTGCATTAATCGATAGTGAGTGGATAAATCAGCGAAATGTATTTTCTTTTCTTTTAACAATTTCTAAATCTTCTATACTAATAAAGAGACAAGTGGAAGTCGAGAGATCACGTGACCGTAACTCATCCGGGCGGACCAATCCTCGAAAAAAAAAAATGGCCGACAAATATACAGGAAACGGTGTAATTTTTTTTTCTCATGAAAGTACATAAATGTTACACACTTGGAAAGAGCTTCGAAAACTGATAATTTTTTCTGCGTACACTTATTCTGTTAATTCAATAGTTTTAGAGATATTTTCATTCTAAAATCACTCACTGCTGAGAAACCAAATTATCTGGTACAGTGGTGCTGCCATCTGTCGGCAGCGACGGGAATGAAAATTGAAAGGAATTAATTCACTTGAATTTAATACATTTGTAGGCTTTTTTTTTCTTTTGTGGGGCCCGAAGTACATAAATATGTTACACGGATGGCTTGAGCGTAGCTAGGCGAAGCCCGGCTAGTACTAAATATGAAGACACCCTTTTTTTCCCTTGGCGCGCGTGTGTGTGTGTGTGAGTGCTGTTTTTAATTACATACAGAAATTGTCTATCGTGACTTATACAGAGTTAGTAATTTTTAAATGTATTCTTCGTGTACAATTAAGTTTTGTTGAATAGATTCCAAAACCGGGGAGGGGAAGAGAAGCGAAAGAAAACTTTTTCTTACGTAATGAGCATGTTTGATATTTAATCTATCAGTATAGGTTACCTGGTTTAACAATCATGTATTTTCCAGTCCCGAGGAGGGTTGAAATATTTCTCTCTTTTCTTTTGGGTCAGTGTATTACAGTACAGCCGATGAAAAGGAAGCGAGACTTTTTAATCGCCTTTTTGTTCACAAAACGATGCAAATAAAATCTGAATCTGGCCTGGAGATTCGAATACGACAAAAGACCTCCAGAATCAGTGGCGGAGGAAGCCTTTGTAGGCCACCAAGCACAATCTAGTTTAGAGGCCCCCTGTTTAAATACTATTAATAAATAATATTCATTACTATTTCCTCACGGTCGAAAAGGGAATTTCATTGGTTAGTTATAAGGTAGTAAAAACTTCTAGTACGCCGTTTTTCGTTAGATGAACAGCTAACCGATGAAGATGGTTTATCAGCTTGAGGTTCGCAGAATGAATTTCTTTTCGAAGCCGCTAACTTTCGGAAGCCCCTTGCGCCTGTGCGATGATCCACCACTGTTCTGCGACAGAAACGGCAGACTTTCTAAGGGAAAGTGTGCAGTACGGATTCTTAAGGCTGCTGTGTACTAACCCTATTGGATTCGCTCACCTCAATGTTAACCTATAGAGAAAATGTGTACAAGGATGGTCGAACTTGGATGGATGGGAACTATTATTTCCATATTACGGACATCAGAAGGTATAAGAATAATTAGAACTTAACATGTTCTTTTATTTAAAAGTTGACACATAACATAAATTTACAGTTACGAAACACGGCTGCTAGTTCATCGCAGTGAATTCGGAGCGGAGAAGCGTACGTACCATGCTAGTACGGAAAAGTGAAGTAGTGAAAATCTGTGTTCCAATATCCGCGACAATCCCTAATCCTGAGCGAACCAGATGCGCAGAACGCGACGTCGGAGCTGTCTGCGAGTTGGGTTGCCACAGATGGAAAGTATTTTTTTAAAATTGCACTCGCTAATAGAGAAAGAAATTTGACACCTAAGAACATTTTTCGTTAAGAAAAAAGCAAATAACATTTTAAAATTTAAATTGTTCGGGGGGGGGGGGGGGGAAATCTGAGTCTAGTGTGCTTTAAACGTTCATCATCCATTTCTTTGGTGGGCGCAATTTATAAAATGAATCCTGTTGCAAGGTGCAGAAAAGTTCGAGCTATCTGAAAATACCATTTTTATTGGATTATCACATTTAGACTAATTAATAGTAGACTTATTTACTTATGGAAACTAACTTAATAGTGATTGAATTCTCAGTACCGGATTGAGGTGGGGGGAAGTTGATTGAGGGGGCAGTAAAATGGGATTGAAAAATTTATACTTTTTTTTATAATTGCATAATGCCATAAAAATATAAATAAAACATAAAATTTAGATATCCTCAGATCACTTTCTTTTTATACTGGTGGGGTTTTATTAAACTATTAATTACAGAAAGTAAACTCAAATCCTTGCTTTACGTAAGAGTAAAACAAGCGTATTTCAACAACAGAAGAGCGCTAATTGTAAAGCGAGATTCATAACTCCAAAGAACATTTTTACACTTGTCCACAGTCCGATGACGGTGAGCTTTGCACCATTGCAATCGACGCTTCGCATTCTGGGGAGTGATGTTCGGCTTGTGAGTGGATGAACGACCATGGAATCCCAGGTTTTTCAACTCTCGGCGAACAGTCCTGCTGCTAGCACTAACGCCTGATGAACTTTGGAACTCCTGAGCGATTTCAATCAAGGAGGACTTGCGATTTTGTTTCACTACCCTTTTCAGAGTTCTACGCCTGCGTTCACTAATTTTTTTCGGCCTTCGTTTTTCTGCAGTTTTACTACCTCGACGTTTCCACTTCACAATTACATCACTAACAGTGGATTTTGGCTTCTGAAGAATGTCCGAAATTTCATGAACTGATTTCCCACAAAGGTGGCATCCCACTATAATGCCACGATCAAAGTCACTAAGCTCCTTTGACTTGCTCATTGTCTCACAAACGCATAAATATGACCTGACAAACCACTAACAACACTTTTATAGCTTTCGGTTACGCATCAAATTACGTCACCTGCCAGATCCACTTCTTTAGGGGGGTGTCCGGATAGTTTTGGCCAGATAGTGTAGAATGCATAGCATAAGTGCACTCAACAATATTTCTTTTTCTAAATTGTAAAAATTTGAAAAGCTTGAATGACAAGCAGCTGAAAACTCGTGCTGCAAACTTAGCTAGTAAATATCTTGAAGATATAAGTGAAGATGAGTTCCCTACTGAAATCCTAGTTCTTCGTGACCAGTTACGGAATTCAACAATTAATTTTGAAGAAATGATCTTCTAAACCTTATCCAAGAAAGAGATTTGACTGATGCTTTCCCAAATGTGTGCATAGCCTTGAGAGTTTATTTAACGCTCCCAACTACATCAGCAAGCTGGGAGAGGAGTTTCAGCAAACTGAAGATAATTGAAAACTATCTCAGATCAACAATGACTCAAGACAGAATGAAAAACCTCGCAATACTGTCTATAGAAAGCTAAGAGGCTAATCCAATAAATTATGAAGAAGCTATCAACTCATTTTCTGAAAGAAAATCAAGGAAAATAATTTTGTAAAAATATTGTTACGAGTTACGGGCCAACTTGGCGTGTTATCGCCAGCATGCGATGTTTTGGAGTTCACGTTAAATAAAACTATGGTTTAGCACGTTCACGCGTCTACTATGGAGTAAGTATTAAATCCTGCTCTTGGGTCTATTGTTCAAAAATGATTTGGTTGAGCGGTGTGGCAACACGGGTTTTGATTCCTAGGTGAATAAGAGCATGAAGCTACGAATGCAGACCCAGCGTCTGCAGGAAACTTCATCGACACCGTGCGGGCACACCTTCCACAAGGTGTGCCTGGAGAGTTTATTGAGGTACGGGGCACCTGCCCCATCTGTAGGCTTCCCCTCGGCATCCCGTTCGGCCGCCGTCCAGTCTGCGAAGGAATATGGCAGAGGTGGGGAACGCGCAGCCTCCATGATCTTCTTGTGCGGCCTTCATAAAAGCTAGCGTTTGTGTTAATTAATATTTAATTTTATAGATTACAACAATTTGCAAATCAGTCGAATTAAATAAAGAACGGCATGAATGTATGTACGCAGGCTTCGCGTTACGAAGCTTGATCCAAATATTCAATTACTTTCAAGCAAGAAACAACAGCAAATTCCCCCCCCCCCAAAGATCATATTGCTTTGTTATGTTTCCGCATCTATCGTTTTCCCGCATTTATCGTTCATTTCAATCGGTTCCTTGAAAAACGATAGATCGAGATTCCACTGTATATATATATATATATATATATATATATATATATATATATATATGTATGTATGTATGTATATATATGTATATATATATATGTGTGTGTGTGTATATATGTATATATGTATATACAGAGGCTGTTCACACATTTTTTAGACAATGTATATTGTATTCACAAGACTAAATTACATAAAATTCTTGTGTTTTAAATGTTCTATTTGACATCCCTTATTCTGAACTATCTTTCGACACCGAAATTTCCAGGATAATAATGCCTTTTGAAGTGTCAGAAGAGGTATTCTATCCCATTCCTCCTGAACAGCTTTCCAGAGTCCTGTAAGGGTTTTGGGACGACGTTTGGATAATGCAGATTTTAAAAGTCCGAAAGCACAAAAATCCATAGGTGATACATCGGGAGATTTAGTAGGGATATCAGTGAAGGGGGCCTTGATACCAGTTTTTTGTTCCATTTATTTTAGGAAATTTGCAGTGGATTTTGATGTGTGACTGCTAGCTTTGTCCCGATGGAGTCTCACAGATTGATGGCACTGTGGGTAAAGCGATGGTATTTCATTCAGAAAAAATGGCGATAAAATATGTTCCTGATAGTATTTTGAGTTAATCTTGACATTTTTTTCCACTCTCTTTATTTTTAACTTGCCATTATAAGAAAAACCAGCAACAATCATGAATCCCTTAGAAAAACTTTCTTTCGATTCTTTGAACCATGTACTTAAATTTTTTTCACCCCTTTTATGATAATAAATGACTCTTTTTTTGTTGCAATCATTTAAATACACCCATGATTCATCTATTGTGACAATTGTTTTCCATTATTCTTTGGATAAGTGTTTCTCATATAGAATTCTGCAGCGTGTCCTGCTTTCAGCGATATGATTTGGAAGAAGTCGATGAACATTGCGTTTTTTCGCTTTCTTAAGATTTAAATCAACGTTTATCATTTTGTTTACAGTAGACACCGAGCATTTTAATGATTTTGCAACTGTCCTTTGACTAGGGGGATTGTCTTTCAACATTAAACAACGTACCTTTGCAATAGTCGAAGATGTCCGTTTTTTCCTTGGATACTTGTTTGGAATTTTTGTCCCATTTGAGGCTCCAATTTGACGTTTTTTTCCTTTCTTGTTGACGATATTACCTATCGACGCTTTAGAGAAACCATGACTCTCACATCGTTTTTGGATAACGGAGTATGCATATTTCTCTTCGAAAAGAGCATAAATGTAGCCTTCGAACCACTGCTTTGTTAAAAACGCCATTTTGAATAAAAACAAAACTTTCAA